>CM053622.1:710595608-710651778 GCA_028646595.1 Phalanger gymnotis
GAGGTTGGTTTGCTGATTTGTTGCTCTGGGCCCTGAATAAATTTTTTGATGCCTTCTGCTTGGAGAATTCTGTATACCCAACGATTTCGAACCATTCAGATATTTATATGATCCTTTTTGAGATCATAAATTTGGCCTTCCTACTACAGTAACCAACCACTACAGCTTCTGCTAGTTGCTATATGAAATCCAGGCATTAAGGTTGGCCAGACAGGTACCTGTCTGGGTCTCAGTTTCTTTCTTTGCAAGATAAGAGCATAGGACTAGATGCCTGCTTAGGTCCTGTCTAGTTTTAGTGTTCTATCTTTTAAAGTCTCTTCTAGATCTAACTCCTTGGTCCCACCTTGCTAGAGTCCTCCTCAGCTCGAACATTTTATGTTCTATGTGCTCTTCGAGTTCTAATATTCTGTTTTCTATGTTCTAAGGTCTCTTCCAATAATATGAATTGATGATACCTAAGCCGATCTCCCTCTTTGTTGCTACAAAGGCCTTTGAGATCTTTTGTGTACTCTTGGTTCTTACGGGTAGAAAACCAATGCTGTGGACCAATATATTGCCTTGCTCATTTTCTCCCTGTTTTTCTTTTTTTTGAAAACTTCAAAATCGGTCTGGCTCTAAATTAAAATGTTTTTTGAGCTAATGGGCTCAATAGCAATGGGCTAAACCTTGCTATAACATACCCGTTGGTTGTGGATGATGTTTTTGTGCTCTCGGGCCACTCTTGTAGCCCACTTCCGGGCCTCCTTGTTTAAGCTGTGTTCCTCTGTGGTGCCTGTTTCAGATTCCAACTGTCGACTCTAAAACATAAGACAGAAAACATGGAGAAGAAACATCATGATAACTTGGGAAGACTGGTCATTATTCTGGAGACTGGTCATCATCCTGGAGCTTAGAATAACTAACCAGATGGCTCCTACTCTAAGAGTCCTGACAGTAAAGTCAAGTCTAAAAAGTCTGGATGAGTCAGCAGGAGACAGGTCACTGCCTTCAGTGATTTCATCTCTCTGCCATTCAGGCATGGAAAACTTACATTCTAGTTTGATTTGAAGATATTTTTTCCATGTCTCTTGGGCATAAATCAAGACAAACTCAGCAAAGAAAAAAAATTACTATTTCGAAGGTAAAAGATTTGATATATGGAAAAGTATACTAGAGCTAGAATTAGTGGGTCTGGGTACAAATCCCGGTTTTGAGATGATGACCCAACAGGTAGGATGGGCTAAGGGCATCTTATCTGAACTTGATAAATCGCATTTTGGTTGAACACAAAATGGGGATGATAATAGTGGTACTACTTCCTTTGTGACACTGTTCGTTTTGAGGAAAACCAACTTAAAGAACTTTTAAGAGCTATGGAGACAGCAGCAGTGATCATCATTACCATCCTCATGATTACTGTTACATTCTGACAGAGCCCCTTAGCCAGAAATGCAAAGGAATTTATAGTATTTGATTAATTAAAAAAAGAACTATTATCCAAGTGCCCACAATACTCATTCACTCACTGAGCAACTGGAATCAAATCCCAAACCAAATCATAACCATTTTAATTTTAGTGTTTTTTGGGGGGGAGATGGGGGAGAGAAAGAATAGTGGGGAGTTGACGGGGTATGGGGTCAGGAGCCGTGGAACAAGTTCTGCAACTGGGTTTGTGTTCCAACTTTGTCAGTAATTCACTGTATTACCATGACACAAGTCCCTCCCTGGATGGCAGTTCTTTCATTGTCTTCTAAACCCTCTGCAATCTGGCTTCTGCCCACATTGCTCAAATGAAGCTGCTCCTTCCAAGTGCCCAATGATCTCTTTCTTGCTAAATCTACGGGTCTCTTCTGAATCCTCATCCTTCTTGCCTTAACATTGTTGACCACCTTCTCTTCCTGACATGACACAGTATGATAAATATTTATTAAGTGCCTCTACTATGTGCCAGGCATTGTGCTAAGTATTGGGGATACAAATAAGAAAAAGACAGTTTCTGAACTCATAGAGCTTACGATCTAACAGGAGAAAACAATACAAAAAAATGAAGCTGACAAGGGAGGGGGCAGGGAGATGAAGGTTTATAGAGAAGAGATGAAGGTATTCAACACAGGCACATAGTGGAGAAAGTCCGGAGTTCAGTCTGAAATGTGATGTCGCTGTCCTAGGCACCCTCTTTAAATGGAAGTTATAGAAAGAGCCATTCGATCAGTGGGAGAGGGCACAGGGGTGGAGGGTACTTGTAATGTGTGAATACCTAAGCTAGAGTGAGTTTCCCAAGTGGAGAGATTTCTGGGGCACTGTAGAAAAAGTCAGCCTGGTGAGGAATGAGGGATGAGGTATACTATGGAAGAGTATCTCTTATTCAAAAGACAGACAAATGTGGTAAGTATCATCTATCAATACAGAAGAATAAACTCACATGAGGAAATCTTAGAACCAGAGTGGGTAAGTGTTAGGGGAAAATCATAAGAAACAAAAACTTAAGTTCTCTTGTTACCAGAGTATATTACATACCACATGAACAGAAAAATAAAACAGACAAGTAAAGGAAATGGATCGAAAGGCTGACAAAGCAGCATGACATGGTAGTGATAGAATTCAGAAGTGAGGAGAGCTAAGCTTGATGTGCACTCTAGATTTGGAGAAAGAAGATTTCAAAGGGTTTAGAGAAAGGAAAATTAGGATTTATGGCCTGAACTTCTATAGAGGAAATCAGCACACAGCCTTTAAGAATTAAGTTCTAAAGACACAAAAATAAATAATTCCAAAGAAGATATAAAAAGGGGAGCTGCCTAATGAGACCAATGTGGAGGTAAAGACAGAAAATGAAGGATTAATATAAAAATGTGGCACAGTCCTCTACACACAGTATCAGCAGTATGAAAGTTGCACATGATCTAAGGCTGGTGAGGAAAGCTAAGGATAACAAAGAGAGTCGCTTTTGTGTTTTTAAAGATACACTAGGGAGAAAGGAGACTCACAGAAGGCACAAGACTTTTGCAAGGAGTAGATGGGACAATAAGACAACAGATATAGAATAGAGTGGGTTAACTCTTATTTCACTTTTGTAATTTTTTCCAATGAGAATTACCTTTGCACTGGGGAGGTCACAAACAGTTCCAAGAGAGCCGATATGAAATGGTATACTCTGCGAGCATGGACTTGCCCTTGATGACCTCATCACCCTGCACAGATTAGCTATACCTTCTGGTAATGAAAGAATTGGCAGATATGATTGCTAAGCCACTGTCAGCGACTTCTGAAAGATCATGTAGGATGGAAAAAAAAATACTGGAGGACTGGAGAAGGGCAAATGTTCACATTCTCAAAAATAGGAAGAGAACAGAAGCAAACTATGGACCAGAGAAAACTTGACTTCAATTCTTGGCAACATTCTAGAAAGTGTTGTTAGAGAGGTGTTAGAAAAGGAAGTGCTGATCACAAAGGGTCAAAATAGAATCACTACAATAGGTCACGCCAAACCTCATTTCATTTTTCTCAGAGTTACTAGACAGGTGGATCTAATGACTTCCACAGATATAATTTATGTAGATTTTAGCAAAACATTTAACAAAATCTATGATGCTATTATTATGAGAGAAATGAAGAGTTGTGGCCTAGATGATGAAATAATAATAATAATAATGTGGTTTTGAAATTAGTTGAATGGCCAAACTCAAAGAATGATCATTGATGACTCTATGGCAACTCCAAAGGTTTCCATGCATAAAATATCCCAGGGATCTAAACTTGGCTCTATGCCATTTTATCAATGACTTAGATTAAGACATAGATATAGATGGCATGCTTATCACATTTGTAGATAACATATAGAAGAAAGAAACTGCTACTTCCCCTCCTTCCCACAATGAGAAAATAAGGATCCCAAAACATCTTAGTAGGACGCTTGAATATTGGACCGCATTGAGTAAGATGACGATAAGGATAAATCTAATGTCTTACATTTAGATTAAAAAACAAACTTCACAATTCAAGACTGGAGAGATGTGGCTGGTCAGTAGTTCACACCAAAATGACCTAGAGGTTTCAGTGAACCGCAAACTCATTAAGAGTATGACACAGTAGGCAAGAAAGCTAATAAAATCTTGGTCTACTTTAAGAGCAAAACAGTGTACAGCAATAGAGAGCTGAGAATTCTGTTATATTCTGCCCTGGTTATACCTGTTATTAGGTTTGATGTTAAGTAGTGTGTTCAGTTAGGGGTACCAAATTTTAAGAAGGGCATTGTGTGCTGGATAGTGTCCAGAGGATGATACCTAGAATGGCGCAGGACCTACAATTCATGCCAAATGAGAATCAACTGAAGGAACTGAGGATTTTTAGCTTGGAAAAGAAAAGATTAAGTGTGTATGTGATAACTGCCTCTAAGTATTTGAAGGGCTGGTCTATAAAAGAAAGATCAGACTTGCTCTGCTTGGCTCCAGAGAGCAGAATGAAAGACAACAGGTAGAAGTTGCAAAGTAGCAAATTTTAGCTTGATATGAAGAAAAACTTCCTAAAAATTAAAGCTGCCCCAAAGAGGGACAAGGTTTCAAAGGGAGGTTGTATGTTCTCCCTCACTGGGGGAAAGGGTCTTCTAGTAAAGGCTGTTGGATCACTTGCCAGGTGTACAGGAGATCTGTGGACAATGTGGGCTAGGTGTTCTAGGAGACTGAGCCCATGCTCTCTGGGCTCTATGGCCAGGTGTGATGTAGGGTGAATTCTTATTCAGATACAGGTTCCTTCCAACACAGAACACAGAGCCTATAAGACCATGACTGTGGGACCAAGTCTTCTTTCAGATTATGCTGCTAATCTGTGTCTCCTGGTATTTCGTACTTTTAGATGGACATTATTAACATACCCAAAGAGTCTTGGATTTGGAACTGGGAGACTTGAGCTTGAATTCTGCTTCTGTTGACTATCAGGGTTATCTCGGCTAAGTCTCTCCTTTCCCTCTCAGCACTTCATCTGTCCAGTGAGTGGATTGGACTAAATTATCTAAGGGCTCTTCTAGGTCTATACCTTATGGCTGAATGATCTCTTAATTTATTATGAAGATTATTATAGAGGCTAAATGGTTTCTGTGGTTTATAACCTGGCATTAATGAAGACTAATCATTGAAACTAAGTTACCCAAATAATGTCTAATGCTTACATTCTGGGATCCTAACATAATGGGGTTGGGGTGACCTACTTAAATTGTCTTTTTATAATTTATCTTCTTCATCTGGAAGATGGGGATAACAATACTGGTACTCAATATCTCATGGGTTAATTGTGAAGAAAGCAACTTAAATACCTTAAATTGCTAAAGACATGGTAGTTACTATTTTTATTATTATTTTAAAAAATACTAATCCTCCTGTTTCCCTCTCCTCTCTACTATCTACTAAAGTACTGAGAAGAAGAAATAGGGGGACTTTTGGTTTGAATGTAAATATGAAAATAAGTTAAGACACTTGAGTCAAGGAACTTCTTTTAGTTCTGAAGAGAAAAAAGACTAATAATATTTTATCCTACAACCAATCTATTTCATTTTATGCCTTACATTTTCATTTTGCTCCCAATATTCAGAATTCTTTCTATCTTCCTTTTGACTGAGCAAAACCAAAAGAAAGTAAGACAAAACACGAACAAAAAACCCCAAACTAAACAAAACAATGAAGAAAAGTAATAGTACATGATTGTGAATGTGGGATTTAGAGTTTAGATAATACATGTTGTTCCCAACACACATACAGTTCAGTCTAATAGGTTATAAAGAAACTGCAGAGAATCACAGCATTAGAAGGGACCTTAGAAATGATCGCAGATTACTTGTTGCTGCAGAAACTCATTTCTTTAGTAACTAATATTCTTTAAGATGCTCTATATCTACAAATCAGAGTATCATAATCCTGGAAAAATGAAACTTACAACCAAAAAATGGTAATGTAAAAACACATGGTACACATAAGCCAGGCTGTAGTGTATTACCAATGATGACTTAGACATGAGAAATGATATAAAAGAAATTACTGGGGTCATGTATGAGCAAAAAAGGCAGTAGGGTGGCAAAGTTAGGGGAGAGAATTATAAAAGGCCTGAAAATGACCTTGCTTCAAAGGTTAGTGCATCTTCATATATAACCTATTTCAGATTATTTACCATCTCACGGAAGGAAGACAGAGGATTTGGAACACGATGTTTAAAAATGATAGTTTTTAAATTGTTTTTAAATGTAATTGGGAAAAATAAAATATCAAAAAAAGTAAAAGCATTTGAGTAAAAAAGAAGATTAGTGTATCTTCTATGAAGGATTCATGGAAAGACATGGATAAGAATTTAATGGGTTGAGAAGGCATGGAGGTGTTCAGTCCAGCAGACGGAGAACCATACAGACATAATCACATGTCTACTTAAAGTACTCAACTAGTCTCACTCCCTCTAACAGACTGTAAAATCCATGAAGGGAAGGCTTTAATTTGTGTTTGTGTCCGTAGAACCAAGTATAGGACACCTGATATAGTAAGTCCTTGGCTCTGTCAAATGGCTCAACCTAAGAAACTGATGTAATTTTATCAATGAGAATGCCATGAAAGGTGCAGCATTGCTATCAGCTTTGTTGCTGCATCCTAAGGCCCATGAGACTTTTCTATCACACTTGTAGCTGAAACCTCCTATATGCGTTGTTTCCCCTTTTAGAATGTGAGCTCCTCGAAAGTAGGAACTGTCCTACTTTCCTATTTTTCTCCTCAGCAATTGGCATAGGGCTTTGCACATAATCAGTGTTTTTCATTCATGTATGCATTTATTCATATATTTAAACTCTGTATCTTTCCCAGTGCCAACCATAGTACTCTCTATAGAAGAGATGCTTGATAAATGTTTGAGTGAATGAATAAATCAAGGACCCTTAGAGCTCAGCTCCAATTAAACAAACACATTGGAGCTAAAAACAGGAAAATGACTGACTTCCAGAAGTTCAAGTCAGCTCTTTACTGCCACAATCCCTGATCTGTTATACCCCCATACCAGGAAACATTAAAAAGCTAGCTATAAGAACTGTTTTTGCTCAGCATTTTTTCCTTCATAGATGTGCTTAGTTCAGCTTGGGGGATATGGGGTATTTTCGTTATTTTTCTTTTCTTTTTTCCCCCTCGCACTAAGGTAACCTTGTTCACCAAACAGGGTTCCTGATAACTGGCCCTGTCAATCTACTCTCACAGCTTACAACTTGGCTCATAGAATGTCCCTTTTTTCTTAGAGGAGATTCAGAGGACTGAGGGGAGGGACTCATGACTCTCCCAGTTATCTCTTGCATCAGCAGACTTTCCTTCTAGGCAAGGCAAGGTGAAGCGAATTCTCCTATTAGAAGGAATAAGGTCTTTTTGGCTTTGCTTAGAGAAAGTAGTAATGTTTTTAGAGTCCAGAAAAAACCCCCAAGCCCCAAAACAGTCACTTCTAGAAACTAGGTTCTGATCTCACATCTGCTAATTGAGTAGCCTTGGGCAAGTCTAGGACTCAATTTTCTCCTCTCTAAAATGAGAAAGATGGAGCAGATGGTCCCAAAGGTCTATTCCAAATCTGAAAGCCTATAGCTTGCTCTACATAGTAGGTGCATGGAACCCACAGACAATACAGGTCAGACATTGGCACTCTATACTTCAAGCATATGGTACCAACCTAAGTCCTAAATCCAAGCCATGTGAAATAAGTCTTGGAGGGGGAGGGGTCTTGGGCCATGGCTTAAACAGAGTTCTCTGTACTTTTATCTTCTCTTCCTTCCTACTTGGCTGAGAATTTCCCCAAAGTAGGAACCATGTCTCAGCTATGCTTTTTAAAATCTATCCCTGTGTTGTTCACGTTCCGTATACAGCAGTTGCTTAATAACCATTTGCTGAACTGAATTTATGAGTTAGAAGAGTAACCCAGGAATTCTACAGTCTAGCTCAGTCTAACTCTCTAACTTTACCTCATATTTGTTGGTGAAAACAGGTATGCATTAACCTCAAAGAATTTTATTTAGCACAAATATTTCCCAATTCGACATGTGGCTGCTTTTATTTGAAATAGAAAGAAAATATTATTTACCTTACATAATATAATAAGTCAATTAACCATATGTAACATTAGTTATAAAGATTCTACCAATATAGGTCCAAAATATTCAATATATGAACCTTGTCAACAAATGTAACTGAGAAAAGTGACAAATGGATCCCAATAATGTTTCCAGAAGCAGAGATCCCAGTTCCTAAGACATTAATGATGACACATATGAGACTTGGAAGCTCTTCCTCAGGTCAAGATCAGAGTTGGTCAAATAGGAATTTGAATTCCTAAACGAAAATGACGAGAAGTAAAAGCCCGTGAGTGATCACATACCACAAAACAGGAGGAATTGGGAACTAACAGCATGGTACATTTAACTGTCAATTCAGTCCGTGAATGGATTTTCCTTGTGATGTCGTCACTGTTGTGTCTGTGTATCCGTCCACCAGCTCCCCGAGGGGCCCCACCCTGACAGATGCTCCCAGATCATGTACCTCTGCTATGGTCATTCTCATAGCACTGACGGGTGAGGGCTCAATATCCACCAGCTGCACTGCATTTAAACTCTGTCCGAGAGAAAGCCCAGAGACAGAGGAAACAGAGCACAGAGTTAGAGCTGCAACGCACAAAGGCATAAGGAGAGCAGTTAAGAACATTTAGCAGGAAGTATGAGGAAAAAGGAAGGCTCCAATCTAATAGTTTGGCTTAAGAAAAGTTAGAAAAGGGTTAAAGTGGTCTATCTTTTTCTGATGACAAAAGTTAGGATAATTTGTTTTTAGTTGTGATTTTAGTTAAGGTTTTAATTTTTATTTAAAAATGCTATAGCTCCCATTCCCTATTCTTCTCAGTCTTTCCCCCTTAACCTCATTTACAACCAAACCTCCATTCTCATTCCCTAGAGGGACAACCCCAAATTAATTTACAGGTCATTGGCAGAAAGTAACAGACAAGTTGAGGCCTATGTCAGTGGAGAAGACTTCCAATAAGATCCCAGACTCACTGACAAATCTACACAGCAACTAGTGGGTACCTGGCTAGCACTATGACAAATTTTAAACCTGCTTCACAAGATGTGGCTGATGTGGTGGAATGGGGCCTAGATGGAACGACAGCTCTAGGGTGTGAGTCCTAGCTTGCGTGACCTTGGGCAAAGCATTTCCCTTCTATGAGCCTCAGTAACCTCCTTTTACAAATGAGGATTACAATATTAGATTGTCTGCCTCCTACTGTTTATGGTGAGAGCTGATGAGATAAAGGGAAATCCACATAATGTTGTCACAAGAAGGTTATTTTTACAACATATCCAAACCCACTGTAACATCGAGAAATTACCTGATCACCTGAGACACAAATTGTATGAATGACCGAGTGGACGAGCTAGCATTGGAACCCCAGTATCAATGATTCCTTGGAAGGCCAGCAGGTCTGCTGTTCCCTTTATAACACTGTTTCTATGAAACTGCTCCCTATAGCACCATTTTGTCTAACTCTGTAGGACCATTGCAGAAGTAATCAATGGCTTAGGTAGCGAAGGTCTGTAATGAAACTTAAAGCACTTTGGTGGATGCAAAGCACTATAAAAATGTCTGCTATCATTATCTTAATGCTGATTATATTCCTTATGCTATCCCGTAGTGACAAACTGAATCTGTGATTTCATCTGTCTAAGGAACTCCTGGTGAGGAAACTCCACCCATGGATGTAGCCTGAAACGTACTCTATAATTCACTGTCTCAGAAAGCTGCCCAGGGCATTGAAAGGTTGAGTGGCTTGTCCAGGGTTCAGGGTCCATATACAGCCAGAATGTGACTTGAATGGGACTTGAACACAGAACTTCCAAACTCTGAGGTTGACTTTCTGACACATTCTCTCTCTCCTGTACCACAGCTGCCTTTATCCATTACCTATTCCTTGGAAAAGTTCATTCTCATTCTCTAAAAGTTTCAGAGAGTGAACCCAGGAATAATAAAGTTAGGTTCAGGAATTTTCTTTCAAAATCATTGCTGAGGTTACAAAGAGGTGGTACAGTACATTGGTAAGAAGAAAGAACTTTAGACTCAGGAGACCTGGGTTCACATACCAGAACTTACATTTTCTAAATGTACAGTTCTTAGGAAAATAACTTGCTTAAATTTTCTGGGCCTCGGTTTCTTCATATGTAAAATAGTTATTATCACTATCACCATACTCACCTCATAGATTGTTACAAAGAAAATGTTTTGTAAACCTTAAATTAGCACTGCAGAAGTAAGAGCTATTTATGATGGTACTCTAATTGGACTCAAGAAAAGAGAAAGGAACAGCCAAAAGACAAGTTAAAAACACCCACAAAGGCACTCAGTAGTCTAGCATTTCTTCCATTAATATTCAACCCAAGGATTTTTTGAGGGGAAAACCTAAGATGCAATGTGTCATGTGCAGAACAGGGTGACTCGCTGTGAAGGCATTATATTGCTGATTGATCACGTGAAGATGGTAGAATGAAAATTATGGGTTAACTGCTTTTTTAGAAACAATGTTATAAATGAGAAAGGAAGTAGATACTCAGGGGAGTTAAGGTTGCTTGGACTCAAGTCCCTGTTGCCTATTCAATCTATGTTTCAGATGACTGGATTAAAGCTATTACATTATAGCAAGTGTTCATGATGCTTTGGTGGCATTTGGTTTAAAACACAAGATTAGAGATCAAGAGCCGGAAGGTTAGAGGTCACCTAGTTCAACCTCCTTTATTTTATAGATGAGGAAACTGAGTCCCAAGAAGGGACAACATTATGCAGGGTACTTTATTTCTATCTGATAGAAGAGAAATACTATGAATTTTCAGGAGCTGTTTTCCTTCCTGCTTCTTCCTTTTCCACTTGGATTTTCAGAATTTCAGTAACTCCTCTGGGATTTTCACACATTTTAGTGAAGAGCTGTTAGCACAGAATAGCAGCATAAAGGCCTGCTGGGCATCTTAGTCATGTTACTGGAAGTAAGCTTGCTAGTTTTTCTGCAGGGGATGGCTTGGCCTTCTCTTCCATTTTGCTTGTAATAAAATCAGCTCCACAGAGCTAGTGAGAGCCACTCAGGTCTTTCCATCTAGTTCAGGAATGCAAAGCTGTTCAAGGGCACATGGGAAACTTAGCAAGCCCAGCCTGACTTCCTGGAGAAAGCTACAAACATAACAAAAAAGGTAACACAAAGATGAGGAGACAGAAACGTTTCCTTACGGTATCACTGTCACTGGGATGGAACTGGAAAGGTGGTGGTTTATGAAACACAGAATTCTCTTGTAAAAACAGCTGAAGATTGTAATCCCGCACCACCTGCAGAGAGAACAGAGGACTTGTAAGACTTTCAGAAGCCTCAGAACATTCAGGTCAGGGACTCAGTATTGAATGGTTTTGCCATGCTCCTGATTCAAAGAAGGAGCTGTCTAAAAAGTATGCATAATATTTAGGCTACAAACCTTTTCATCTTAGAGAAATGCAAGATCTAATTAAGAATTTGTCTGTTTTTCTAAGAACTTAACTATGGAAGCCACCGATTATCCGGAAGTTCAGGATCTGAGATTACGTAGTAATACATTTTCAGATGGAAATAAGCCATGTCTGCCAATTTGACCATCTAACAAAAGGCTGGCTTGCTTTGGGGTTTGGGTTAGATGATCTCTGAGATCCCTTTAAAATGTAAAATTCTATAAAGTGCAGTTCAGAAGTATGAGATTATTCTTAATATTATCATTACCAGTGCCCTGAAGTATATTATCAGAGACACATATGACTAGAAAAGGAAGTGAACTAGTCACTCATGTGGGGCAAGGTAGGAGACTAGCAGATAACCTTCTTGCTTCCTTGACACTCACCCAACACTGAAACCTCTAGAGCAGAGCTCTTAACTGGGAGCCTATGAACTTGTATTTCCATTTAGTTGGTTTCATTCGAAATTGTATATATTCAATTGGACGCATTTAAAAGTATCCTAGACTTATTCTGCTTTGTCCCAGAAGGCATATTGAGGAACAGTGTTGGGGGGCGGGGGGCAGAATGTAAGTAGGCAGATTTCAATTTGTTAAAAGCAAACATTTCCCAACTATGAGGGTTATTTAGGAGTAGAATGTCCTGGGGGTATTGATTCTGAAAAAGGTTTCATGAGGCTGACTGCCCAGGCCCAAGGCATCAGGGACACAAAATAGGTGTACAGAGACCCCCTGCTCCAGAGGAAGATCACCAGAACATGGAGAATTTGCAGTAAGAGGGCAGAAAGGTTGAGTTGAACTGCTAAAACAAATTCATCAATGAGATCACAGATCCATATCAAAAGTATCATCATTGCAAAAAAAATATTTCTGAATGAAATACTTGCATGTGGTATTCTGGGAGCCAGGCACTGTATAAACTAGTAAAACTGACTAGGTAATGCCTTCTAGAAAGAGAGAGAATACTATAGTAGAAAAAGCACTTGACTCGGAGACGGAAGATTCAGGGGTGAATCCTGGCTCTGCCACTAAGGAGATATTGAGATAAGTCCCTTCACCTTTCTGGCCTCAGTTTCCTCAACTGTGTAATGGAGATAACAACGCTATCCATCTTACAGGGTTATTGCAAAGCAAATGTTTTGTGAACTGTAAAGTGTTATGGAAATAGGTTATTATAAAAATAATTTATAAGTAGAAGCTTATCATGAAGAAACATATAGAGAAACAGTGTAGTACGATGGAAAAAAGACTAGATTGGAAGTCAGAAGGCAGAGGTTCAAATCCTTGTTCAACCATTGACCCGTGGGATCTTAGGCAAGTTCCAGAATGTCTTTGGGGGTCAGTTTCCTCATCTGTAAAATGAGGGGATTAGACTAGATGACCTTAAGGTCTTTCCAGCACTACATTTATTAGCCTATGATATAATGGGGTGGAATTAAGAAAGTAAGGATGCTTAGCTTACAGAAAAGATGATTCCAACTGGCACATAATTGTTGATTTGGAATATTGCAAAGCCCATTGTGAGGGTGTGTGTGTGCATACATGCATGCACTCATGAGCAGTGGAAAGAACATGAGATTTGGAATTAGAAGACTTAAGTCAAATCCCAGCTCTACTAATCACTCCCTGAGTGACCTGGAACAAGCCAACCTAGCTCCCTTGGGGTTAGTCTCCTCTCTATAAAATGAGGGATTAGATGGCAGAGATCTCTAAAGTCTTTATATACTATGATCTTAAGACTTATTCTGGTTTTCCACAGAAGACACACCAAGGAACAATATAGGCAGAAAATGTAAGCAGGCAGGTTTCAGTTTGTTATAAGGAAATATTTTCCAACCACAATGGTTATTTAGGAGTAGAAGGAGGTGTTCCAGGGGTACTGAGTTTTTCATCATCGGATGCATTAGAAAGGCAGTCTGGTGTAGTAGAAAGGGTAATGGATCTGGAGTTAGATGATTTGGATTCAAATCCTGGCTCTGATGCTTACTTCTTATCTGACTTTTGCTTGTTTTTATAAATTTTATTTTATTTTCAATTAACAAGCATTTATTTTCTCTCTCTCCTACCCACTGGGTTGGTGGGGAGGGGGGTGATACAGAATTTTTTGTAACAAATATCCATAGTCGAGCAAAACAAATTCTTACGTTGATCACGTCTAAAAATCCTGTGCTTTGGATCTATCCCCTCCTGACTTTCCAGACTTCAAAACCATGCCTTCACCACAGAAGGCTCCTTCAGAGCCTGGGGCATCCTTGCTCTAGTAGACAATACCACCTCTTCAGCCGGCTCATCCTGGAATATTCCTCTGCAAGGCCCACCTTCTTTTTAATTAGTGGACTTCTGGAGTTTCTGTTTGGCCTAAGGGCCCAAGCTGACCTATTCTCATTCCCTTTCCAGTCTATACGGACTTTCTGGACTTTAAAACCATAGCTCTACACCAGGTACCTCCCTTCCCTCAACCTGGCCCCTGGGCATGGGAATGGATTGGATGATCTTTCACATCTCTCATCACTCTGAGACAGTATGATGAGAAGCAAAATTCAAGGCATTTGAACAACATTATTACATATTACACGTCTTGGGAAACGATCAGTCAAAAGGCATATATTAAAAGTGCTTCTGTGTGCCAGGCACTGTGTTAAGCACTGGGAATACAAAAAGAGGCAAAAGACAGTCCCTTCCCTCAAGGAGCTTACAATTGAATGAGGGAGACAGAAAGGTTGGGAAAAGCTGCCTACAGAAGGTAGGATTTTAGTTGGGCTTGATAGAAGCTAGCGAAGCCAGAAGGTGAAGATGACTAGGGAAAGCATTCCAGGGATGGGGGACAGCCAATGAAAATGCCTAGAACCAAGAGAGAGAGAGTGTTTTATTTGAGGAACAGCCAGGACAGTGTCACCGGATTGTCCAGCGCCACTTCAATCCAGAATATATGGCAGGAGCAAGGTATGAGAAAATTGTAAAGCTGTATGGGGGGGGGGGCGGATAAGGAGGGAGGGAGGTTATGAAGGGTTTTCAATGCCAAAAAAAGGATTGAACCTAGAAGTGATAGGGAGCCAGTGGAATTTATAGAGCGAGTGAGTGAGTGAAAGAGAGAAAGAGAGAGGGAGAGAGAGAGAGAGATAAAGAGAGAGAGTGAGTGTGTGTGTGTGTGTGTGTGTGTGTAGGTGTGACATGGTCAGACCAGCAGGGAATGAAAGGAAGCTAATTTTCAAATTTTACAAGGATTATTTCTTTTTCCTTATGTTTGTCTTTAGGTAATTTTGCTTCTCATTGGCATTATAGGAGTCAGGAAAAGAAACAAAATATCAAGCTATGTTTTAGCATGAGGCATGGTATCATGGAAAGAGTGCTAGCTTTGGAAGAAGACTTGAAGTCTTCACTGACTCACTGGGCAAATCCTCTTTCTAAATCTAAATTTCCCCAAATGTAAAACGAGAGGGGTCGTTGAGATACCTAGTATTCATATTTCTGACGTTTTATGCTTTAAGGTCCCTTCTAACTCTAAGATTATTTATCCTAAGATCCTTTCTACTGCTAACACTCTGCTATTCCATGGCTATGCCATGGAGATAGCTGACATCACTGGCTAAAAATGAGGTTGACTACTGAAATCTAAGATTTGTTTGGCTGTCATATCCTAATCCTACTTTAACCTTTACTCAAATGGATGAGGTATTAGGAAATACCTATTTTACAAAAAGGGTTTCTTTGTAGAATTATATACTGAATTGACCAAATGTGAAAAATTCCTAATGTGCTTTATAAGGGACAGCCAGCCACCACCTAAACAAAGCAGCCCCGATGGGAGAGGACTGCCCTTCCTGATGTCAAAGACAGACGCCATCAAAATGCTTTTATATTTAGGAGCAGACACATTTTCTATCAAGGCCCTATGCTACTAATGCCAAAAAACCAAAGGCCCACCTGTGTCCATCAGTTTTGCACCAGAAAACTATATGAACGTAAAGAGTGGGACGCATGAAAGCTATTCCTTGTAATACCTGTAAGACTGGCCATGTTGCTTTTTTTGTTGAACTTTCTCAAAGCAAGGATTAAAAATAAAGTGTCATGAGACTGAGATTCTACGATACAAAAGTAGAAGCAACCTAGAGGGGAATCATTTTTGCCAAATACCATTTGAAAAAGTGAAAAGAAGGATTTGTCACTGAGGACACTGCCTTTTGAACACAGTGACTGTGGTGCTCATTCAAAGTGAGGGAAGAGGATTGATTTATACTGGACAATAAATTAAATTTGACTTTATGAACATTTATTAAACATTGAGGCATTGTCCAGGAGGAATACAAAGATGAAAAATGGTAGTTTCTGCACTCAAGAAGTTTTTAGAATGGGGAGCAGGGGGAAGTGGCTTTGGTCCAAGGGAGAGTGATAGATGTACACAGAAGAGGTCCAGGCAAAGTGGATAGACCACAGAACATGTGACAATGCCTTTTACACTAAGGAGAGAGTTCCAGGCAGTACTAGATGCCTGGAGGTTCATTCTTGCTGGGTTTACCTAAAATAAACTCTTCCACAGAAATGAGAAATGCTTTAGCAATTGTGGGTTGGGTTTAAATTTTAAGATAGTTTAAGAGTGTTATCTAGAGAGAACTGACATTACTCATGCTCTTCCCAAATGGCAGGAGATGCCTAGAACTATTTCTCAAAACTGACTCTTGCTAGAGAGAAGTAGCTGACCCTTGTTACTAGGTAACTTCTTATCTACTTTATGTGTTTTCTATATAACCATACATGTGTTTTGCATCTATGTATGTATGTACGCACACATACACATACACATACACAATGTTGTCTCCCTCATTAGAATGTGATCTCCTTGAGGCCAAAGATAGTTTTGCTTTTGTCTTTGTATCCCTAGTGCTTAACATATGCTTGCTTGATTGAAAATCATCCTCTATACTGTTTCTGAGATCTACGTCTGACGACGTCATTCTCCTACTCAAAACCTTCAGTGGCTCCCTATTGCTTTTGGGTTAAAATTCAAACTCCTGTACTTGGCCTTTATACCTCTCCATCATATGGCCTCACCTAACTTTCTATACTTCCTTCATGCATTCTACATTCCAGTCAAATTGAGCTATGAGCTTATTTTTTCAACTCAACATGCCCTCTCTTGCCTTTAGGCCTTGTCACAGGCTGTTGCCCCTGCCTGAAATACACTCTCTCATCTCTACCTCTTGGAATCTTCAGCTTTCTCCGCTCTTTCACCCCTCCCCATGTGGAGCTTTTCCTGACCCTATTGTGGTCAGTGCTCTCTCCATCTTGAAATGACTCTAATTTATTTGTCTGTATATATTTAAGATCAATGAGTTGGAAGGAAACATGGTGTATGCCACATAAAGAATGTATATGTTTTGAGAACAGGGTCTATTTAATTTTTTTTCCTTTGGATTTCCAGAGAGTATCATGGTGCCACAAAGCAGACAAATAAATATTTATTTAATTGCACTGAAGTGCTGACTGCCCCATTTTCTAGTTGTATGACTACTTCCCTCCTCTAACTTCAGCTTTCTTGTCTGTCAACCAAACCTATTCTAAGAAAATCATTTTGGCAGCTGTGAGGAGGATAAGACTGGAACAGAGAAACCATCTAGGTTATTTCGATATAGTGTAGAAAAAAGGTAATTAGAGTCTAAACTGGGGTTGGGTTGTGTGAGTGGAGAGAAAAAGGATGTATATGAGAAATGTTGGGGGAAAGAAATGACAAGATTTGGTAACCGACTGGATCTGTGGGGTAAGAATGAGTAGTCAAAGATGATTCTGAGGAAGAGTATCTGGGCATCTGGATGACTGGAAGGATGGTCCTGCCTGGGACAGTAACAGGAAGTCTGTAAGAGGGATGGGTTGCAGGGAAAGATACTGAGTTCTAGTACGGATATGTTAGCTTGAAATATCGATAAAACGTTCAGGGATTTTCAGGAGGAAGTTTAGGAGAGAAACCAGGGCTAGAGATACAGACCTGAGAATAATCTGTAGAGAGATAATAAGCGAACCCATGGACAATGATGAGATTATCAAGGGAGAGAGAGTATAGAAAGAAAAGAGAAGTGAGAAGAGGACAGAATATTAGGGTACATCTATGACAAGGATGAAGAACCAGCAAAGGAGACTGAAGAGACAGGCAGAAAGATAACTAAAAGAATCTCAAAAAGACAAAACAAAGCCCCACAAAACACACTCCCTTACTCTTCTCTCCCCTAAAACAAGAACCAGAGAAGAGAGAATATCCAGAAGAAAGAGGTATTTGGATAAATCTAAATACACAAGTCCTGCATCATAGAGAAAAGAAAATATAGTACGTACTGTAGAAATAATACATTGTGTCTTGGAACCAACTGCACAAATTTTATATTGCATTTCAAGAAACTACAATCCCTGACAGGTTCACGAGATAATTCATAAATTTGCTTAACTTGAAGAAATGAAATATAAACAAAAAATTTAATTATCTGCTTATTCTCACCCCCCTCAAATAGTGGGAAGGGAGAACATTTATATTTTCCACAAAATGTAAATATTATGTTGTTCCAAATAGCCATAACCCTAAAACGAAAAATCTCTTAAAAAAAAAAAAACCAGAAAGCAGCTTGCCAATTTCCCCACTCCTGCCTTGCCTTTCATAATTCATGTGGACAGGCAGTCGTATCCATACAGTACTTGACCTTTTGTAGCATATGCTTTTCTCACAACATCCCAGGTAGAGGAGAAGCCTCATGCCTATGGAAAGCTCCTATACACCCAATCACCTGCACCAGAGTGACAATGCAGAGGATTACAGTGGGAAGTAAGTTCAAAAATAACATTTGTTTTCGTTAAGAACACAAAGCATTTCGTAAAATATTAAAGTGAAAAGGCAACTCCAATTTGTTAATTGTTACAACTTAACACAAGGCACCAAAGGCTAGGTTTTTTCCCTCCTCCTTAGAGTTGGGCTTTGGGAATAATTGCCAAATGTTTACAGAAAGATTATATAATCAACTCATGCTAATTAACCCAAACAATATTCCTGTAAAGAAGATAAATAATATTAACCCAAATCTAATGACCTTTTTTGAGTCCCCACACATCTTGAACTTTCTGTAGCTCTTGACATTGATGACCTATACAGTCTCTTCTCTTTTGGAAGATTTTCTTCTCCTCTGTCTGTAAAGACACCAACCTCTCCTGGATTTCTTTCCTTCTACTTCTTTAACTGCTCCTATATATATCATCTTCCAGATGCTTTAACGTAGATGACAGCCCAGGTCTATCTCCAGCCCTTCCCCTTTCTCTTTGTATACCCTTTCCCAGGCAACCTTTCATTTCCACAGTTTTAATGATTATTTCTACATAAATGATCCCCAAATGTCTTTCCAATCTTGACTTCTCTTCTGTACTTCAGGCCTATTTTACTAAATGCCACATAGGGGTAGAGAACCTGTGGCCTCGAGGCTACATGTGGCCCTCTAGGTCTTCAAGTGTGGCCCTTTGATTCAATCCAATCTTCACAGAACAAAACCCCTTAATAAAAGGATTTGTTCTGTAAAACTTGGACTCAGTCAAAAGGCTGCACCCAGGGACCTAGAAGGCCATATGTGGCCTCCAGGCTGTAGGTTCCCCACTCACGGAGGATCTCCACATGGAATTTCTACAAGCACAACAAATTCAACATATCCAATGCTGAGCCTGTCATGTTCCTTCCAAACCTGCTCTTCCTTTCTGACTTCAAGACTTATGTTTGCAACATCCTCCCATAACTCATGTTTGAAACTCTGCACCTAACTTTCCAGTCTCCTTTATGTCTGTCTAGTCTGTTACCAAGGGATGTCCATTCTTCCTAACATTTATCCTATATGATACTTTCTTTTCCAACTGCCAGCCTTTCAGTAAATGCCTTCATTACAATCTACTTAGACTTACACACACACACACACACAAATAGAATGTGTGTATGTATACATACGTTATTTACCTTAACATTCATTTTTAAAAATTTTGAGCTCCAAATTCTCTCCTTCCCTCCAGCCCGTCCCCCACCCATTGAGAAGGCAAGAAATATATCAAATGTAAATGTAAAGTCATGCAAAACATATTTCCATAGTAACTATGTTGCAAAAAGGCAAGAAAAATAAAGAAAATGAAAAAAACTTGCTTCAATCTGCACTCAAGAGTTCATCAGTTCCCTTTCTGGAGGTAGACAGCATTTTTCATTGTGAATCCTTTGGAATCATCTTAGATCACTGTATTGATTAGAATAGCTATATCATTCATAGTTGATCATTGTTATAACACTGCTATTACTGCATACATTGTTATCCTAGTTTGAGTCACTTTACTTTGCATCAGTTAATATACATCTTCCCAGATTTTCCCAAAACCATTCTCCTTGTCATTTCCTATAGCACAAGTTTTCCATCACAATCATATACCACAACTTATTCAGCCATTTCCCAATTGATGGGTATCCCTTCAAATTTCCAATTATTTGCCACCACAAAAAGAGCTACTATAAATATTTTTATACATACAGGTCTGTTTTCTTTTCTTTGATCTCTTTGGGATACAGACCTAGTAGTATTATTGTTGTGTCAAAGGGTAAGAAGTTTTACAGCCCTTTGGGCATTGTTCCAAATTTTCTCCAGAATGGTCAGACCAGTTCACAACTCCATCAATAATGCATCAGTGTCCAAATTTTTGCACGTTCCCTCCAGCATTTGTCATTTTCCTTTTCTGTCACAATAGCCAGTCTGATAGGTATGAGGTAGTACTTCTGAGTTGTCTTAACTGCATTTCTCTAATCAATAATGATTTAGAGCATTTTTTAATATAAGAATTGACAGTTTTGATTTCTTCTTCTGAAAACTGCTTGTTCATATCCTTTGATTATTAATGGGGAAATGGCATTTATTTTTATAAATTTAGCTCATTTCCCTATATATTTGAGAAATGAGGCCTTTATCAGAGAAATCTGCTGTGAAAATTTCCTTCCTCCATTTCCCACTTTTCTTCTCATTTTGGCTGCACTAGTTTTGTCTGGGAGAAACCTATTTAATTCCCAGTAATAAAAATTATCCATTTTACGTCACTGCCTAGACTTTTGCAAAAGCCTTGTAAAAGGTCCTCCCAACTCTACTCTTTCCCCTTTAATCTATCCTTCATAATAATATTCTCTTATGTATAGATATGGGTCAGCTAAGTGGCACGGTAGGTAGAGTGGCAGGTCTAAAGACTCACCTTCCTGAGTTCGAATCTGGCCTCAGACATTTATTATCTGTATGACCCTGGGGCAAGTCACTTAACCCTGTTTGCCTCAGTTTCCTCATCTGTAAAATGAGCTGGAGAAGGAAATGGCAAAGCACTCCAGTATCTCTGCCAAAAAAAATTCAAATGGGGTCACAAAGAGTCAGACGTGACTAAAAATGACTGAAAAACAACAATGCACAGATACTATCACGTCACTCTTCTGTTCAAAACTCTTTAGTAGCTTTCTATCATCTACTGGGTAAAGTTCAAGCAAGGCCTTCAAGAAGCTAGTGCCATCCTGCCTTTGTGGTATTCTTTCATATCATACCTTTAATATACTCTAATATCTGATGAAACTGGATAACTCTTTGTCCTGAGCTTCTGTATTCCATGTCCCAACAGTATGTTTTGTTACTATCTAATACACTTATCACATAATGTTGTATATTAAATCTATTTGTGTTTACATATTATCCTCCTAAGACTGTGAGCTCAATGAGGGGAGCGTCAATATCTTATTCAAACTCTGTATCTTTCTTCTTGGCTAACACAGTGCTTTGCATACAATAGGTGCTGAAAAGTTATTGGTGAATAAATAAATTTTATGCATAAAAAAGGGACATTTTCTTATTTAGGATCTAAAAATCAAGTTTTAGTTTTCAACTCACCACTCTGTAAACAGATTATTAGCCTGCATTTAACTGGATGCTACTTCTTAATTCAAAAGATATGTGATATCCTTGTTAAGAATGCTCCCTTCACCAACACCTAACATGCTAAACTTACTAACTGGTTTCATGAATTGCTGGGGCCAAAAGAGTCTATTCGTGGTGGCCAACCCTGTAGTGATAAGCCTCTTTTAGATAGGCTGGGCTTCAGCCAGGTCTGCTTTTGAAGTTTTTCCTTTCTGGTATGTCCTGAGAGGGTCTCAACATCACTACAAGTGCCCTGGGTAGATGGCCCAGGGTTATCACCATTCTACAAGAAGACATGCAAGAAGGGAATTAGTGGAGGTTCAAGTAGCTAACAAAAATTTTATGTAACAAGCACTTTGTACAAAGAAACAAAAAGAACATTAGCATGGGACTGGAAAAGCTATCTTTTCTAGCAGTTGTGATAAAAGAAACAGGAATTCTTCATCTACTGGGGAAAGCTTTTGTATTAAATTTTGCTTTCTGATATCTAAATATGGGCATAGTTAATTTATTGATAATGTCAGTATAATGTAAGCTCCTTTGGGGTAGAGACTGTTTTTCATTTTGTTTTTGAATCCCCAGTACCTCACCCAACGACTTAGCAGGCATTTATTATATGCTTATGGAATTGGATTCGACATTTATATACTTTACAATTCACAAACCACATTTCCCATAATAGGCCTGTGAGACAGCCATTGAAGTAATTATTATAACCATTTTATAGAGTAAGACACTGAGGTTTGAAAGGTTAAGTGACCTGTCAATGTTCCCAAAGCTAAAAGACATAGAAACCAGAATTCAAATTCAGGACTTTGGACTCCCAGTCCATGGCTATTCCTATGAAGCTGCATTGCCCCTAGAATTGTTTAGACTGTAAGAATGAGACCTCATGGGGCCTTATAGTGTATCTAGTCCCAAACTGTCACTTTATAGATGAGAAAAATGAGGTCTACTATCAGAGATGTAATAATACAAATATCCATTACACACACACACACACAGAGCACTTAAAAATGCCTTCTGTAGAGCACCAGCCCTGGACTCAGGAGGACCTGAGTTCAAATCCAACCTCAGCCACTTGACACACTTACTAGATGTGTGACCTGGGGCAAGTCACTTAATTCCAATTGCCTTTCCAATTGCTTCCCGTCCAAAAAAAAAAAACCCCAAAAAATGCCTTTTTCATTCATTTGTTCATTGGTCCTCACAACAATCCTGTGAAATAGGTATCCCAAATTTGCAGATGAGGAAACTGAAGCTGAGAGAGGTGAAATGACTTGTTTCGAGTCTAAGCTAATTCCTGAGGCTGGATCCAAACACTGGTCTCCTTAATTCCATGTCCACTATGCCATACTGTCTCTCAAAACCAATCCCTCAAAGTGAGCACAATTTCCCTTTACTTTATCATGTTCCCTCTGAAACTTATTGTTTAAAGGCCCAAACTAAATTTCAATTTAACTAATATCTAGGAAAACTTTTCTACAGTATATTACACACTGCCCTGCCTTCCAAAAGAGAATCCAAAAAGAACCTTTCACTGATGGCACATGGCTAGAAGAGTTTTTCCATTTCCTCTCTTTAGACCAGATGTCGTTGTCTGTTGTTGGTGAGCAGCTCTTCCCAATATGTTACGCTGTTATCTGAATAAGGAAGCTAGCTAGAATGTACTATGTACCTGACATAGATAAGCACTGAAGGAAGGGTCTAGGGCATCTCTAAAAAGATGAAGGCTTTCTGAAGGACAAGTTTGTCAGCATCCAGCTTGGGTGGCATTAGAGTAGAAGGCTCTAACTGGTAGGTTATATTATGTTTGAAATGTGGTCTTCCATTTGTTGGCTTGTGAAAGGTGGAGCACATGATGGTAAACATCACTGTCCGGATTAATTGGTCCATGATTAACAGGAAAGGATACCATTTCTGGCCAGTGAGGGCAAAAGGAGAATCTACTACTATTGCCAAGAAGCATCAGAACTCCCATGGGAATGGTTGGAAGTTGGATGAACTTTTTTCACAAATTTATCTCCACAAAATCCTATAAAGGAAGAGTTTATCATCCATTGAGAGCAGAGTTGGGATCAGGGACAACATCCAGATTTGGTGGCATTTAGCACCTTGCTGAACTTCCCACATTTGCTGGGAACTCCAGATGGATGGGGAGTCATGGCTGTAACAAAGTTATACATGGAAGTCTTGTTGAAATGCATCCTCTTTGTAAAGAGGAGGAGAAGCATGTGTAACTGGAGCCTAACACTTCTCTACTTCAACACAAAACAAACAATTTTGGGTACAGGAGAAGGAGCCAATGATGATTTTGGGGATGTCTTTTATGGGATTTTGGATTGTGTAGCACCAACCAAAATCTCTCTCAGACTAAAAGAAACATGGAGGTGATACACAGTACAGAAAGGTGATAGGTGTTAGGAGTTCATGATAATTCCCCACCTAATCAGGCCTGCCAGAAGCATGTCTTTGTCTTATTGATTATGAAGCCTAAGTGCCAATTAATGATTTTCATCACCACTGGCATCATTTATGGCTCTTCATTGATCAATGTTAGATCCACAGAGTTCCTGAATGCTCCTGAATTTTAGAGTCTGAGAGCATCTGGGAATTGGGTTTAATGGTTTAATTACAGGTGTCCTGAAGCAGAGGCCTCAATTGAACAGAGGCCTGGAGAGGGGACAGACTAGTTGTCTTCCAATCTCAGAATTTATCTGGCTGCAATTCAAATACAGGAATTGTTTTGCAATTAGAATGCTAGATATCTACTGGGAACAGTTAGCAAGACACCTGATCAAGGTTACTTTGAGGGACAGATTCTTTCAGAATGGAGCTGAAAGAAATGAAGGCACTTTGGATAGGACTTTTGTATTGTAGAGATGACTTTCTGCGAAAAACAGGTCTACAACCACTTGGCTTTATGGGGTAAATTGATAAACAGATGTGTCATGGAGTAAAGGGTCCTGGCTCAATCAAACCTTTAGGGGAAGGTAGGAAGCTGGTCATAGATACCACGAATCAGAGAGTCCTATGAAGTGGTACCATGGAATGTGACTTTGGATGCAAGGCCTGACCTTTGAGGTATACAAAAGAAAAAAAAGTTTGAGGGTTTGTTGTGCATCCATATCTCTTGTTTATTCTCCCTCTTTTCTCTCTGGTTGACAGCTAATAATTGTCAGAAAGGAGTTATGAGCTCAGGTTTTCTGCCTTCAAATCCAGTGACCTTTCTACTCCATGTTGTGACTATAAACCAAGCACTGGACTGTGCATCTAGAGTAGTGGTCTTCAAATGTTTTTAAACATGTGCCACGTCAGTAAATTTTTTTTGAGCACTCCCTCTTCCCTTAAGTACATTTTTTATTATTTAAAACTGCATAAAGCACTATTGTATTAATAATTATGTTCATTATAAAACTTAACAAAAACTGAAATTTTAAAAAGATGAAGTAAAAATGAAAAAAAAATTGATCTTAGAGTCCCTAGGGGGCCAATGGAATTTATCAAGAAAGGCAGTGAGTTCCCCTTTAGGTAAAATAACTTTAGCAGCTATGTGGAAGGTTTATTGAAAAGAGGACAGTCTAGGTTAGAGGCGACGAGGGACAGACCTGGGTTGGTGGTAATGAAAGTAGGGAGAAGACAAGAGATGTGAGAGACCTTGGGGAGGTAAAAGGAAGAAGATTTGATAACTGATTAGATATGTGAAGGACAGGAAAGAAAGGAGTCAGGGATAAGGCCAAGGTTACAAAGCTGTGTGACCAGAGGAGTGGTGGTATGCATAATAAATACAGTTAAGTTTGGATGAAGGGAAAAAATAGTGTAATTACAATTTATCCCTATTTGCTCATCCTATGTTACTGTTTTCTACTGGAAAATAATGGGGGGAGAGGGTGTGCACCTTAGTCATGGGCCACTATAGACATACCTCATTTTCTTGTGCTTTGCTTTATTGCATTTCTCAATATTAGTCTTTTTTTTTTTAAACAACTGGGAAGGGCAACCCTGTGTCAAATAAATCTATTGGCACAATTTTTCCAATAGCATGTGTTCATATTATGTTTCTGTATCACATTTGGTAATTAATGAAACATTTCAAACTTTTTCATAATTGTTATATCTCTTATAGTGATCTGTGATCAGTGATCTTTGAAGTTACTATTGTAATTGTTTCGGGATGCCACAAACTGCACCTATATAGATGGAGAACTTAAATTAATAATTGCTGTGTTTGTTCTGATTCTCCACTGACTGATCATTCCCCCTATCTTTCTCTTTCTCCTCAATGATGGCTAAGAAAATGTTTAGTATTTTTTAGCAATAAAGTACTTTTAAATTAAGGTATGCACATTGTTTTCTTAGATACAATATTATCGCACACTTAATACATCACAGTATAGTGAAAACATAACTTTTATACGCACTAAGAAACCAAAAAAAATTCATGTGACTCATTTTATTGTGATATTCATTTTATTGCGGTGGTCTGGAATTGAAGACACAATATCTCCAAGGTATGTCTGTACTCCGGAGTGCATAGCCCACTGAATGAGAAGTACCTGCTATAGCCATGTGGTGATGGAGAAGGGTGTGGGAATCTTGCCTGCCATAGATATTGGTATCTGTGACACAAAACTGACCCAAGGGTTCCATAGTATCTGCAGTCAAAAAGGCTAGTGCTGGGAGGGGGCAGAGTAGTTGAATGTTTAAGGTGTTGGTATCTGTATCTTGGAAATTATCCTATAACTGGCTTTGGGGGGGAAGGCTGGGAAGTAACAGATTTTCCAGCTCTCCCCCTGAATGATCACATACCCCTTGGGAGTAAAGCCATGGCCTAGCCTCAGATTATTCCAGGGCTACCAGTTTGGATACCACTGACCTAGAGAACTGAAGTTGTTCATGCCCCCTGACTTTTTTTTTATTTTTGCCACAGAAAATCTAGAAAAGAAATATATTGTAGAGAAAAGAAGACTTTTCACTAATAGGCAAATTTGTAAAAGACTTTTTACCATGACATTTTGAAGGAGGACAGGGCAAGGTACAGGCATATAAAGACCTACTCTTATTCACCATGAGGATAGTGAATTTCATGTTAAATTTTGTTACCCTGGGCATAGATAACATAAAAGATACAGGGATGTCCCCAAGGAAGTAGATTCTCTTCCTGCGCACCTGGGGCAGGGCCCTCCTGGTCTCTCTTCCAAAAGCCAAGGGCTGCAGCTTCCTGTCCAGGGCTTGGCCTAGCTCTGCCACTAACCCATCTTCTCTGATATGGTCCCTGGCATCTAGTGACACAGAGACCACATTTGACCCCTGCTGGAAGTAAGCTTTCCTGGTTCCAGGTGGCCAAGCTATGTTGATTCTGGAAATGTGCACTCTGGTCTCAGCTTGGCAAGGAGCCTCAGCTCAATGTTGAAAAGGTTCATTCGACCTGAGGCAGAAGACTTAAGTGGGATGCGATCATTGTTTTCAAATATATGAAGGGCTGCAGGGATTAGATTTGTTTTGCCTGAACTCAAATGTGAAAACTACAAGCAACAGCTGCAGAGAGGGAGATTTAGATGTCATGTAAAGAAAAACCTAATGATCAGAGCCTGACCTAAGGTGAAATGGGCTGCCTAAGAGGCTTGGGGCTCCCAAGAGGTCTTCAAGAGAAGCTGGCTGAGACTTCTCAGGGGTTTGTTCATTTCATTAACTGACTGATAATAGAGGGGGTTCCTACTGAGATACAGATTGGTCTAGATAGCCTCTTAGATCTTTTCTAGTTCTAAGCTTCTATAATTCCTCCTTATCTGACAGCACAGAGAAGAGGGAACTCTCCCAAACTCAGTGTGCCCAGACTAGTGTTAGAAGAGTGGCTTTGCTCCTGTTGTTTACTTCATTTTTAGAATAAGTAAGATACTGTATATACTCCAACATACCACCTGCTTATAAGGGCTACTGTGTTAAAGAAAAGTGGGTTCACACTTACCCTGCTTGAGGTTTCCAATAAAAACTGGAATGTATTCTGTATAGCTTGGCATGTCTCTAGCTCAGTCCTGCTGAATGCTATTAAATAATCCTTCAGGTGATCATATACATTCCCGTCAAGGGCCTATATCAGGGAGAAGAAAAACAAAAGCTAAGTGACCACAACAGAGCTTTGAAGAATGCTACCTTTCAGTATCACCATAAAGAACTAAGCAGCTTTGGTGCAGGAGACCAGGAGGTCAGGGGCCCAGCACTGCATCATACCATGTGACTCTGGACAAGTCACTCATGATAACAGGATAACAGTTGACATTTATGTAGCACTTTTATGAAGTCACTTTATCTTCATAATATACCAATATTACTATTGTCATCCCTATTTTATAAATACAGAAGCTAATTTCCACACATCAATATGACTGGGTATTAGAAGGGACCCTGGAGACTATCTAAATTCAAGGTCCCTATTTTACAGATGAAGAGACTTGCCCTGGATCACACATCTGGTAACCAGGAGAGCAGTCTAGGTCCAGTGTTCTTTGCCCTTTGAGCCTAAATTTCTTCCTCAGTAAAATAAGAGTAAAAACCATACTAGATAATCTCTAAGGTACCCTCCAGATCTAACATTTTAATTCCATCCTTAAATATTTTAAGCAAAAAATGTTAGGTTCTTCAGGACATAGCCATGAGATGGCACAATAGAGCCCTAAAACTATAACCTATTATTAAATATACATTTCATCCAGTTATATAATGTGTCCATAGCAAACTGCTGATGTCATGCTTAGATAAAAGGCTCTGCCTTGGGGTGTGTTCTCTATGAGAAGTAATGATCTTGTCGATAAGAATACATGTAACTTACCTGGGACAAGTCCCAGGTTTTATGCAGACGTTCTTGGTAGGTAGTCACACATCTTTTTTGTTTTTGCAGAGTTACCAGTTAACAGTTACCAGTTGCTCTAAAGAGCACATATAGCTATAGAATCAACATCCCTGCCAATGCCAGCTGGCACCTTCTCAACCACTTAGATTTGCCTTGCTGTGGGATGAAATGCCACATTGCCAGGATGTATCAGAGGTGGGCTTGTAGTACACCCATCTACCTACTATTCCACATCAATGTCGATTGTTATTGTTTTGGTTGTTGTTCCTTGGAAGAGTGGGAGAGGTTAAGTCCTAGTCTAGGAAATGTTGTTCGAGTCCTGAAGCACTTTGTCAACTGCAACACCTACGCAACACTGAAGTGAGTTCTGGGACAGAAACGACTTATTTGGGGACTGAAGAGGGAGCCCCTCAACTATGCCTTATCTCTCTAGAACTAGCTAGGCTACAGGACTCCACTGACTCTGGTCCTTGGCTGAGGACTCAAAATCTGTCCTGCTATAGCACATACTCCCCTAGCTTCCAACTCTTGCTCAGGGACTGAAAAATCACCACAATCTGTCAATGCTAACACAAAGGGTGTGACAATCCATTGCTCTATGACTCTATTCCCTGCTCCCTTACCCATCCATAGTAGGCTCCTCCCTTCCCCATCATACTTAACTTGGATCTACCCATTAAGCTTTCTAGAACACCAGTTCTATTGTTAAACTACCCTTCCCAGTGGATCTTTGCCCTCTCTCCAGAGAATACTTTGTGCCCATTTTGTATTTCATTTCTGTACACATTGTTGTTTCTCCTGAATAGGAGACTCAATCTTGTCCTTATACAGCCCACACCTAGCACTATGCCCTGCATGTTGCAGACATTAATAGATACTTGGTGAATTGAAATGAGCTGATGTGTGTCACACAAACACCAACAATCACTCAATGCAAAAGTTTGAGCTAAGAGACCCTGCTTGAAAGGGTAGGTCCTGTGTGCAGCCACTGACCAAAGAGTTTACAGACAAGTAGTTCTCTTTTCCTGGCTTTGTGATACACAGACAGAAGCTTCCCGATTTGGTTTTGTATTTGTGTTTGTCTTCAAGGGACCTCCCAGCTTTGAAACAATGAGATTCAGTACAATAATACTCTAAACAATGCTTCCAATTTTGGACTTACTTTAAATGAAAGATTCCTATCCAAAAGTTACATTCTCATCTTATGCCTTTCCTTGCAAGAATTTCAATAAGAGCTAAGGCTTTGCTTTTCCTTGTAACAAATGACTTTGTTGTCACTAACTAATTAAATTAGAAGAAATAAATTTCACTTTGTATTTACATTTCAATCTATTAGACATATTTTAGTCAATACTACAAACCACAGAAGGTAGGGAGGGAACATGTTAGCCATTTGATATCAAGCAATTTCCAACTGGTGTGTATAGCTCTTATTATCAGCAACTGGGCACTCTAGGTCACCCCAGATCAGCCGAATGATGGTCACTCTTCAAGCCCCTTACATAGCTCAGCTACATCTGTGCGTGTTGTTTGGGCCTAGCTGGGGCTCTCTGACACCACTGACTGTGTAACCCTGGCTAAGCTGTGTAACTGTAGGTAACTGCTCAGCCTCTCAGGGCTCAAGGTAGAGATAATGCCCCTTCCAATTGGCAGAAGGGCTTACCTCATTTTGAATTCTTTACATCAACAACATCACAGGTCCAGTCTCTATCCCTAACCCTATATATAGCTCTTAAAATTTTATAGTTACTAATGGAAAATGCGGGCTTATTCATTGGTACTTTCACTTTCTCTGGTCACACCTTGACGTCATGCTGATGACACCAATTTTTCACAGGTCATATATTGCTTCCTGCTCATACCATGTGACCCAGCACCGATGTGTTTTGTTTCTGCACATAAAGCCCATTTCTTCTATCTTCTTTATTTGTCTCTCTAAGAAGAATCTATGAATTATCCTTATCCTCCTATTTATTTAAAACTTCCATTTGTTTCATTTCTGGCAATGATGTCAATGTAAATTCCTCTAGTAGTATGTCCACTTGGTCACTGAGCAATGATATAGAGAGCGCTATTCTCAGTGCTAGGAAGGGTTGTTTAAAATTTTTGTTTCATGGGCTACCAGAGTGAAATAATTCATCATCAAGGGGCCAGGCTACTATTAAAAGATTCTTTTTGTAACTAGCTGGCTAACAGAAAGCAGATATTTCCTTTTACCCAGGACTATACCAAAAGTTTTTCCAGCATGGTAGAACCTGTTAAAGCTTACTCTTTTGGCAAAGCCTTTGAGAGTCCAGTGTTTCCTCCATTCTATGATGAAGCCTGAGAATAAGACTTTATAGTAGTATTAATGTTTGTTGGCTTCTATTTACACCTAGTTAAATCTGCTTAATTTTACATATGAGTAAACTGAGTCACACAGAGGGTAAGCTACTTCCTCAAGATCACAAAATATGTTAGTGGCAGGGCCTCCTGATTCACAGGTTCCTTTCACTGTATTTTTTTTTAATAATTATTATTTTTCCCCACATCTATAGAGAAGAGAGTAAAAATCTTATTCAAATTTATCTTACTAATACATGGATTTTACATCAGTAAAATTCTGTTCCCTGAAACATAATCACATATACAAATCCACAGGTGGCAGTCCTGACCCTTGCTGCCAACCCTTGCAAAGAGGTTCTACTCTATTTCCAGATTTGGTTTTTAAAAATTCCACATTTAATATAAGCTTCATTTCAACAGTTTTGGCTCACGTTTGACTAATTTGGAATTATGGACAACGTTTGGTGGATAGAGATGCTTGTTCTTCAAAAAGAAGAGAGATCTATAAAGAATACTATTTTCTTTCTTTTTTTTTCTTGTGGTTTTTCCTTTTTGTTCTGACTAATGTGGAAATATGTTTAATATATACTACATAGTCTATATCAGATTTCTAGTCATCTTGGGGAGGGGCAAAGGGAGGGAGAAAAAGATAGGAACTCAAAATCTCATAAAAGTGAATGCTGAAAACTATCTTTACATGTAATTTGAAAAAAAAAATACTATTAAGTAGGGAAAAAAACACTTAAAAAAAAACTTGAAATGCCAAGAAAAAAAAGAAAAGGAAAGAGATCTAGTTTTCAATCTACATTAAGAAAACTAGGGAGACGTCAGCCAAACTATATAAACACAAAATCTGTTTCCTTCCTGGAAATAAACAAGGCAGCTACTGTCTACCTTAGCGTTCATTTTCAAAAGCAAATGTGAAATCACAACAAAGGCTTGGGAAAATGACAACAGATATTTTCTTTTTCCCAATTCATGATATATAAAAATTTTCCTTAATATTGAAAATCCAAAGGAATATGAGTTCTCCTAGCAAGATAGACTTAATGGCAAAAAATGTTTTATTAGGTAAACTTCTCTGAAGCATTTTCTACTTCATTGATTATGAAATATATGACTTTTACTGTATTATGATAATATCGAACTTCTGTTCTCATTCAACACATATCAGAACTCTCTCCCTTGCCTGCCACTGTGTTAGGAGATTATATATGAAGTTCATCCTTGTTGAAGAAAGTGATGAGATCATTGGCTTTAGAATCATATTCTTAGAGTTGGAAGACCTAAGGCATTTTCTAGTCCATTTCTAGTCCAAATGGGTCACCACTTATGCCCCAAGCAAGAATCTCTTATCCCAATCTTGACTTTTGGTCACCTAATATTCTCAGTCTGGCACTGAAAGCTCTTCATAGCCTCACCTCTTCCTATCTATCCAGTCTTACTTTACTTTTCTCCCTACCAACTACACTGACCTACCTGCTATTGCTCGCACCTTCTATCTCTTGCCTATACCAAATAAGAGTAACCGTGAAGTGCTTAGCATAGTGCCTGGAAAATGCTAAGTGCTATATAAATGTTAGCTGTTATTACTGTTATTATCGTTATTATGATTTGCAGTAGCTATCTCTGCTGGACTCATTCAGTTCAAAGGCCACAAGGCCCTTCCTGGCTCCTTCAGTACAACGTAAGCTCCCTGAGGGCAGGGACCATGCCTCTGCCTTTCTTTGTATCCTTAGAAGTTAGCACAGTGCCTGGCAAGTAGTAAAAGCTTAATACATGCTTGCTGACTGGTGACAGTGAACCCATTTTCTTTGAAAGCAGTCTGTTCTCCTTTTGTATAGCTCTTGTTCTCTGAAAAAGTTTCCGTATACGTAGCCGAACTATTCTGTAGTTTCTTTGCCATGTTCCTGAAGTCATTTAGACTTTATCTGTCAATGTGCTCAATGTGTATTTGATCTCCATTTCTAACTCCTCTAACTGGCTAGCATGTGGTCAATGAGCTAAGGGAGCCTACTACCTTTCTGGCCTCCCTGCCAAGCTAGCCTTATGCATGATGCCTTTGAGTTTTTGAAAACAGAGGAACAGTTATAGCTATCTCGCTTCTGTTTCTTCCTTTACCAGGGTGAGGCCCAAGGTCATCATCCATTGTCTGGCAGGATGAGGATCCTGTCCAAAAAACTGCCAGTTAGGCTTCTATCTCTACCAAAAGAAGGTGGGGGTGGTGGCGGTGGCAGTGCAGGGCATCTTCCATCATCCTGATCTATATCTGGCCACTGGATCCAGATGGCTCTGGAGGAGAAAGTGAGGCTGGTGACTTTGTACAGCCCTCTTTCATTTAAATCCAATTCACTTGCAAGTCATGGCATCATCTTCTTAATATCACGGTCCTCTTCAAGAATCAAGGACACACAACAATCTGTGAATAGTCAGAGCTGCCCCACTGAGGACTCAACTTGGGCAACTCAGCTCCTTCCTTCCTCCTTCCCCTACCTCTATTCACATGGAGCACCACATCTTTACCTGCAGGCACTCTGCCCAAAGGAATGTAAATTTTGACGGCTAAAATCCAGCAACATATCTTGGGGTTTATGGGCTAGATTTCTTTCTTAAGACCATGACTTAAATCCAATTCACTCTGGCTCTCATTGATTGGCCAACAATAGGTCCCAGCCCAAGCACCACTTAGGGTCATAGTTTGGGCCCTGATGGCTCAGAGTGAATGTAAGTAGTAATTGTTTCTGTTTTGTCCAGAAACTCCAGGGAAGTCTTCCCTTCCCAGACTAATTTTTTTTATTAGGTAAAAGGGGCTATTCCTTGGCTCATTTCTTAACTAGCCTTAATCACTGAAAGGGCCAAGGTCTCCTACTGTATCCAGGGCCATCTCCAGTCATCCTGATCTATCTCTTGCCACTGGACCCAGATGGCTCCAGAGGAAAAAAGTGAGGCTGGTGACCTTGCTCAGCCCTCCCTCACTTAAATCCAATTCACTTGCAAGTCATGGCATCATCTTCCTGATGTCATGGTCCTCTTGGAGAACAAAGGACACCACCACCAAAGCAGACTTGAACAATCACCTGAAGTACAGAGTTGGAAAAGTTCTTGGAGCTGCGGGAGGTCAACTAGTCCAAATCATGGATCCAATCCAAATGTTCCCAACAAGCTGTCACCAAATCCTCCTTGAAGACCTTTAGTCATGGGAAACTAACAGCCATTCCATTTTTGAATAACACGAATTGTTAGGAAGTTTATTCTTATATTGGGTTAAAATCTCCCTCCCTGCAATTTCCTCCTATTGATCCTAGTCTTCATTTCCAGGGCCAAGCAGAGCAAGTTTCATCTGTCATCCACAAAACAGCCTTTCAAATAGTTGCATCTTTTCAGGTATTCTCCTCACTAATCAACAGGTAGCAAGGAATCTAGTTGGATAAAGGCAGAGCTTGTGTTACAATGGATGTTTTTGAGTTTTCCTCTTGTGGGTAGATTACTGTCCTGGGCTGGCAGCAGCTTCAGCCCATACTTAGATCTCCAGAATTGCCAACTTCTAAGTTCCTAAGTGAGGGAAAGGCCACGGGTTCTCTCTCCTGCCAAGACTGAGTCAGGCCTTTTCTGTCACCACTTCCAAGGATAGGGTGCTCTAGTATCGAGAACAATGATGAGAGCCTCAGTTAAGGTTAAGAATTCCCCTAGCATTTGTCTCCTAGGCAATTCAAATACGGCCTATTGTGCAAACTGTTTGTGAATTTTTCTATAACAATCTGAAAGTTTCTATTATAGTTTGGGTAACAATATGGTTGGTGTTGACAACTGGGAACTTCCTTACATGGGTGGAGGCACTGCTAAAATTGGAACTAAGGGTGCCTCACCGTATCCGTTCTTTATGGAAAAGAAATGAGAGAAAGACTTCAATATGACCAATAAAGAAAATGAAGTCTTTCTGAACACACTGGCATGAACAAGAAAATGAACTATCAGGCAGCTGGGTGTCTCAGCAGATAGACTGCTGGGCCTGGAGTCAGGAAGGCCTGACTTCAAAACAGGCCCCACTTACTAGCTGTGTGACCCTGGGCAATCCTCTTCAGTACCTTTGCCAAGAAAACCCCAAAACAGGTCATGAAGAGCTGGACACAACTGAAATGACTGAACAACAATGAGATGATAATTGGTAAGTACTTAGCACAGTGCCTGGCACGTAGCAGATGCTATTTAAATGTTAGCAATTCTTATCAACTTATTATTACCCCACCACACGAGCCTCATATAAATTTCTGCTCACACTGTAAGTAAGTTAAAAAGTACTAGAGCTGAAGTCAGATGTGAGTCCAAATCTCGAATCTGCCACTGCTCATGGTTGTTCCTACTTAGGACTGGAAATATTGTATCCTTCTTCACCTGTTGAATTTTTACCCATTTTTTAAAGCACAATATGAATGCTTCCTCTTCCAAGAAACCTTCCCCTAACGCCTTAAATGGTAATAACTTCTCCCTTGGATCTCACACGGCACTGTTTGCACCTAGTATATTTATCATATACTATCACATTTCATTATTATCTGTGTTTGTATCTTATCTAAACTTTGAACCTTCAAGCACCGGTGCAAAGCTCTGCCTATATTAGTGCTTAAATAAATGTCTGATTTGTGTTTTACATTTATTTGTAATTTTGGCAAATTATAGACACATACTTAGGCAATTCACAAAAATCCATAGTGGATTTCAGGTATATAGTGTATCTGGAATAGGACTAATAGTGGTTCCAGACCCTGAATTCCATAGCAATAGCTCATTTTAATAAATCTTAAAATACTATAAAGAGCTATCCTCTTAAAAGTCCTGCATTTGCCTAATTTAACAAGCATTTTGTGTGCAAGGCGGTGGGTATAAAAAGACAAAAATAAAGCAGTCTCTGCCCTCAAGGAGCTTATGTTCTACGTGGGGAGGAACAGGGTAGAGGAGAGAGATAGAAATATACAAGGATCAGGAAAGACCTTTTCGGGCAGGCCCTTGACCTGTTCTTTAAAGAAAGCTAGGGACTGATTCTAGAAGGTGGAGGAAATGAAAGGTACTCAAGGCATGTAGAGCCATGATGCAAGGGCAGGAGAAGGAATGCTGTGTATAGAGTGAAGAGAAAACCTGACTGGAAGAGAAAGACAGTGCATCTCAATAAAAACTAGACCAGGAAAGGCAAGTGGGAACCAGGAGTATGAAGAGATTAAATTAATATATCAGATTGAAGGGTTTGTTAATCCTATCCGTTAGCAGAAGCTGTTGAAGATTTTTGAATAGGAGGATGATGTAGTAGATGTGTGTCTTAGTGATAGCAATTTGGCAAAAAGGTCAGTACAAACGTTATTATCCTCATTTTATAGATAAGAAAACCAAGCGTCTTAGAGGCAACATGATAATTCAAAGGTTTTGAACCTTAGACAGTAGCTCATCCAATGCTCTCATTTTATAGATGAGGAAACAGGTCTAGAGGGGCTAAGTAAGTAACTTGGCTCAAGATCACACAATCAGTAAGGAGAAAATTCAAGATTCAAACCCTGGTGTTATGATACCAAATTCAGGGCTCTTTCTACCATACTTTGCCAAACTTGCCCAGGCTCACACAGCTTCTGGATGACTGAACTAGGATTTGAACCTAAATGTCCCAACCCCTAGTGCAACACTTCATTACGTTGTGCTGTGATGAGGCCTGGATTAAGAACTACGAGTTGGTCACAAGATCCAAGGGCTAAGAAGATGTTGGGGCAGCAGCAGAGGAAGGAGATGGCAGGGGACATACAGAGGCAGGGGTTCTACGAGATAATTATCCATGAGGTGGATGTATGAGGGTCTATGTGACAAAGTTTTTCAGTCTTCTCAAGACTGGAAGAAGCAAATGTATTTCAGAAGATCAGGATTCCACAAATTTGTTTTGAATCAGCTTTAACAATATGGTTTTTAAAAAATCCTTCATCCCTCCCCTCCAATTTCCAATATCTGGTACAGCCTATTTGCCTTTCACAAGAAAATCTTAAGCAAATTTGCTTTCCAGTTTTCTAACCTCTAAGTCACTTCTTTCATTCTTCTCTTGTCCACTAGTCAACATGAATTCTCAGGTTCTAGAGCTTTATGTTTCTATCCTGGCCCTTCTAATGATATTATGAAGTTTACATGTGAAATCATTGGTGTGAGCACTCCCTTCTACCAGTACAGCTCAGAATCCACTCATCTTCTCTGTTCTTATCCCACGTCTTTTCATAAATCCTATGTAGGGAACCTATTCATTAATGAAAGCCTTCTCTTCATTCTGCTACTTCATGGGCGGAAGTGCAGCATTTTTATGTGCAGTCCATCTGTTTACCCCTTATTCTTGCTATCTGATCATCCCACCTCCTTTTCCAGCCATAACTATCTTTTATGAGACTTCTAACATATGAGCCAGGCCTTCGCAATGTGTTGCAGCCTACTTATGCTTTTGAACTCTAACCCTGGGGCTCCACTGTAACTTTGGATCTTAAGAGATTAGTGTCCCTCATGAATTGCAGTCCTATAATAGCTATGTCACAGGCCCATAGCTGTACAGCCCTGTAGATTTGGTCTAATGAGAAACAAGATAATAGGAACAGGGACTGGACATGTCAGCTACTGGGCAGGCAGAATTGGATATGTTAGCTAAGTGTGAAAAACTTGTCAAAGAAGGGGAGAGACTTAGTCAGGGTCACACGAGGAAATGGCAGAGCCAGGACCTTAAACACAAGACTTCACTCACAATCCAAGGCTCTTTTCATTATATAATACTGCCTGTCCTATAATTTAAAAAATATTTTATCGACTACATGTTCTTAGTATCGATTTCAAATCAAAAGACCTCACTTTGGAGATTATGCTACTCAACTGCTGTATAACCAAGGGCAAGTCATTTCATTTCTCTGGCCTTCAGTTCCCTAATCTGTAAAATGGAGAGGTTGGTCCCTTCCAGTTCCAATATTCTAACTGTACGTAGAAGACATAGTCTACACCCTAAAAGAATTTGTAACTTTGGGAGGAAACAAGATTCAAACACAAAATCCCCATAAATAGTCAGAAAACCAGGCGAAAGAGTATAATAATAAAGGATTAAGTTTAATATAATACAGTTGTACCATGTGAAACAGAAAATATGTGATTCAGGTAGTGAGAAAGGAAAGAGATGAATGTTGACTAGAGAAAGAGGCAAAGGTTCATGAAGGAGGTAGAATTTTAGTTGGCCTTAAAGAAGAAATAGGATTGAGATGGTGGAGGGCATTTCATGCAGGAAGAACAGCAGAAAGGCACAAATAAGCCATGTATGTGATACAAACAATGCAGGGGCTGGCCTAAAAGGAGTAAAATATATACTGGGGATTCTGCTGAAGCTAGCTTCTTTTGAGAGGGCACCATGGTCCCACAATATGAGGGTAGTTTTCTGAGGATTTGAAATTTGTTTTCACAGCATGTTCCTCCTCAGTTTTGAGAAGGTAAAATATTTCCTAAATGACCATTCTCATTTTGTTGTCTTGACACCCAGAACACTAGTGGACAATTTGGGGCATTTGATAAACAGCTGCCAGTTCACGTTGTATTTGGTTTAGCAGCCACATTGTACTTGTCTTTGATATTCAGATTTTCAAAATTAAAAACTTGCTGAAAAATTTTTCTGAAAGCAGGGATTAAACTGTTCTTATTTTAAAAACATACACAAACACACTAAAGTCAATACCGGCAGAAGTGTCTGCTGTGCTCAGCAGTATCTAAGTCAGCAGCAAGAACATGAGCCAAGGACATTCAGGAAGGAAGGAAGGTTAAGACACTATCAAGTGAATCCATATCACCATTTCCCCTCCTTAAAATAAAGGCCCAACTTAAAAAAAATCAGGTCATTCACATAATTTGTAGTTGGTCAGCAGATTATGTCATATATTATTTTCCATCTAAGAAACTGATTATAAACAACAAAGCTAACACTGACAACAAACAGATCAATAGATCTTCAGCTTTTGATTTACTTTGATTTGGCAAATGGGAGGCAGGGCTGTTATTGTGACTTGTCCTTCCTCCTGGAAAAGGACCATGACATCAGGGAGGTGATGTGATGATATGCAAGTGAACTGGATTTAAGTAACGGAGGGTTGTGCAAGGTCACCTGCCTCAACTTCTCTAGAACCATCTGGGTCTGGGTCGGGTGGCCAGATATAATTGAGACTACTGGAGATGGCCCTGGATGTGGGAGACCTTGGCCTTTTTAAGCTAAGGTCTCTAACAGGTCTCTGTTTGACTGAGGCAACAACACCTATTCCATGATTACTGCTAGGTAAGAAATGAGGCAAAGAATGGTCTCTTTTACCTAGTCTGAAAAAAAAAAAACCAGCAACAACAACAAAAAACAACACAAACCAATCTGGGAGGGGAAGACCCTCAGGATTTCTGGCCAAAACAGAAACAACTACTATTTACATTCACTTTGAACCAATCAGGGCCCAAACAATGACCAAGTGAGGCTTTGCCTGAGACTGTTGGCCAATCAATGAGAGCCAGAGTGATTTGGGTTTAAGGCATGGTCCTTAAGAAAAAAATCTAGCCCATAAACCCCAAGATATCTTGTGAGGTTTCAGGGATCAAAATTCACATTCCTTTGGGCAGAGCACCCACAGGTAAGGGTATGATACCCTATGTGGACAGAGGGAAGGGGTGGGGAGAGAAGGGAAGGGAGAAAGAGCTATGTTGCTCAACTGGCTAGTTCCAATGGGGCAGCTCCTCCTCCTACTCACAGAGGTTGTTGTTTGTCCTTTGTTCTTGAAGAGGATGGTGATCCCATGACATGCAAGTGAGGAAGGGCTATGCAAAGTCACCAGCCTTACTTTCTCCTCCCTGGGGAGGCAGAGCAGCTAAACTAGAAAAGAGGAAGGCAGCATTGCCCAAATCCCTAAGAAAGGCACTAGCTTCCCTTGTAGGAAAAGGCTGCCTAAAAGTAGGACATAAAATTAGGGAGAGCTAGGAGTTTGGGGTTAGTGTTTGTATACTGGCCTATCAAGCTGCTATTTTGAGCTGACTGTCCTGGAAGGGAAGAAATTACCAGAGACAGAAGGAGAAGCCCTTTCTCTACCTGGCAAAGTGAGCAGCTCCAATGGAGTCTGTTGTTCCTAGTTGTCTCTTTTTGTCTTTGGAGAAATCTCATAACTCCAGGGTTCTGCTGTGAGCTCTCCAAGGTTTGAACCAAAAAGAACAGTGATGGTTTCGGCAATAATGACTTGGTATTGTTTCTAAGTTGTTCATCTGAGCTAGCTGTAGCCAGGACAACACCTTTTGAGCCTTGTCCTTTTCTCTTGGATATGACTCTGAAAAGGCAACGGAACCCTGACAGCTATCAACTGTAGTTCACCCCCCGCCACACACACACACCATGCAATGTTTCATTAAGGTTTTCAAAGCGCCCCACTCTTTTCAGTTTTCACCATTTCAATTTTTCTGTTTTCTAGTAAGGAAGAAAAATATCCACCTTTTAAAATTTTGGCCACTTAAAGTAAACTCCTTGGCTTAAAGGGACAAAGTAATAGCTTTCAAGCAAATGGAAGTGGAGTACTGCAGCTATGACTGATTACCTTTTCCTGTCCCATATGAAGAAACTGATGGGTTCCCCCACCCCTTCCTCTTCTTCCTCTTTTTGGTAGGCAGATAAGACCAAATTAGAGGAATATTGAAGGCCAAACACATTTGGATTCTTAGATCTATCTTCAGATACACAGGGTATGTAAATAAATGCTTGGCCATGTGTTTGTTAGTTCTGGCATGGCCTGACTTTCTAACTCGTTCAAGTTCCATTACAAGAATATTCAAGTTTTCTAGGCCTAAATAATTCAAAAATACCTTCTAATGAGTTTCGCTGATTATGATTATGGTGCTTATCAGAAAAATTTTACAGATGAGGAAACTGAGGCAGAATGAGGAAGTGACTTGTCCAGGGTCACATAGCTACCAAGTGTCTAAAGCTGGATTTGAATGCAGATCCTCCTGACTGGGGAATACTCTATTATCTATCTATCTATGATCAGATATATAGAATATAAATACATATTATATATGTGTGTGTTTACACGTATGTGGGTGTATATGTATGTGTATATGCATGTGTATATGTATATGTATACATCCCTGCTTTCACTTGCCAGATATACCACTTAATGGATGTCCTATGCCCTGTTTCTTGGTGATTTGCTCAGTGATTTGCTTGGTGAATGCACTACATTTGGCCTGGTGTGCTGACTTTGCTTTCTGAATATCGTCTTCATTACTTCTGGCTGACAACCTGGACAAGTTTTCTTTTGGGATTTTTATTTTGGTTTTGCCAGAATATTTGCAACACAAATCCAAACATCTTTCATTTATGCATGTTCGTATTTCTAAGCTTATACAATTTCATATAACTGCAATCTATAAGGACTTTTACTCCTCATACCTATCTTTTTTCACTAACATCAAAACTAAAAGGCTGAATCTATGCTTTTAGTTACCTTTTAATTGCTCAAATGTTTTCTTTACTTGGTATATAGCTTTGTCAAAGTCAATAGTCCTGGTATTTGAACTATTATGCAGGATTCTATGAACTAACTGTGTCTCTTGTTAAAAAACCGCTTCAAGAGCTTGTCTTTAGACAAGTCTTTATCTTGACAAATTGCACACATTTTAATCTTAATACTTCCAAACAATTCTTTACATGTACTGTACTGATACCATTCTAGGAACAATGAGTTGGAAAGGCAGATTACTGCTCAATTTAAGTAAGAAAAAAACTTGTAAATTATCTGAGCTATGCCAAAGCAGAATGGGGTTGCCTCTGGTAGCAGGAGATACTCTGCTACTGAGGGTTTTTAGTTAAAGGTGGACAACTACTTGCTAAGGAAAATGGAGAAGGGATTTCTGGCCAGTGAAAGATTAGACTACATTTTTTTTGTCAATAAAAATTATTCAAATAATAAAAAATTCATGTTATTCCATTCAACCCAATGTTCTAGCTTGTCAAAATCTTTTCGCTTCCAGATTCGATTAGGAAGTAATTATCTATGCCTTCTTATCACTTCTCTCTTGTTTTTTCCTTGCTTTTTTTTCCCAGCTATTTCAATTGCAAACCTTTTCTTCTTTGTTACTTTTTTTTGATAATCAATACTTGTGACAAATAAACAGTCAAACAAAAATTCCAGCATGGGCCATGTGCAAAAATGTGTGTCAAATTTAAAAATCTATGTATTATCTGCTTTTTAAATTCTCTACCAAGCAGAGTTCAAACTCTTTGGGCCCAAAATTTAAAGTGCCACCTCACTTTTCCATCCCAAATTCCTATTACTGCCCTTTGTACTTTATGCTTCAGCAAACCTGGACTATTCCCTCTACCAGAGCCCAAATAGGCCTCATGCCTTCTGACTGACACGCCTTTGTTCCTAGTGTTCTCTATGCCTAGAAGGCTTTACTTTCCTGTTTTATCCACAAACTCTTACCCATCTTTTAGAACTTGGACCAATGCCATCCTCTCATTAGGGAACTATTCCCTGACTGGTAATGACCTTCTCCCTCAGAGATACAGGATCTTGTTCCGTAACTTTATAAATGTACTCCGCATGCAACACTGTATGTTATAATTGCCTGTTATGATTCTAACTGTGCTTCCCTTGACTACAAGCTCCCTGACGCCACTTAAACTTTATATCTACCCAAGCGCTTTACGAGGTGCTTTTAAAACTGGGAAAATACTGAGGATCATAACATTAGGCCTAGAAGGGACTTTAGACATCACCTAGTATAACCTGTCTATTTCACAGTTTGGGTAACTGAGGCCCAGAGAGGTTGACATGACACTTACCAAATAAATTGTCAATTTTGGGTCCCTCACTGGAAATATACATTAACTAAGGTTCCACAAAAGCATGTACATTTTTTTTTAAACCAAAACTAAACTTGCATCTTTTTGTCAGGAAGGACAATGATGAGCTGGAGTGTATTAAAGCAGCTTAGGTTTATGAAAGGATTAGAGACAACTGGCCATACCAAGACTGCTTGAAGAAACTGAGGATGATTCACTGAGAAAAGAGATTTTAGGGGTACATGATCACTACTTACCCCTAGAAACCCAAATCAACAGCAATGGGAGAAAGAGAATTGAACTCAAAGTAGACTTTTGGCTTAATAAGAAGAAATTTTGTCGATGTTGAGTCATTTCAGTCGTATCTGACTTTTGTTTACCCCATTTGGGGTTTTCTTTGCAAAGATACTGAAGAGGTTTCCCATTTTCTTCTCCAGGTCATTTTACAGGTGAGGAAACTGAGGCAAACAGAGTAAGAGACTTGCTCAGGGTTACATAGCTAGTTAAGTGTCTGAGGCTGAATTTGAACTCATGAAAATGAGCTTTCCTAATTCCAAGAACAGTGCTTTATCTACTTTGTACCTCCTAAGCTGCCCCAATGTGAAGAAATATATCTTAAAAATTACCTACAGAAGTAATCAGTTGACAGGTATTTATTAAGTGCCTATTATGTGTCAGGTATTCATCACTAGGTGATGGGACAAAGACAAAAATAAAGCAGTCGCTACTCTCCAAGAGCTTACAGTCTATTGAGAAAAACACTACATACATGTACAGTAAAGTAAAACAAAATATATAAAAAGTCATTTTGGGAGGTGATTCTAGAAATCAGAGGGATGAGAAAAATCCACACGTGTAAGGTGATGCTTACACTGAAATATCAGGAAAATAGGGAATTCTAAGAGATGGAGGTGAGGAAAAAGTGCATTTCAGGCATGAGGGACAACCTATGCAAAAGCACAGAGATGGGAAATGGCATAAAATGTATGAGAAAGAGCAAGGAAGTCAGTCTGGCTGGACCTCAGACGATATGAAGTCTGGAAAGATAGGCTAGAGCTAGATTGTGAAGGGCTTTAAATATCAGAGGCATCTACATTTTATCTTAGAAAGACTAAGGAGCCAATGGAGCATTTTGAACAGGCAAGTAACATAGTTACGCTGGTGCCTTTGCCAGTCTTTCCTGATCTTAGTGCATTACCTCTGAGATTACTCCCAACTGACCTGTCTACATTTTGTTTGTATGGTTTTATGCATATTATTTCCCCCATAAGTCTGTGAGATCCTTGAAAGCAGGGCCTGTTATCTTTCTTTGTATTCCCCAGAGTGAAGCACAGTGCCAAACACTGTAGGTGCTTAATAAATGCTAGCTAACTGACAAGACTGGCTGCTTTAGGGATAAGCAGTTTGAGAGCTGTGATTCCCTTCACTGGAGGTCTTCAAGTAAAAGCCAGGTGACTATTTGTCACTTATGTGGCTGAGAGAAGTCCTGTTCATATTGTATATCAGATTTGATGACCTCTAGGGTGCCTTCTAACTAAAATTCTGTTATTCTAATTCAAGTCTCAACAAGATCAAAGTGGGGCCCCTTTTCCTAGTATTGATTTCTCCTAGGATTATATTCTTAACAACAGGCATTGAAAGTCACTAAAAAACCATAAAATTTTAATTCTGGGAAAAGAATGAGAAAAGAAGAAAAACAGAATTACCATCTAAGGATAAGAACATTTGGGATGTAATTATGGTTTTCAAATTGTACTTGAGAACTGAGTGCCACTTATTCTTTTTAGGAATCTGTCACACATTTGATTCCATTGGGAGCCAGCCTAACAAGGGATATCTGCAACTGCTACTCACCAATGGAAGAACAGACACTGGTGTTTATAAAATATCTCTGCCACCTATGCTTGGGACTGGAAAAAGATCTTTGAATGGTGTGAATGTTTCTGATAAGAGTCCTATAATTCCTTTTACCACAGGACTTCTGAAACTAGTACTAACTTGCATGTGAATGAGAAGTTTTTGGAGGAATTTGAAGGAAGATTAATCAAAGTATGGGTCCATTCTTAATGCAACCTTTGGAACTCAATTACTTTTAAAAATCTGTCTTTCTATTCTTTAGGCTTTCTTACTATTTTAGGTTATAACAATTCAAATGGAAAACCGAGACTATGTGTGTGCATGCACACACATGTTTGTGTGTGTGTATGTATGTATGTATGTATGTATGTATATATGTATGTATGTATGTGTGTTTTTGAGTTGGGTACCCATTCTTTGAAGTCCAACTCAACTGTCACCTCCCCAACGAAACTTTCCTGATCCCTACTGTCAATAAAACACTTTCCTAGAACCTCATGTGGAGCTCATTGCTTTATGACATATTTTCTTTATAAAATAGTTAATTTGTATATGTTGGTTATATTCATGCACTATATTGGGACAGTTAGGTGGCTCCTCAGTGGTAGCCTGGAGATGAGAAGACCTAGGTTCAAATCCAGTAGCAGACACTTACCAGCTGTGTGACCCTGGGCAGGTCACTTAATCTGTTTGCCTCAGGTACCTTATCTATAAAATGGGAACAATAGAAGCACCTTTCTCCCACGGTTGCTGTGACAATCAAATAAGATAACTGTAAAGTGCTCATCACAGTGCCTGGCACACAGTAAACACTATATAAATATTCGCTATTATTATTATGGTCATACTAGACGTGAATTCCAGGAAGGGAAGGACTGTATCCTCTAAACTTCGGATCTTCCCCAATACATAGGACATCCTTGCTTAATTAAAATGAATTTTAGTTTAGGGTCAGAAAGATAAAACAGCAGGATTGCAAGAAAGACAACTTCTGTTATTTACATGCTAACAAAAATCAAGAAATTTGGAAAACTTCTGGAGGACTAGAGGACTGCTACAGATAGCTTGTTTTTGACTATAAGTGAATCTGACTCTAAATGACAATAAGCTGGAAGACCAAGATTAACATTAGCTATTGTGATAAGTAAAAATGGAGTATACATTAAGTACACAGGAGTATATTTTTCCATCCCAAATGGTGTATGTGATATCAAGGCCCAAACTTAATATTTAGCATAATGCAGGAATTCATTGACTCTTTATGAATTCAAAATAAAAAAAGATATTAGCATACTTTAAGTAGAAGTAGAAATGGCAAATATTGTTATAATTTTTTTCTTCTCTTAAAATTGTTTTCCTTTAATTTTGTTCTTTTTTCTCTCTTTCTTTCATCTTGTAAATCTTTCAATGGTAACCTGACTTCCTCTTCTGTTGTCCCAACCTGAGTTCCGTAATCCTGACAAAATGCTCTACCTTTATGCTTTTCTGTTGTGTAATAACAATGTCTTGTAGATTACTTTCTAGCTCTCCACTTTTAAAGTCATCACCTTAGTCATCTTACAACTTGATTATTGTCATGGTCTGTGATTTCCTTGCTCAATTGGATCTCAACTTGGTCCAGCCAGTGAGCCCATTCTAAACACACTGACGAGAACAATCTTCTTCAAAGGTTTTTTCTACCATGCTACTCTTTTGCTAAGATACTGCCCAAATGACTTTCACTAAAAACAGGGGCACAGAATGTTATAACTAGAAGGGCTCTTGGGAGATATTCTAATCTAACCTTTTCATTTCATAGATAAAGATAAGTCACAGAATCTATGAGCTGAAAAGGATGTCATAAGGCATCAAGTATAATCCATACCCCACTACAATATACACAACATACGATTACTCAGACTCTGTCTGAAGGCCTTCAATGAAATGGAATCCACTTTTTCCTAAGGCAGCCCTTTCTACTCTTGGACAGCTCTGATTATGGGGAATTTTTTCCCTTCCAAAAGCCTAAATCTGCCTCTTCAATTTCCAGTTATTGCTTTATGACCTGGCTACTAAGATCAAGCAGAATACATCTTAAGATTAATAGAGCACATTAACAACTCTCCAACAGACTTATTATACAGTGTTATATGACAAATGATTTGTGTATATGTCTTATTTCCTTATGAGACTGTAAGTTTCACGAAGGCAGAGACAAGATCTTATTGGGACTTTGTCTCTGCTAGCATCTTGCAGGCGTCTAATATATGCTTTATCAATGAATGGACAACACTTGAAATACTCAAAGACAGCTGTCATATTCCCTGCAGTTCTCTTCAAAATTTGGGAAAGGTAAAGTGAATTGTCTAAGGAGACATAGTTAATGAGTGTGAGAACCAGGATTCCATAATTTCAGTCTTGTTCTTTCAATTACTTCACACTGCTCCTAAGCTGTTCAATGTGCTAGGCAGTGTCAGTCTAGCACGAGTTCAGGAGATCCTCATGGGCTCATAGAAAAACAGATTAGTTAAGTTCTAAGAGGCCCATTACCACAAAGTTGGCTAGCCAATAATAATTTTTGCTATAGCAACTCACAAAACCATGTACTAAAGCCTGGAGGAGATGCAATCTGCCCTAGTGGAAGAAGCATCCACAGGGATGAAATCCCAGATTCTTAAAGTATAGAAGCAGTAATGATAGTGGCTCTCATTTGTAAAGCTCTACATTTTTTGAGAATTCCATGAGGTAGGTAGTGGGAAAGTTCTTATCTCTATTTAACACAGGGCAGAGTAAGGAACCAACTTGGTCAATCATACATATGCCCATGGCAGAGCTGGGAATCAGGCAGCTGTGGAATGAAGCAGAAAGGGCACTGATTTGGAGTCACAAGAACGACCTGGGTTCAAATGCTATTTGTACCACTTATTCCCGTTGTGATTTAGAAGTTGCAAAGAGGAAGACTTAGGCTCCATGTAAAGAAAAACTTTGTAATTCAAAGGGGGGATAGGCTGTCTGCTGAAGTAGTGAATAGATTTCCTTTCTCAAGTCACTCAGTGGGTCAGTCAACTAGCAATTAAATAAGTGCCTGGTATGAGTCAGGCACTGTGCTAAGCACTTAGCATACTTAAAAGACAAGCCTTAGAGGAGCTCAAAATCTAATGGAGGACGCAAACCGTGAATAACTATGTACAAACAAGTTATATACATATAAATTAGATGTGATCAATAGAGGGAAGGCATAAGCATTAAGGAGGATCAGGAAAGGCTTCTCACAGAAGGAGGGATTTTAGTTGGGACTTGAAGGAAGCCTGGAAGTCAGAGGTAGAATTAAGGAGGAAGAGTATTCCAGACATGGGAGACAGCCAGAGAAAATGACCCAAACCAGAGATGTAGTGTCTTGTTCAAAGAACAGCTAGGAGGCCAGTGTCACTGGATTAGAGTACATGGGGAAATATAAAGTGTAAGAAAAGTGTAAGACTGGAAAGGTGGGTTTGGGGGTGGGGCTGTGGGTTATGAAGGGCTTTGAATGCCAAACAGAGGATTCTGTACTTCATCCTGGAGGTGAGCGGAAGCCACGGGGGTTTATTGAGTAGGGAGGGACTTCAGAGACTGTCTAATTCAACCTGTAACTGCTGAATGAGAATCTCCTCTTCAATACATCTAGCAAGTGGTCATCTACCCTTTGCTGGCAGGGCTGCTTGCCTCAAGTCTCTCCACTCTAATCCATCCTCCCCTCAGATGTCAAATTAATCTTCGTAAAGTACAGCTCTGGTCATGTTACCTCTCTGCTCAATGAGCCCACTATCATCTCATTCTCTTCCTAGCTCTCTGAAGTCTGGCTTCTGATATCACTGCACTGAAACCTCTCTCTAAAGTTACCAGTGATCTTTCAATCGCCAAATCCAAAGGCATTTTCTTAATGCTCATCTTTATTCTCTTTGAAGCCTTCACCACTGTCAAACACCCTCTTCTCCTTGACACTTTCTTCTCTCTAGGTTTTCTTGAAACTGTTCTGTCTTTTCCACACTCCTCAGTGGTGTAGTGGATGGAGAGCTGGCCTTAGGACCCACAGGGCTTCAAGTTCTGCCTTAAATATACACTGGCTGTGTGACCTCTGAGCTCTCAAGGAAAGAGGCCTCTCTATCCCTGAGGCAGAGTAGATACTCTGGACAAGTATTAGATGTTCTATTCTGAACCTTGCTCTCCTAGGAGCAGAAATTTTCACTGGAGTTTAAGTGACACAATACTTACTTTTTACATTGGACAGAAGACTATAGAGTTTTGGAAAATGGTTTTATTTTGGATTTTCAGTTTCACAATTGTGCCATGAAGAAGTCATGTGACCTTATTTTTTTTCCTTAACACAATCACCATATAAAGGGGCCTGGACTTTTTTCCCCACGTGGCTGTGGAGCCAATGTATTTCTTCCACTAGGCTTTAGAGGAGAACTCTTCATTCACTTGTAAATAAAATATGAATCTCAAAACCATCAACTTAAAAAAAAAACAAAGAAATGTGTCTTTTGGGGTTCTAGGCAACTAGGACTACAAGTTGCAGAAGGTATTTACTTGTATCATTAGAGGAAGTTTCCTCATTAACAAATTACATAAGGTCATGAAGTCACAGGTTTAATCCACAAACCATGTGGTTTTGTTTAAAATTAAATTTATTTTCTTTATCAATAATTTATTTTTTCTCCTTCTCTTTCCCCACCCCCTGCCATTTCCATGGGGGAAGGTGGGAGAGAGAGAGGGAAAGGAAAAACAAAATTCCTGAAACAAATAAGCATAATCAATCAAAACAAATTTCCACAGTGGCCATGTCCAAACATGTGTAATTTATTCTGCATCTTTTCTACCAGGAGGTGGGTGGCATTCTTTACTACTGGTCCTCTGAAATCATGATGGATGGCCTTGATCAGAATTCCTAAGTTCTTTAAAGTTGTGGTTTTTACAATGTTGATGTTATAGCATAAACTGTACCTATTATTGATAATAAAGAGTTGAAGCTCTGCTGTTCACTCTCAATGTAACCCTGGGCTGGTCCCTTCTTGTTTCTGGGCCTTACTTTCCTTCTCTTTAAAGTTAGGAGGCTAAACTAGATCAGTCGTTCTTCTAATTTGATGTGGGGTAAGTGGGTTCACAAGGTCAAAGCTATTTTAATAATACTAAGACATTTCCATTTCTAATACAATAAATATTGGTAGATAAAATCCACATAAACAAGAATTCTTTGTGGGCCTCAGGGTCCTGAGACCTGGAAGTTTGAGAGATGCTGGGACCAGAGTGATGTCTAAGCTTCCATGAATATTCTGCATAGCTCTGACAATTTCTTCCAGCTCAGACAGTCTATGACCAGACAGTGAAAACATTCTGTGATGTTGTGATCACAGGATTCCCTACTTTCAAGTAAGAATACATTTAAACTCTCCCATAAAGAAAGCTATCTAAGATTTTCTTTCAGACCTCCAGAAAGTTAAGGACACAAAATCCCTTGGTAATAAACTCTCATTTGGCTCCCATTTGCTCTCCCAAGAAAAAATTTCTGACTTTTGGACAATATTCCATCGTGCTTGCTTAGCAAATCACAATGAAGAATGTTTCCACTTCCCACCTCTAACTAAGACTGAGGGAAACTCCAAATGACATGAACTATAACAGATATGCTCTCTTTGTCTGCAAAACAAAAACAAAACAAAACAAAACAAAAAAAAACAAAAGCTCTGAAGAGTTACAAATTTGGTCACGACCCCTACAAAAGGTTCACAGCAAATTCTATTCTGAACCAGGGTAGAAAAAGCCTCTGAGATAGCGTGACTGTATTTCCCCACTTGCCTTTTCAAACAAAAATAAATTCAAAGCCTAGCACTCATGAGTCAAACGCTTGGAAACCCCCTAATACTTTTGAGCTAGACTTGATCAACCAGAGGAATCAATTCTCTCTTTTAACATCTAATGTTAATCTTCTGGAGAAAAAGATTCAAGCAACTATCTCCAGACACACCTCTCTGTTTGCAAACTGTCTACCAGCTAGTCTGATAAATAATAAAATTAAGTTCAGCTACAAAGAAAGGAGCCCAATGAATTAAGATAGTTTTGAAAGTCACCGGGCCACCCAGGAAGACAAATAACACTAGTTCTAAATGCTTAATCCTTAAGACTTTTACATGGTCAAGAATGGAGACTGCAGTGGCTACCTGTCTGTGTAGGGCTATATTTTAGGAGTAATGTTTGATAAACCAGAGTTATAATCAGAGGAAGGTGATCAGTGGAGTGGAGATGGACCAGGGTGGAGATGACTACCAACTATTCCACGAAAGTCAACTGAAGCAACTAAGGATGTTCAACCTAGAAAAGAGAATGCAGTAGGGAAAACATGATGGCCACCTTCCAAGTACTGGACAAGCTGTGAAGTAGATGAGCTGTTAGATTTGTTCTATTTAGTCTTGAGGGCAGAACTGGGCCAGTGGAGAGAAGACAGACAGTTCTGGATTCTATGATTTCTTCCTTACTCCTCTCTTGCCCTTTTCTCTACTGGAGCACTTTTCAGCACCCTGTCCTCTTCCCAAATATTATAATCCTCCTTTTGGTGAAAGAGAGGCACTAAAACACTGCTGGTAGATCTGTGAATTAGTCCAACTATCATAGAAAACAATTTAGAATAATGGTAAGAAAGTGACTGAATAATTCACACCTTTGGACTCAAAGATCCTACTGCTAAGCAAATACCTTAAGGAAGTCAAAGAAATAAATAGCACATAGGTACCAAAATATTCAAAGCAGTACTCTTTTAGTAACAAAACCACCCTGAAAATTGATGCCCAGCAATGTGCGGAATGGCTAAACAAATTGTGGTAAAATGCATATAATGGAATATTACTGCGCCTATAAGAGATAATGAATAGGAAGAATAAAGGAATGCACAGTTGGAATTATATAAACTGATGCAAAGTTGAATAAGTAGAACCAGGAAAACAATATAAATAATGATTAGGTATAGAAATGAGACCTTTGATTTTACTGATGTAGGAAAACTACCAGGTTAAAAATGCAAGTCAACACGTTCTCTGCAGAAATTGAAATGAGCATTGAGAGATGGAGTATTTTGCACAAGGACACACAGCTAGTGTATGTCAGAGGCAGGACTTGAATGTAGGTTTTTCTGGCTTTCGAGGCAGACTTTTTTAAGTCCGCTACCCCACAGCAATTCTCAAACATTTGGTCTCAGGAACCCTTTATAGCCTTCAAACTTCTTGAGAACCCTAAAGAGCTTTTGTTTATATGTGTCATAGCTACTGCTATTTGCCACATTAGAAATTAAATCAAATTATAAAAATACTCAATTCACTTAAAATAGCCATAATAAATCAATTTCATGTTAAAAAAGTAACATTTAAAATAATAGCTATGTTTTCCAAAATAAGAAATTTAGCAAGAGGTACTCCTTGTTATTGTGTTATATATTTGCATTGTGTTATATATTTTCTCAATACTCTTTAACAGGTGGCTTAAATAAAAAATGGCTGGATTCCCATATCTGCTTCTGTATTCAATCTGTTATGATATGTTATTTTAGTTAAAGTACATAAAGAAAATCTGGCCTTATGCAGATACAGAACTGGAAATGAGAGAATTATTTTAATAAGCAAATGATGCCTTAGAATGATCATGAAAGTAATTTTGACCTTGCAAATACTCTGAAGGGGCATCAGAGACCCCAAGGGACCACACTTTGAGAACTAATATACTACTGCCTCTCTAAGTAATTATTACAATATAAATGGAAAGAAAAAAGAAAAAGAGAGACTAAAATCTGTCTAATGACAAAGACTTGCCCTAAAGAAGAGAAGAAAAAATTTACTTTCCTCACTGGAATGGAGAGGTAGAGATAATGTCTATGAAACAATACATATACTTTTAATTTTTAGACTCAGCAAAATCACAGGTCCAGTCTCCATCCTTATTTGATTGTTAGGAAGTATTTTCTTCTTAGATTGAACCAAAATCTGGCCCCTTATTATTGCCTTTCCACCTCTACCACTACTGGTTCTAATTCTGCCTAAGGCCATGTAGAAGACATTTTTCCCATTATGAAGAGTAATAACTCTCTTGTAATTTTTTTTAGGGGTGGGGGGCAGGTTAACCTGATTCGGTTACTTGAATGAATCACTTAATAGGGCATGTTTTCCAGTTTCCTCACTTTTCTGCTTGCCTTCCCTTGGATATGCTTTTGCTCCTAAGATATGGTGCTCAGAACTGATGAATGCAGAAGCAAGCGGTCATCACTCTGCTTGGCCTTAATATCATGCTGACATTTGCCCATGCATCCTTAGATTATATGGGCTTTTTGGGTTGCCACAATGTCACATAGTTGACTCATGTTAAGTTCACAACCTCTAAGAACCCCTGAATCTTTTTCATTAAAGTTATTTTCTAGCTTAAAGTGATTTCTTTTTGTTCTAAACACAAGGACAAGATTTTACATTGATCTCAATGAGATTTCCTCTGTAGCCCCCTGTAGAAGCACAGTAAATGGTCTGTGTGGTAGTGCCATGCTGGAGATCAGGCTCTATGCCCGGAGGAAGCTGGTAAAAAGACTCCTGTTACTCACTGGTGCCTTTTTAAAGGGCATTCCTTCCACACACAGGCCTGTCCGCCTTCCTTCCCTATACACTTACCAATTTCCAGAGCACTCACCTCTATACTTCCTCTACCTTTTTCTGTTCCCTTTCTATTAAGGACATCTCATCTCCTGCTCCTGATCCCTTGCCCTTACTCTCCTGAATGCTCAGACTACTGTTTCTCCTCACTTTATACTAGTAGAATCTCCTGTTTCTTTCAAAGCAGAGTCCCAGGGTCACCTCCTAAAGGAGGACTTTCTAGCCTTCCCGCTCTTAATACTCTCCCCTTCTCTAATTTATTTGTGTTTACTCTGCAGCATTTTTATATGCTTATTTAAGCACAACAGGGAAATGGTGCCGGACTCCAGAGCAGGTGCTCAGTACATGATGTCTGATGAACTGGAATGGGAATAAGTCTGAGCCCTGCTACTCATGATCCAGGTGATCTTGGACAAGTGTCTTTATCTGAGCAAAATGAAGGTGAGGTACCTTCCAGCTCCAAGTCCTCTACGGCTTTCCTTACAGAACACCAAACAAAAAACCTCTCAGCAATGTGGCTGACGTTACAGTATGAGGGGTTGACTATTCATTGCACAGTTACATATTAAAAGGCGTATAATGCAAATACTTGCCACAGATAAGACATTCATAGGCTCATGAAACCATAGTTGTAGGGGACATTAGAGATCATTTATTCCAAACTTGCCCTTTTCTAGATGAGGATGTAGAAGCCCCAAAGTTAAGTAATTTGCCAAAGGTTACTACAGAGCTGACATTTAAACTAAGGTTCCCTGGTTCCAAGATGTAGTGTTTAGACTTCTACCAAAAGAAATTGTGATAATCAAAAATAAAAAGTTCGGCATTTGTGTAAGGGAGTGATCTTATCCAAAAAAGGGGTGGAAAACAAAGTGTTACACTAACTATAAAAGATATAGCATGGACTATGTGATCCCTTTATGTGATTTAGATTAATCCCATGAGTGAGTCAAACAGGAAGCAATTAGATAAGATAAAGAATGATGGGCCATGCCTCAGGGTGACCTTTAAAGACCTGTTTACTTAGTCCAAGAATCAGACTTGAAAACGAATCCAGTTACTGATGGGCCAAACAGAATGGGAAGGCACCAGAATCCACACAGAACTGGGAGAATGGTAGCAGAGGCACAGGCAATCATAACAAGGTAGCAACAAGGCTGCTGTGGTTGAATAACACAACATGACCAGGTAGGATTTATTCCAGGATTGCAAGGCTGGTTAAATATTAGGAAAACTATCAGTATAATTGATGATATCAACAACAAAACCAGCAGAAAACATATGATTATCTCAATAGATGCAGAAAAAGCTTTCAACAAAATACAACACTCATTCCTATTAAAAACACTAGGAAGCATAGGAATAAATGGAATCTTCCTTATAATTATAAGAAGCATCTACCTAAAACCATCAGCAAGCATTGTATGTAATGGGGATAAGTTAGATGCATTCCCAGTAAGATTGGGGGTGATACAAGGATATTAATTATCACCTCTATTATTCAATTTGGTACTAGAAATGTTGGCTTTAGCAATAAGAGAAAAAAAATAAATTGAAGGAATTAGAATAGGCAAAGAAGAAACTAAGTTATCACTCTTTGCAGATGATATTATGATTTACTTAGAGAATACTAGAGAATCAAGTAAAAAACTGCTTGAAATAATAAATAACTTTAGCATAGTTGCAGGATATAAAATAAACCCACATAAACCCTCAGCATTCCTATATATTACTAACAAAGTCCAACAGCAAGAGATAGAAAGAGAAATTCCACTTAAAATTATTGTAGACACTATAAAATATTTGGGAGTCTATCTGCCAAGACAAACCCAGGACCTATATGAACACAATTACAAAACACTTTTCACACAAAGTCAGATCTAAATAAATGGAAAAACATCAGTTGCTTGTGGTTAGGCAGAGCTAATATAATAAAAATGACAATTTTATCTAAATTTGCTTATCTAGTGCCATACCAAACAAACAAAAAATTATTTTACAGAGCTGTATAAAATAATAACGAAATTCATCTGGAAGAACAAAAGGTCCAGAACATCAAGGGAATTAAAGAAAAGAAATGCTAGGGAAGGTAGCCTCGCCCTACCAGATATTAATCTGTATTATAAAGCAGCAGTCATCAAAACTACTTGGTACTGGCTAAGAAACAGAGGGTTGGATCAGTGGAATAGGTTAGGTACACAAGATACGGTACTCAATGACTACAGCAATCTACTCTTTGATAAACCCAAAGAATTCAGCTTCTGGATTAAGAATTCACTATTTCACAAAACTGCTGGGAAAACTGGAAAACAGTATGGCAGAAACTGGGCATAGACCAATATCTTACATCATATACCAAGATAAAGTCAAAATGCGTTCATGATTTAGGAATAAAAGCTGATACAATAAGGAATTTGGGAAAGCAAGGAATAGTTTACATATCAGATTTATGGGAAAGGTTAAGAATTCATGACACAACAAGACATAGAGAGCATTACAAAATGCAAAATGGATAATTTTGATTATGTTAAATTGAAAAGTTTTTGTACAAACAAAGCCAATGGAACAAAGATTCGGAGGAAAGCAGAAAACTGGGAAAGAATCTTTACAACCAATGTCTCTGATAAAGGTCTCATATCTAAAATATACAGGGAACTGAGCCAAATTTATAGGAATACAAGTCATTCCCCAATTGAGAAATGGTCAAAGGATATGAGCAGGCAGTTTTTAGAGGAAGAAATTAAAGATAGCTATAGTCATATGAAAAAAGCTCTAAATCACTATTGATTAGAGGAATGCAAATCAAAACAATTCTTAGGTACCACATCTCTCCTGTCAGATTGGCTAACATGACGAAACAGGAAAATGTTAAATGCTGGAGAGGATGTGGGAAAATTGGAATATTGTTACATTGTTGGTAGAGTTGTGAAACTGATACAGCCATTCTGGAGAGCAATTTGGAACCATGCCCAAAGGGCTATAAAAATGTGCATAGCTGCAGCAGTTACTAGACTTCTCAACCCACAAACACCAAGGACAACAGAGTAGGTTAGTGGGAGAAGTTGCTGGAGACTGGGACAGAGTTTGCGGTTCGGCCACCGCCCCTGGGGCAGCAGAGGTGGGGCAGCTTTAGAACTACAGCTGCAGTTGCTTCTGGCCCTAGGCCCACCTGGTGGGAGGAATTAAGTGCCAGATCAGAGCAGGAGTGAAGAGCCTGCTGAAGATCTAAGT
>CM053622.1:710652278-710821044 GCA_028646595.1 Phalanger gymnotis
AATATAGTTAGTCTTTTCACCACATGAGTGTTGTGGAAGGGTTATACATAATGATACGCATGTGACCCATGTTGAATTGCTTGATTTCTTAGGGAGGGTGGGTGGGAAGGGAAGAGAATTTGGAACTCAAAGTTTTAAAAAACAGATGTTCAAAAACAAAAACAAAAAAAGTTTTTGCATGCAACTAGAAGATACACAGGCAATGGGGCATAGAAATTTATCTTGCCCTACAAGAAAGAAAGGGACAAGGGGATGGGAGGAGAGTGGGGTGACAGAAGGGAGGGCTGACTGGGGAACAGGACAACCAGAATATACGCCATCTTGGAGTAGGGGGGAGGGTAGAAATGGGGAGAAAATCTGTAATTCAAACTCCTGTGAAAATCAACGCTGAAAACTAAATATATTAAATAATACCAGGAGATCATTATACACGACTAGAGACACATGGTATCTGTAAGGACTAATTTTGATAGACTTGGCTCCTCTCATCAATGCAAGGTTTAAAGACAGCTCCAAAAGACTCATGATGGAAAAAGCTGTGCACATCCAGAGAAAGAATTATGGAGTGTGAATGCAGATTGAGGCAAACCATTTTCTCTCTCTCTTTTATTTTTTTGCTTCCTTTTTGGTTTCATTTCTCCTTTCTCATGATTCATCCCATTCATTCCACTCTTTACAACTGGACTATTATGTAAATAAGTTCAATGTGAAGGTGTATATGTAGAACCTACATTGGATTACATGCTGTCTTGGGGTGGGGAATGGGGAGGAGAGGGAGGGAGAGAAAATTTGGAATCCCAAAACTTGTGGAACTGACTGTTGTAAACTAAAAATAAAATTATTAAAAAAAAAAAAAAGAATGAAGATTCACAGGACAAATGTGTTACAGAAAACCCCCAGCATGACACATCCCAAGGTGGTAATCCTGGATGTACCTATGGTGGTGATCTTGTATCCATGAGTGGATTTAGAGAGGTTAAAGGGAAAAAAGGGAAACGGATACAGGATAGTTTGGGGGTTATACTCACAGTTGGGGGCATGATTTGGATGATAATCTGTCAAAAGAGACTGAGAAGGAACAGTCAAACAAACAGGAGAACCAAAAGAGAACAATGTCATGAAAACCTAGAGAGGAGAGAATATCCAGGAGGAGACAGTGTTCAACATGCTGCAGAGTGGTCAATAAAAATGACTGAGAGAAAGCAGTGAATCCAGATTTGGCGATCAGATAAGATCTGGCCATGAAATGATGAACTACGCCATATTAAAGGATGGAGAACAGTGAATGGAAGCACAGATACAGACAGCTTTTTGTAGGTGTTTGGCAGAGAAGGGATAGAGCCATGTAGAATGACGGTTATAGGTAGGACCCTGTAAATAACTTCTTCAGGGTGTATACCCAATATTGCACAGCTAGTAAGCCTCTGAGGACATGGATAATTTAGTGACTTTCCTCGAATATTTCCAAATTATTTTCTAGGGTGGCTGGTCCAACTCATAGCTCCATCAGCGATATATTAAGGTAGTTTGTCATCAGCCAATACACTAGGCTGATAACGAGAGAAAGTAGCAAAGTACAGAGCAAAAACCCCTAAAAACTGTACATGGTCACCATGTGAATGTTTCATGAAAAGTACTGCTGATCGGAAAGTTCTTCCAAGCTGTTCTCTGTGTCTGGACTGACCTCCTCCCTGCTGTTGACTAATTCCCTTTTCTTCCTTCTTTTAAAATATACTTCACTCAGGAAGCATGTTGAGACTCACTTCCTCTAAATTTTTGAGAGGCATTTACTAATATCTCCAAGTCACTTAAAGTCCATCAAACTTGAAAAAATATTTATTGAATTCCCCACAACCAAAAAAAATCCCAAATAACTAAAGTGGAAACCAGACATCACCAAAAAAGGAAGCATGAATTTGCTTCAGTATAGTCTGTTGGTAAAACAAGTCTCCGTTTTCTTAAAATGAAGAGATTGGATTAGGCCCCTGAAGGCTGTTTCTTTCATTCAAATTTTGGGATTTATGGTCCTATTTCCCTTCCACATCACACCCATACCTCTCTAGCCAACAGAATTCTGGCTCTTTACTGAGCTACCCAAAACACATTTTGCAACCTTTTCTTGCTAAAGGGTGTGAAGTCCATCTTCAAATTGACAGCCTGGTCCTGACAAAAGAGGAATCAGAAACGGCATTATATCATAAATCCTGCAGCAGGTAAAGGCTCCCCTTATGGAAGTAGTTTAGTAACTGGTGACCTTCCAGGCTTAATAAGGTTGTGCTCTTTGTGTGTGAAGAATGGACTAAGGGATAAAAATATTTATAATTGTCACTCATCTGTTTAACAATCATAATAGCAGTTATTTTCTTGATGCATAGGTTCCCCAGAAACAGCCAAATGAAGGGAATAAATAAATCTGGTACCTCAAGAACCAATACAACTGGAGATTGGGGAATCTGTGCATAATGTGCACACTAACTTAAGGTAGAGATTCTTGGTGGGCAGGGTTTCTATTTGTTATGTGTCTAAGGGGATTTCTACGTAACCAGGGATTTTAACCTTTTGTGTGTCATAGACCACTTTTGGTGGTCAGTCTGGTGAAAGCTATGGACTGCTTTCCAGAATAATGCTTTTAAATCAATAAAAATAAAATATAAAGGATGACAAGAGGAACCAATTATACTGAAATATAGTCATCAATATTTTTTAAAACCCAAGGTCAAAGAAATCAAAACTATCTACAGTTATATGAAAAAAATGCTCTAAATCACTACTGGTTAGAGCAAATTAAAACAACTTTGAGCTACGACATCATGTCCATAAGGTTGGCTAATATGATAGAAAAAGGAAATGATAAATATTGGAAGAGATATGAGAAAACTAGGACACTAATGAACTGTTGGTGGAGTTGTGATCCAATCAGTCTGAGAGCAATTTGTAACTATGCCCAAAGAGCTATAAAACTGTGTATACCCTTTGATCCAGCAATACCACTATTAGGTCTATATCCCAAAAAGATCCAAAAATAGATTAAAAAAAAGAGGGGGGGGGAATGAACATATTTGCATAAAAATATTTATAGCAGCTCTTTTTGTGGTGGCCACCAATAGGAAATTGAGGGGAATTAGGGAAGAGCTGAGCAAGCTGTGCTATATGATCATAATGGAATATTATTGTGCTATAAGAAATGATGAGCAGGACGATTTCAGAAAAACCTGGAAAGACTTACATGAACTGATACAGAGTGAAGTAAGCAGAACCAGGAGAACACTGTATACAGTAGCAGCACTACTGTATGATGCACAACTGTAAATGACTTCACTATTCTCAGCCATACAATGATCCAAGACTATCCCATGATGAAAAATGCTCTCTGGCTCCAAAGAAAGAACTGATGTCATCTGAATACAGATTGAAACATATTATTTTTCACTTTCTGTTTCTTTTTTTTTTTAGTTTTCTTCCATAAAATGAATAATATGGAAATGTTTTACAAGATTGCATATGTATAAGCCGTATCAGATTGCTTACTATCTCATGGAGGGGGAAGCAAAGACAGAACTTGGAATTCAAAACTTAAAAAAAACCCAGGGTCATGGATCCCAGATTAGAACATTGTTGAACTTTTAGCACATTGTGTCTATTCAATAAACATGACTGACCTGCACACAGCAGCAATTCTTCAGCACGATACAATTCAAAACAAACATTTATCGAATACCCATCGTGTGCAGAGTACTGAGGTAGGTGCTAGACGAACTATGAAGGTCTTTATATGACTTGCTCCCTTTCCTCGTAGGAGAAGCATGAATCCTACTATGCTGACTTCTACTTTGGTAGGATATGGTACTATACCATGTCCAGGCTTAACTAAAGTCTTTAACTATGACTAGGTGACCACATTCAAGATGGGGTTGGTGGTGCTAAGAATTATTTTAAAAATCAAAGAGGAAGCGATGTCCACATCTGTATTCCATACTTCTCACAGGTGATACAGTGGATAGAGTCTTGGAGTTTGAGAGATCTGAGTTTGAAATCTTCCTCAGACCCTAGCCATGACCCTAGGCAAATCACTGAACCTATCTAAATAACAGCACCTACTTCACAGGGTCTTCAAATGATCAGATGACAATGAAATATACAAGGTGCTACACAAACCTTAAAATGCTATATAAATGCAAGTTATTTACTACTGGTACTACCACCACCCCCACCCTGGATCCACTGAGAAGGTATTCTCACATGACCCAGGATCCACACTTCTTATCTGGGATCATTCTGCCATTCTTCATTCACTAACTCTTTGTCTGTAATGGAACACTGGAGGGTTGTATTAAGTTTAATCATTTCAAATTTCTTTTTATCTTTCCCTTTCTGACAGCTCCTTTAATTAGCATTAACTTACTTGTTCTCCTTTATATTCCCTAGTGTTTAATTTTTCCATGATAATTCCTGTATGGTTCCTAAAATTCTTCTCTTCTTGGTCTCAAGGTTCTTACTGGTCACCTTCCTTCCAACCTCCTTTTACTAGAGGGAACAGGGTAATGGAAGGAAAATGAGACTTAGAATCACACGACTGGAATTGAAGTCCTATCTCTGATACTAACTAGTTGCGGGGTGGGAAGAAGAGAAGAGGGAACCCTTTGAACCTCAGTTTCCCCATCTACAAAATGGGAAAAACAATACTTAAACTATCCCCTTCACAGAACTGTCGTGAAAAAATACCTTAATAAATTTTAAAACAATAGAAATGTGAGCTATTATTGGGAATACATCCGAAGCACAGAAAATAGCCTGTGTAAAGACACAAAGATGAGAGATGGAATATTCTAAAATAAGGCTGAGAGAGGTTCAGCTAGTGGGTCCTTTTGGCTAGAGTCGATTATGTAAAGCACAAAGCATGAAATTAGTCTGGAAAGATAGGTAGGCTACATTGTGAAGGGTTCCAGAAGAAAAAAAGGAAAAAGTTAGAGCTTCCTTTGTCTTTCGGTGTATAAAAACAGTGTCAGCCCTAACCACTGTGTCTGCCAAGAACCATCCTGAAGTTTTGGGCAGGGCTGGTTTCCTGTATACTTGACTTTGTCTCACAGAGAATAGGACATCTGAAAATTTGAGTAGCTAGCAAAGCCAATCAAGTCTTTGTATCCTTCCTCTGTGTGTACATTGGTGGTTTGAACAGAATGAATAAATTTAGTAGCTGGGAATACTGCTGCTATTACTGCTACTAGTGTAGAATGGTCTTTGTTCCTTGAGATACAGAACTAGAGTAGTAATCCATTCATCTCTCTCTTAATGTGCTCCCTTCAGGAACATCCTGCTGTGGTTCCATGCTCTCTTGGGAATGCAAGGGGTTCTCTGCCTCATCAGGTGTTGATTCTTTTTCCTTTGTTTTACAAAACTTACTCATAGATGCCGGAACTCTTTCACCCAACCTGGAAACTATTTTTCTCTTCTGTTATTAATTTTTCCTGTTGGTTTATCTATTTATGTTTAGTTTTCTTTCTCCTGAGATCTTTGATAATTTCAGCCTTTTTTTCTCGATTTTCTCCTACTGCTCACTATCTGACTCCTCCCTGTTTGATGGGAAATTTCTCTGTGGGCTGAATCTCAAAGCTGTCTCCTCCTCCCATGCTGGATAAATCCCCAATTCACCAGTCTTGGTCTCTGACCTGGGACAGAATTGTCCCAGACGAATCCTAGGTTCTTTCTCTCAACCTTAGTGGAGTGCCACACACTGTTCCCCTAATCCATGTGTCTGTCCCTCAGTTCTCTGGGTAGGCTTTGTTGCAGGATGGAATGCTGCTACTCCTTGATGCTGTCAAACTCCCAACTGCTATCAAAGCCTGCATAAATTTCCCATTTGGATCTCTGAGGCACTGGTTGTTATAGTGTGAGGAGTGGAGAGGAGAGCTGCAGTGGAGAGCTGAGTTTGGTTGCAGGAACATGGGTTACTTTATGAAGCCTTGTCGCCAGGAATGTAGAAGGCGTGGGAGAGAGGATGTTTAATGAGAGCATTAAGGGTTTAGGAATTAACCTTTTCTACTGTTAGTTCATAGGGTTTTTGTCTTGTTTAATTAAGTTCCTGGTGTCCTAGATTATGGCAATACCTGAGACTGCTTTATCTGGCTCATTATTGCTATTCTGGAGAGGTTTTGAGAGGATACCTAGGATACCTTGAAAAGACTGAGAAAATACCTACTCTTCCATCTTGTTAGTTACATGATCTGGAAGTCTCTCAAGGAACTCCAGCTTAACATTCTTTCTAAAAAGTGACAACCATTAACCGAATATATGACTTTCTTCTTCTGCCTTCTTTAATGTCTATCCCAAAATGAGAAGATAGCAGATGCACTGGGATGGGTGGAGTGATGAGGGATGTAGTATCCTGAAATACTTGACCAACTTAAAAATGTTTGACAGTATACACTGCAAGTTTGGTCTGTTCAAAGAACCACAGAGAGAACCAGAAGAGACTTAGCTACAACCTAATCTAAAAAACTCGTTTCATATAGGCACAAAGTAGTAAAAGGTGACATGCCCAAGGTCACATAGCTAGTCCACAGCAGAGCCAGGATCAGAACACAGGTCTGACCTTCAGTCCAGTGATATTTCTATCACATTTTACAGTACTGCTTTGGGGCCACTGCATAGTCACCCCTTCCCTAGAGTATTTAGGTTCCTAATTTTGTGTGTTTTGTGCTGTGCGTTAAAACATTTTGTGTCCATCTCATCTGTTTCAAAACCACAGTATGCCCAGGTGTTTCCTGGACATTTATAAAGCTCTGCTTTCAAAGCAGCTTTGAAATACAGGAAGTGTAAGCTGAATGGTCACAGATGAATACAACACAGAAAACTGAGTTTAAAATGTTGAATTCACTGTAAGAATGTCAGGAAGGCTAATATGCAGAATAAGCTGAAACTGACAGAAATATGCTAGAGAAAACAAGAGGCCGTTTAATTTTATGCTATCTCTGAGGAGGAAGATAGCAATGGAAGGGATGGCCCCGACTATACAGGGCACACTATTTGTCATACAAGTCTGACCATGTCACTCTCAAGTTCAAAAACCTTGGTTCCTACAAGTTCTTTAGACTGGAATTCAAGACCCTCTAGATATTTACTTTTACATACTTTCCTAGTCTTACCTTACTTTATTCACCTCCCAAGGTCCCTTCATTGTGCAAGTCCTCCATCTTTGGAATGCTAGTTTCTCTCTAAAGCGCAGCTCAAGGCAACCTACTCGATGAAGCCTTCCCTGATACTACAAGCTGGATGTGATCTCTGCCATGTTCCTGTGAAATCTGATATTATGTTGAGCTTTATTGTGTGTGTATGTGTGTGTGTACATGCTATACCAATTCTACATAAGCTCTGTGAGGACAAGGACTATGTCACTTTTCATATTTTTATCTTTATCACTAAACAAAGTGCCTTTCTAGTTTAAAGATAGTCTTCTTAATAGAGAAAATAGAAGTAAAAGAATTTCCTTCCATGACACTTTAATCCAATTCAACAAATATTCATTTAATACCTAGACAATTAGAAAGGTTAAAATAAAAATGGGTAGAAAAGAATTGAAGCCCATGACAAGTGAGGAGATAGTAAGAAATTATTCTGGATCTAAATTTGCCCGGGTCCAGAACCCCTAGTATATGTGATCTAATCAGATAAGTAAGCATAAACTCAGGAATCAAAAAGGGAGAGTGGGACAGGGATTAAAGGCTCTGGAAATTTCTATCCTATTATGTCTAGTGATCCTGCCTTAATTGCCCCTCTGGAGTTCTTGCCTAGCCCTACAGATGAGCTTGTTTGAAATGCATGGGAGAAGTATCCTAACCTTATATTCCCACAGGGCAGGTCTTCTTTTCTCTGTAGGCAGAGAGAAAGAAACAGGGAACTAACTGGCCTCAGCTGATTAGATTTTGGGATGTGTGTGTATGTGACAGTTGCTGATGTATTTTAGCTTCAGATCAGGCTAATTCATCTCAGGTCTGAGAATGGATTTAGCTCTCCTCTTGTTTCTCCTCTCAAGGAGTGACACTAGGGGGAAGAGGATAGTTCCCCCTCTTAGACAATAGGCACAAGATTTAGTCAGACAGGAACCTGGAGAAAATTTAGCTTGTCAATCTTTGTATTTTACAGATAAACAGAGTATTGCAGGATGGTATGGTCTATCTAGTTCATGGATCACTCAGCCCTGTTTATTCTGGGATTATCTAAGATGATGAAGGTATAAAGGTAGCTGGCCAATAGGAATATTGGGTTGACTGTTAATTTTCTCCAGAGTATAAAAATAAAGCCATTTTGGCTGTATAGGCCATTCCAGAGAATGAGTGGGGCCCTAGAGGACATCACCAAATCTGATGGTCTCTTGTACTTGCTGTCATCATTTTCACTTGATGCTTGAACCCACATGAATACTGACTGAATAATGACAAGTCATTAATGTGTTTAAGTATGTATATACATTCTGTCTGTCAAGGAGAATCTAGAGTCCCCAAAGCACTGAGGTCCAAAAAGCTTAAATGATGTGGCCGTGACTACATAGAAAAAGCAAAGATGATGGGGGATGGAGGGAGGGGGCTAAGCCAAGATGTCACATTAGAGACAGCAATCTAGCCAAACTCTCCCAACAGTCCCCTCTGAACAACTTTAAAATAACATGTCAAATCAAATTCTGGAGTGGTACAGCCAACAAAAGGGCAGGGTGAGACATTCTTCCAGCTTAAGAAAAGTAAGGAAGTTAGCAGGAGAGGTTTGTGACATCAAGGTGTAGGCCTCACCCACAGGACAGAAGCAACAGCAATAGCAGTAGCAGTAGCAGTAGCAGCAGCTTAGGGAGCTCTCAGCCCAGAGATGGTAAGGGGGTCAAGAAAATTGGTCAAGAAAAAAAGAGATTATAGGGGACCCTTTACTGGCACTGGGTATAGCTGGTGCTCACTAGCAACTTTATATAGTTCTGGGTCGTAGTTCCACGGCACAGAGGAGAGCTTATGGTTAGTCACAAGGGAGCAGGAATCCTAGCCAGAGTTGCAGGACCAAAAGGAGTGCTAGTGCTTAAGGCAGCAGGAGAGCAGTGACTGTACCTCTCCCTGGATCACACCACCTTACAAGCACCAAAAACTTGCAGACCCCTAGAACTAGCTCTGAAAATAGTAGTATGAAAAAGCCTAAAGCTTGAAACAATGCCTCCCCACCCCTCGGTGAACTTTAACATAAATATCAAAGTCAAGAAACAGGCTGGGAAAAATAAGCAAACAATAATAAAAGAACTTAGTCATGTTTACTCCCATTTTTTCTAATTCTTCTATACAAGACTAATGTGAAAATGTTCAATAGGAACATATATGTAGAGTCTATATCAGATTGCATGCGGTGTTGGGAAAGGAAAGGAGAGGGAGGGAGAGAAAATTTAAAACTTATGAAGATGAATGTTGAAAACTAAAAATAAATAAACCTAAAAAAAAAAGAACTTAAGCATAAAAAGCCCAGCTCAAAAGCTACCTACTCCATGAAGCCTTCCCTGATACAACCATAAAAAGCTAATAGAATGGCAGGTAAGACCAAAATACAATTCAGAAGATGACAACGTGAAAACAGCCACAAACATCTCTAGGAAAAATACTAATTGGACCTAAGCCCAACAAGAATTCCTGGGAAGAATTCAAGAAAGAGGTCAAAGAGTAGAAGAAAAGTTGGGATAAGAAATGAGAATGATGTAAGAAAATTATGGATAGAGAATTAAGAGCTTCGTAAAAGAGGCATGAGCAAATACTGTGGAAAATAACTTAAAAACAGAATTGGCCTAAAGTAAAAGACGCACAAATATTCACCAAAGAAAAGAGCACCTTAAAAAGCAGAATTGATGAAGTGGAAAATGAGGTACACAATCTCACTAAAGAAAATAAATCTTCAAAAATTAGAATTGGGCAAATGGAAGCTAATGACTCCATGAAACAATAAAATGAAGTCAAAAGAATGAAAAAATATAAGAAAATGTAAAACACCTCAGAAAAACAACTGATCTGGAAAACAGATGGAGAGAGATAATTTAAGAATTATTGTACTATATAAAAGCAATGATCAAAGAAAGAGAATAGACATCACATTTCAAGAAATTATCAAGGAAAATTGCCTCAATATCTTAGATAAAGAAGGTAAAATAGAAATTAAAAGAATCTACTGATCATCTTCTGAAAGAGATCCCAAAATGAAAACTTCCAGGAATATCAAAGCAAAATCCCAGAGCTCCCAGGTCAAACAGGAAATATTTTCAAGAACCAGAAAGAAACAATTCAAGTATCATGTAGCCATAGTTAGGCTCACACAAGATTTAGCAGCTTGCACATTAAAGGAGCAGAAGACTTGGGATATGATACTCTAGAAGACAAAGGAAGTAGAATTACAACCAAGAATAACGTACTCAGTAAAACTGAGTATAATCCTTCAGTGGATAAAATAGACATGTAATGAAATAGAGAACTTTCAAGCACTCCTGATAAAAAAGCCAGAGCTGAATAAAAAACCTGACATTTACACAGAAGACTCAAGGGAAGCATTAAAAAGTAAATATGAAAGAGTAATCATAAGGGACTCAACAAAGTTAAAATGTTTACATTCCTATATGGGAAGATGATACAAGTAACTCTAAAGAACTTTATCATTATTAGGGCAGTTAAAAGGAGTTTTAAATAGAGGGTTTGAGTGCAAGTCTATTATGTTGGGGTGATCTAAAAATGAAGGAGTGAGAAAGATGGATGCATTGAGAGAAGGGGAAAAGAAGAGGTAGAAAGGGGAAAATTTTCTCACATAAAAGAGGCATGCAAGGAAGTTTTTACAGTGGACGGGAAAGTGGAGGGGGGGCAATGCTTGAACCTCACTCTCAATGGTACTGGTTCAAAAAGACAAGAATATCTATACACACTCAGCTGTGTATAAGAATCTACCTTACCCAAAAGAGAAATAGGAAGGGAAGGGGATAAGAGGAAGGGGCAGGAGGATTAATGATAAAAAGGACAGCGGATTAAGGGAGGCAGCGGTTAGAAGCAAAACAGACTTTTGAATAGGGACAGTATAAAAAGAAAGAAAGAAGAAACCAAAGAAAATGAGGTGGCCGTAAATGCACAGTAATCACAACTGTGAATGTGAATGGGATGAGCTCACCCATAGCATGGATATAGATAACAGAATGGATTAGGAACCAGAATCCAATAAAATTCTGTTTAAAAGAGACATACTTGAAACAGAAAGCCACACACAGATTTCAAATAAAGAAATGGAGCAGAATCTGTCATGCTTCAGCTGAAGTAAAAAAGGCAGGAGGAACAATCATGATCTTAGACAAAGCAAAAGCATAAAACAGACTTAAATTAAAGAGATAACCAGGGAAACTATATCTTGCTAAAAGGTATCATCAAAAATGAAATAATATAAAACACTTTTACAGAAAGTTTCTCTGATAAAGGCCTCATTTCTCAAATATATACTGAGTATAGAACTGAGTCTAATTTATAAAAACAAGAGTCATTTCTCAATTGATAAGTGGTCAAGAGATATGAACAGGCAGTTTTCAGAAGAAGAAATCAAAGCAATCTACAGCCATGTGAAAAAATGCTCTAAATCATTATTTATTAGAGAAAGGCAAATTAAAACAATTCCGAAGTACCACTTCCCAGCTATCAGAAATGACAAAAGCTGGGGGAGGGGAGGAGATGAGAGAAAATAGGTACTAATGAATTGTTAGTGTAGTCATGGACTGGTCCAACCACTCTGGAGAACAATTTGGAACTATGCTTGAAACTGTGCCTACGCTTTGACTACTGCTAGGTCTGTATCCCAAAGAGATCAAAGAAAAAAGAAAAGGACCTATATGTACAAAAACATGTACAACAACTCTTTTTGTGGTAGCAAAGAACTGGAAATTGAGAAGATGCCTATCAATTACGGAATGGCTAAACAAGTTGTATCATATGATTGTGATAGAGTACTGTGTGTTATAAGAAATGATACGGAAAGTGGTTTCAGAAAAACATGGCAAGACCTATATGATACAAAGTGAAGTGAGAAGAATTAGAAGACTACTATGCACAGTAACAGAAATGTTGAAATGATGATCAATTGTGAGAGTGGCTACTCTGCTCAGTACAAAGATTCAAGGCAATTCCAAAGGACTTTTGATGAAAAAAAAGCTCTCCACCTTCAGAAAGAGAAGTGATGAACTCTGAGGGCAAACTGAAGCATAATTTTCTTACTTTATTTTTCTTGCTTTTTTTCTCTTGGCTATATGGCTAATATGGAATTATGTTTTGCATGATTTCACATGTATAACCAAGATCCTATTGTTTTCCTTCTCAGTGGGCAGGGGGAGACTGGAAAGAGGGAGAGACTCTGGAAGTCAAAATTTTGAAAGAATGTTAAAAATAAATATATAATAATTTTTTTAAAAAAAATTAAAAGCATAAACAGGATTTGAACCTATAGCTTCTGATTCTAAGTATAGTGTTCTTCATTATATGATAAATATGGTGGCATTCAATGAAGATTCACTGATTCAAAGATAAAAAAAGACTAAAATTCACTTTAAAAAATAAAAAAGAAACAATGTAAAACTGAAATTTTTAAAGCAAGTTAGGAAGTGTGTTCTTAGGAAATTATAGTACTTTGAGGATGTTGTTTGTGTGGAAGGAACATCATTTCAAACAGTCCATATTCCTGAACTGAAAACGCTGCTGATAATTATACAATGGCACACAAAGCCAAAGGCCATTGGAGAGACATGCAAGTCTTCAACATCATCTAAACAGAAAGCAAATTTAAGTTTCTTTAAAGAAAAAAATTCTAATCTGCAACCTGTGGTTATTTTCAATTATACACTAATGTGACATTTACGAAATATGATCTAAGCCCACTTTATTATTTAACAGTGCTACATCAGCATGGGAACCTTAATCAATAGCCACCGGAAAGCCTGGCAAAATCATTTTATTTCCTCTTGTCCAAACAATTTGAAAAGAAAAGACAAGAGAGGGAAGGCACTTGATAGATGACTGATGGGCTAAAGAGACAAAAACTTGCTGAAATGTAAATGGTAAAGAATGTTGAGCTTTCTCTCTGTTGACAAGCTACTTTCTTTCAAGACTCCAAAACCAATACCATGGAGTTTGCCAACACAATGAGACTGGAGCTGAAGGTAACCATGTTCAAACATCTAGAAACACTGCCCCAAAGCCAATTCTCAAAAAATTCCCCCAAATGAAAACAATTTTGCACATGCCCTAAAGACCAAACTAGCCCAAATGGAGCCTGTTACTTATTCCATACCCCTCTTCCATTTTCTTGCCTCTAGACCTTGGCTCATACTATTTCTTCTGCATTTTATACTACTCTCCTCTTTGTCTTTTGAAATCCCACTCATTCTCCAAAGTACAGCTCAAACATCATTTCCTTCATGAGGCCTTCCCCAATTTCTTCTTGTGAAGATGTAATCTCTTCTTCCTTTGGACACCCTTAGTAATATATTTTTCTTACTGTTCTCCTGCTTTCTGCCAGGCACCATGATTACCTGGGTATCCCTCTTAATTAACAATAAGAGCTAACAATTATGTGGTGCTTTGCAGTTTACAAAGCATTCTCCTTACAACAACCATGCCACATAGGTCAAATAGGTATTAATGTCACTTTCACAAGAAGGCGCCAGTGAGGCACAGAGATGAAATAATTTGCTCAATCACACAGCTAGTAAGTAGAACCAAATTTTAAGCTCCACGTGGGCAGAACTATGTCTCATTCTACTTTTTGGCGCACGTAAGACTGAACATGAAGCTCAGAACATAGTCGGTGATCAATTCCTATTTGCTGAATGAACTGAGTACTAAAACTTTAAGTTGGCTCATCATTGCTATCTATTAAGGCTTAAAATGAGAAATAAAAAGCCCCTCCGTTTACAGTCTCTGTTAAATTTATAATGGTTATAAAATTATAAGGATTAAATTTGAAAAGATATTACCAAGAAGATAATAAATAGATTAATGTGCAGCCAAAGAAGATGGCACTTATGACAGTACTGAAACATAAACAAATCATAAAACTTTCCATGGGCTCTTACACTGTAGGAGTTAACGTAGAATATTCTTGGACAGACACATGTGAAATTAAAGCAGAGAGTACAATATTGCTATGGTTTTGACGTAGATGTACAATCATAAAAGGAATGTTTACATTCTCTTTATGATTGGGTCACCTTGATCAATTTAACAAACACAAGCACAGACTGTGAGTAGAGTACAGCAGAACACAACACAGGCTGGGGAGAGCTAGGACATATGCAGATAAACATACCGTACAATAGTAATACACGAAAAGTGAATCAGAATGGTGGAGTCTAAAGGTAAAGGGTATCACTGATGGCAAGGGGAGGGATCTATAGGGTCTTACTGGGCATATACTATGTGTGCATGTGCATCATGTGTATATGTTTTCAACATTTACTAATTTGATTTATGCAGAAAACACAATTTGTGAAAAAGTGTTGTTTATTAAGGAATATTTATATTTATACCCATATCTGAGATAAAGGAAACGAAGCAGCTAGGTGGAACAGTGGAGAGTGCTGGACCTGGAGTCAAGAAGACCTGAGTTCAAATCCAATCTCAGACACATACTGTGTGACCTTGGGCAAATCACAGAACTTTTCTTTGCCTCAATTTCTTCAACTATAAAATGGGGATAATAATTACACCTACTCTCACAGTTGTTGTGAAGATCAACTGAGATAACATTTGTAAAGCATTTAGTACAGTATTTGGCATATAGTAGGTGCTATATAAATGCTACTAGCTATTATTATTCAGCATGAGAACACACTGAATTCCAAAGCCAAGGAAGGATGTAGCAAAAACTAGCCTGTGGGCCATTCATTATTTCCAAGATAAGCAAGTTGATGAAATTTCTTATTTTCTTCTCAAGCTGACAAGCATTCGGGGGGGGGGGGGGGGGGGGGGGGAAGAACAATTGAATCAAAATCTTCAAAACAGATGAGTGCCTCTATAGACATTAAGAATATGTGAGTCACAATACAAATATATTTATGTTTTTATTTCACTGGGATTTGTTATTCAAAAACTTAAAACACACCCTTTCTGGTGGATTTGCTTCTTCAAGTAAAAAGTGTCATCCTCTTAAAAATATCTGACCTTACACATTGTTGACCCTAAGTGATCTCTTTCAACTTCTCTCCTCCTGGCAGGTGAAGGACTTGCAGTGTTTGCAGAGTTCATTTATATTTAATTCCTATGTTCAGTTCAATTCTATAAACATTCATTACGATTCTATGTGTGCAAAGTACCTCTTTGGTCATGGCCATGCTAATAATAACTTAGAAAACTTCCCTATTTCAACTTCAGTGAACTGTTATTTAATATGTATTTTTGTCTTTAACTAAGGTCCTCCCATTCCCTCAATCTGAGATGAAGGTGACCCTCAGTTCTTGGAGGTAATGCCTAGTCTTTAACCTTTGACCATGGGCTGATGGGCTGAGTCTGTCATCCAAGCAACAGTCTGGCTAAATGCAGAGATGGCTGCTGTAGATGATGAGTTTTTCAGGTTAAAATTTAGAAAAATATTATGCCGAGATGTGGAGGGAGGGACTTTGTTGGCAGAAGGAAGACCCATAACAATGAGATTATCGTTCATAGAAGGAGCAAAGTATATAGTTTTAGAAGCTACTTATTATGCTGCATAAATAAAGAGAATAGTCTCATAGAAGCTCAAGATCTGGACACAATCTTGTAAGTCCAAATCTTACCTGAAGCATAAATCCCATATAGCAACTCATGACAAATAGAAAATTTCATAGTACATGATTGTTGTTCCTCCTGATGCTGAGTGAAATGAGCAGAACCAGGAGAACAATGTACACGGTAACAGCCACACTGTGTGATGACTTTGATAGACTTAGCTCTTCTCAACAATGCAAGGATCTAAGACAACTCCAAAAGACTCATGATGGAAAATGTTATCCACATGCAGAGAAAACACTTTGGGGTCTGAATGGAGATGGAAGCATATTATTTGCTCTCCTTTTCTTTTATTGTTTTGCTAGTTTCTTCTTTCTCGTGGTTCTTCCCATTAGTTCTAATTCTTCTTTACATCATGACTAAAATGAAAATATGTTTAATATGAATGTATTTTTAGAGCCTATATCAGACTGCATGCTGTCTTGGTAAGAAGGGAGAAGGAGGGGGAGAAAATTTAAAAACTCAAAATCATGTGGAAGTGAATGTTGAAAAATGAAAATAAATTCATTATATTTTTAAAAAATGTTTAAAAAAAAAGATTAGCTAAGAAGGGAAGGAGAGAAATAGGATGATAACCATCAGAGATCAAGTGAGGGTTTCTAATCTTCCCCCAAAAGCAGTGTCTCTCCAGGCATGCATAGAAAGTTTCCTCCTACAAGTAAGGGATAACGTATTTGTGATTTAGCTTTTAATGTTAACCTCAAGAATTACAAAGGCAGCTCTACCAAGGCTCTTGCCTGCCACTGAAGATATTTATCCTTTTCCAAACATGACACTACTGTTGCTAAATGTGTTTAATGTGTCTCATAGACACTGCCTTGGCCTCAGCGCATTTGCCCTTGTGTACCTCCACTTGCCATATGGTAAACAGAAATTTTGTTCAGGTATTCAAGGCCCTCTGTGCTTTTAGACTAAGGTTTCTGGTGCTTGGCACTAGGTAGACGTTGCCTTCATACAAGAAAACTTGCTAATCCCTAGAAGGTTCTACAGTGGCTACTTGAAAGGTAGTACTCTCTTATCACTGGAGATTTTTAAGCAAGGGCTTAATGGTCACTTGCCAGAGAGATTACAGGTCGATAAGACTGGAGGATGATCTCTCCAGCCTGTTCCAAATATATTTCTATGAATCTGGTGACACACTAGCTTTCCACACTGACCTCATGGTACTTTCTTCCATATATTCAATGGGCCAACTGAATGAGTACATATTTTACCCTCCTTACATACTCTGTACATTACTGCCCTCATTCACATGACTCCAGTTCCAATGTATTCTCCCCACCACGACCCCCTCCCCCCAGCCCAGACTTGCTTTTGCCTGCTCTTTGTCTAACTCCTATCTGTGTGACTGTTCTTTCTCAGTCTCATTTGCTAATCATCTTTCCTCTCCCAGGACTTTCCTGTGGGTGTCCTTTAAGCTCTCTCCTGGACCCTCTTCTCCCTGTATGTTGTCTCTCTTTGTGACCTTAGATTCCATAGATTTAGTTCTCTCCTCCAAGCAAATCTAACCGTTTAGTCACAGTATCATGTCTGTATGTATGTGTATGTACATGCACATGCATGCATGTAATGATTCTTACTTCCAATTTCTCTTCGAAGGAATACAGATGGGATAGGAAACGGAATGTAGTGAAAAGAATACTGATCAGAGCCAAAGACCTGGGTTCTAACTCAGCCTTGGCCCACTCCTCCATGATTTGGCCAAGTCCCTTTGCATCTCTTAATCTCAATCTATTATGAAAGGGAGTTGAAGACAAATATTTTTTTCAAATAACATACATTAAACCATTTATTCACCATTCAAATAATGTCATAGAGTTCAAGTTAAAACAAAATATGAATATTTTCTGTCAGACAATGAATGAAAACCAACTGTCAAAGAAAAAAATATGTAGCAAAAGAGTAAGACTGTAGGCTTAAGAGATGGAAAGGATCATGGGGGTCTCCTACTGCAACCTTCCCATTTTACAAACAAGGAGACCAAAGCCCAGAGAGGCTATACAATCTGCCAAAAGTTGGTACACAAGAAATAGAGAGCAGGTCTGTAGCCAAAATCAAGACTTCTTTCTATTATACCAAGCTGCTTCTATTTTATTTTGTTTTTGAACTACAAGCATATACTCACATACTTATTGACGTTTTCCTCCAATTGTGGCACAGATGTGACCCTGAGGTCCCCAAAGGCTTCGTACAAGTCCTGTGACAAGACTATGTGTCATCTATGAACAACCCGCTTAGATAAGTGCTAAGAAGATCATTACCCCACCATCAAGGTAGATACAAGCTAATGGGTGTTTTAGCCACAAAAACTCCTGAAAACTGCTTACTAAGGTAGAGGGAAGGGTTATGATCCACTTTGGTAGAGGGAATACACATGATAAATTCATAAACCCTTGATGCATATATGTATAAAATTCTCAAAACCCTGTTTCCCCAAATATTTTGGGCAGCTTCAATTTAGGTTTGTTTCTGAGCATACTTTAAACGCCACCCCCCTCAAATGTATACCTGTAATTTCCTTGAAGAATGTGGAGCCTCTGAGTATAAATCATTGACTTCACAGAGGGACTGCTGGCTATATCTTTAAACCAGTGTCACAGTATTAGGTAACTAACTGACAGGGGGAAGGAAACCCCTATGAGCAATGAGAGGGTCCTGATAGGAGCAACTAGCATGGTTTCCTGTCAGAAAAGTAGAAGATTCCTAAAACTGTCCCTAGCTCCATAAGTAGCAATGATGTATTCTGTGAAGTCTTAGAGAAGGGGCACTTTCCCTCTACTACATTTGTGTGGGAAAAGCAGAATTTTCCCATCTACCTTATATAGCATAAAGTCTCCAAGGACTTTATTCCCATTGGTTTATAATAGCTTAGCCCTATCATTCAAGTCAAAGAGTTGAGACAAACAATTCTTAGGCTATTGTTCTTTTTTATCTAAGAAGTTCAATATGTCAACCATAACTTGCATGTCATGTAGCATAAAAACATCATTAAGGTAATGAATGACCAGAATATGAGGTGGTGGTAAGTCTTTCATGTAGTGAGAATGATAGACAAAAGAGGGACAGTTCCAAAACTGCTAACCACCTAATACTAAGAGAACCAGAAGGTGGCCCATACCAGAGGTGTCAAACACACAGTCATGGGCCCCATACTACTGAGCACAGTTGAACTAGATTGAAATGTTATTGGGAAGTATTTAACAAAATAAACAAAAATGAAACATAAATAATATTGCATTTTAAAACTAAGTCAAAATATGGTCCACGGGCTTTCTTATGTACAGATTAGTAGTTCCCATTTTAATTGGGTTTGACATCATTGGTCTACATGTTATTAGGTGATTTTTCTATAAGAACTGATGGAAAGAACTGGACAAGCCTCGGGAGGTTCATCTTATTTTAGGACACTGTATACTTTGGAAGTATTTTTTTTCTCTTAACATAAATTTTCCCCTGTCCATCACTGACTGAGATATGTCTGAGACAGACAATTTAGATGGACAATGGGTTGGCTTTAGAGTTAACAGGAAGAAGAGAGAGGGCTAGATTGCTTTCAGTAAATTACAAAGCTCCTTTAATCATCCCAAGCTTCCCAAAGAACAAAGGCACATTTTTATGCCAACATTCAACCAGCACTGTTTTATGATAGGGAAGGGAAGGGTAGGGGACATAACAGCCTTCAAAGAAATTAAAATGATTATTACACACAGTGAGATAGAGAGCTGTGTGGTAGAAATGAGCAAGGATACAACCAATAAGGAACTTCAAAGAACAGGAAAAAAAGGTGTCATCAAGGATTTGTACGATAAATGTACCCATACCAAAAGTCTCTTCATTTCTGCAAATAAGAGACAGGTACATTTTTTCGACTTTTCTTCAGGGCCAAGTTTGGTTATTGTAATTACATGGTATTTGTATTGTTTGTTTCATTTTGTTTTGTTCTTTCTATCTATATTGTTTATTTGTAGTGGAGGCTGGACTGGAGCACAGGCCAGTAAGCATGTGTAGGGACATTCCTGGAAACATATATTGAGCTCTCCTGCCACCTTTCAGGGACATGTGTGGTTGGTTCAACATTAAAGAGCTGGACATTTGAGGATGTCACCAACAAATCTTGGGTGATTCCTTGGTCCCAGTGTGCATTAGAAAGGGTTAATTTAAAAAAGAAGTCTGTATCTACCCTGTCTGCCTCTCTCCCTCCTCCTTTTCATTCCTACCCCTCCCCTTCTACCCCCTGCCTCAGATTTTCTTGAGTAGTGTGGAGGAGGGGGAATGTGTTCCTACACCCAGGCAGAAATGGCAAACTATTCATTCATAGCTGCTAGCATATCGATTGGCCTATGGCAGCTTGAAAGTAGATGTCAAAGGCCTAAACCTACCACTTTGCTCTGTGGTTTTTTTTGCTCAGCATAGGTGACTAAACAGTGATTCTAAGATGGCCATTTCTAGCCTTGGAAGCAACTCTGTCAATCTGAGAGGCTGGGACCTCCTGGGACCTTCTGTCAGTGTGACCTACACTGCAGAAGATGCCACCAGTTACCTGGAGGAAGACAACCATGGAAAGGAGACAGAGTCTAACTCCTAGCTTGGTTTGCCATTAGACATGGACTTGGAAGAATATAGTACAGAACTGAGTCCAAGATGAAATGCCAATTCTATGGTCTTACACAATGCTTCATGTTTGGACGTTTTAATTATCAACCTCTTGAGAGAATATAATAGTAACTATAAGTTCCTACTCCTTTTTAAAGTTGGATTGTCAATGTATGCTTATGAATCTTTTGCATTTTTAGGATTTCTCTTGTGTAGAGAAATAAAAATAGTTTCCCTCTAGGCCTATACCTTATTTACACTGTATACTGAGTACTTTTCTACACCCCTTTTAAGCAGATCCTCTAGGGCTCTAGGGTAAGGCATAAAGATCCACAGAATGTTTAAAAAACAAAAAGCCAGTCTGGTCCTCAATTGAGAGGCCAAGACTGTCCAGGAGTGACAACTGTCCAGGTCTTTGTTTGGTTAGGATCAGAGCTAACAGGTCCTCTTAGTGAAAGGAAAGAGAGGGAGCTGACAAGTAAGTAGTGGTTTGAGGTTCTAACAGTTTTCTAAAAAGGCAGAGCAATTCACACTAGAATGGAAATGACAGGAGAAGATAAGAAATATATGAAACTGTGACTTGGAGCAGGAAAGGTTCTTAGAGATTATGAAGTGCAATCTCCTCATTTCAGAAATGGGGAAACAGAGTAGTAAAGAGGCATGTCCACTGACAAAGAGCTAGCAGGTTGGATGAGCCTGATTCCGAATCCAGCACGTTTATTTTCCCCTGACACTAAGGGCAGGATAGGAACTGGACCGGGGATTTCACTGATATAGTGAATTCTGGGATCCGGAAAGTCCCTCTAACAATGCAAGTTGGCACTTGTGCTACAACATACGGTTGCCAGAGCACTGCGAAGTTTACTGACTTGCCCAGGGCCACATGGCCAGTATGTGTCAGATGTGGGACTTGACTCCAAGGCCAGCTTTCTATCTGCTATACCATGCTGGCTAACGTGGTTAACAATCTAACTGGAGAGACTGAATACCTAACATGGAAGCACAGATTATTACTTATTCTTATCAAAGCATCAATTCAATCAATAATTATTTAATAACAATAACGTAGTTAGCATTTATTTAGTGCTTTAAGGTTGACAAAGCACTTTATGTGTGTTATCTCATTTGATTCTCACAACCTATGAAGGAGGTACTACTATTATCCCCATTTTATAATAGAGGAAACTGAATTTGAGAAATTAATTGGCTTACCCTGAGGTCATACAGTTGTTAAGTTTTTGAGCTAGGAAAATTCAGATCTTTCTGACTTGAAATCCAACATGCTATCGACTGATTTACTGACTACCTATTGTGGGTAAGGCCCTAAAATAAAGCAAGTATTTAAGTAGCTAGAAAAAGGTGACTACAGAACAGCAAGGAGTAATTAAATTATGAAAGGATTCTTGGCTATAAAAGCAAAGGAAGCTGAAAAGAGCCAGGAGCAGGACTTGGTACCATATTGTTGAAAGAGATGAAAGGCATTATTTTCAATTCTAAAATCAAGAGCCTTGAGAAATGGGAGGAAGGAGGCAGAGTCAACAACAACGTAGATATGGCAAAGGTGCTGTGGAAAAAAGAGAAGGATTTCAATTTTCAACATAAAATTAAAGATCTGGGGAGAGAATCCAAGTGGAAATTTTCATATGCAACTGGAAAGAGGGAGATTGTTCTAAGCCAGACACTGGTCTGGAAGTCAACACATGGTGCTAGTTCAAACAGTGTCTCGCACACTTAATGATATGTCTGCCAAACTGAACAAAGCTGTTACACAAAGTGTTACACAAAGCTGTGTGGAAATGAGGCAGAATGTGGGACATGAAAAATGCAAATATTGCACAAAAGATCAGGATAGAGGAAAAACTTCACATTTGGTCTGACCAATGTCAATATTCATACAAGATGCACTAATAAGGAAGTTTTATTTTGAATGATTCTGTGCCATAAAGTATTTATCTTTTATGATTTTTTTCTGATTATCTATCGGTCCAGATGACTCTCGTTTCCACAAGAGACAACAAAAGAGACAAACACTTGCCCAGTCATTGGGTCTTGGCAAACATTCATCTTTCATTACCCTGACCCCCAACAGACCTCTTTTTATGAAGAGCCTATCCCTTCTCTGTAGAGAGGCATTTTGCATTCTTCTGGATGTTCTCTAGCCCAAACCACTAACTACCCACTTCCTGATGAAACTGCCTTGTTTTCAGACTAGTCATTTGGTGTGCCTTCTATAGACTTCTAATGAAATCATTCATCTGACTACAAGTACACAGCTTTAAGTGGGAAGTTGGAACAATTTCCCAATGAGAGGCCAAACACAATGCTATATGCACATATAAACTATTCAATTCATAAAAGTCTGCCGAAGTTACATAAAAAAAAAAACCGTTACGGAAACTTCTAGTACTTTTTAATCTAGAAACATTACCCATCAACCAAGAGAAAAATGAGAGATTCAAACTCTCCTGCCTCAATTCTAAAACTCTACAATTTATGGGTAGGAAGTTTATTTTTATTCATGTTTTTCCTTTGTATTTCAACCTGTACATCTTTCTTTTAAAGAGCTCCAATTCCTTATTACATGTTTAAGCTTATCTTTAATACTGATTTGGAACAAATCAATTCAAATTCTGAAATAACTCATTTGAATTCAAATCTTTCAATTCTTAAAAAGACCATTCCAAACAATAATTTTTTAAAAGATTCCTCTTGTGATTATTTTTAATTTAAGATAACAATCCTGTAACAAGTTACTATTAGTAACATTTAATAATAACAAATAAGCAACAACAAAGTTACTATTAACTTATTGAGTACAAGGGCGTATAGTGAGTGCCTAGACAGAAGGCACTGTGCTAGGCAATGGAAATCAAAAATAAAAAATAATCCATCAAAGACGTTACATTCCACCAGACAATAAAAGCTAATCATAAGAGCTAACATTTATATAGTACTTTGTAGTCTGCAAAGCATTTTACATCCCATCTGCATCTCCCCAGTTTATTTCACAGATGGTTACAGAACTTCCACACCAGGCCTAATCCTCTGCAAAAAGAACCTGTAAAATCCATGTGTCCAGTTCCCAAGGAACTTACTCAAGAATCACAATATTTGAGAGCTGAAGGTCAACATCAATTCAGTTGCTGATTGTCCATCCACACCTACTATTTTTGATTACACAGAGCTTCACTGAAATACATAGAGGAATGGCTGGATCACAGGAAACTTCTCATGAACCAAACCATCCAGTGCATGAGGTTAGTGCAGATACCACAGAAACATTACCTTCATAATGTTCACTAAATCAGTTTGATAGTAACGGTCCTGGTGTGCATTAGCGGCAGCTAATGTGAGAAGATAGTCATTCCTGGCATGAGTAGCTTTGGAATTATACTCTGACCGCCGGGCTTTTAACTAAAATAGAAATAAAAAACAAAAAAAAATTATAAGTTGGTTCAAACCATGGAGCACACATAATTGTACAAGTTTCACCCATCTCTATCAGCGGCCCCACCAAGAAAAGGCACTGAGGTAAATAACAATGATCCATTTTATCCTTTCTCCCCTCGTCCTCCTATCTTCTGCATGTCTAAGCTACGAAGGTCTACAGAAGAAGTCATATTCATTATATATCTGCAAACAATTACCAAGTACTATTGATCAACTTCAGATGAATAAGAGCAGCAGCGCGCTATCAAGTACTGCGAGATCCGAAGACTCCCAAAGGACATTCACATATATGCTCATATTTTCAAATGGCAAATAAAGGCACAGAGATCAGGTAACTTGTTTTATACACACACACACACACATATTTTTTATTTATATTACTCTATATTTATATATTTATATTTACATTTATATATACATTTATATTACTCTATACTTGCACTCAATTAAACATGTCCGGGAGTTAGAAATCAAATGAACAAATTAGCAAAGCCCCCAATGAATCAGTATCTTCCAACTTGTAAACGACTGTGTTTATATATTCAAACGTTTATTAAGATGTATGCTCTGTTCTTGGGCCTGTGCTGGGTAACACTGAGATAAGTAAATTATAATCACCAACTTCTAGGTACTTACATAAAGTTCAATAGAGATAAGATATGTGGAAAATTTAATACAAATTAGAGTATGAAGTGCTTAAGAAAAGCATAAAATACTATGAGACCAGATGAGCACAGGCCACATATAGGGCTCAGTTCTCAGCATCCCAACTGAGGGAGGAAATTGACAAACCGGAACACAACTGTAGAAGGGCAACTAGAATTGGGGTGTATTGGGTAGAATCAAAGACTATGCCATTTAAAGATCTTTTAAAGGAGCTAGGGATATTTAGTTTGTGAAACACAAGATTAAGAAGGCATGACTGCTGTCTTCAAATATTTCAAGGGTTCTCTTGGAGAAGAGATACTTTTTCTGCTTGGCCATAAAGGACAGCACTAGAATCAAGCAGGGTGGGGGGGAGCAAGGGTTTTGCAGAGTTGTTCATAATCAAAACAGTCAGATTGCCTTGGTTCTCCATCACTGCAGGTTTTCAAGCAGAGGCCAGACGATCACTTAGTAGAAATGTTATAGTTGAGATTAGAGAACAGGAGATTAGCTTAGATGACCTCTGAGATCACTTCCTGTTCTTAGTCTCTAACAAGAAATCACAGAATTTCAGAGTTAAATGGGCCTCAGTGGCCACCGATCCCTTTCATACTTGAGAAAGAAATCCTCTACAACTTATTCACCAAGTCAACATCCAGAGAAGAGGCCTCCACTACTTGCCAAGGGAGCCCATATCACTTGGAATATCCCTACTGCTTAGGAAGTTTTTCTTTATATTACACTTAAGATTGTCTCTTTGTCCCTTCTACCTGCTGCTCCTTGTTCTACCTTCTTGGATCAAAGAAAGCAAAGGCCTTCCCCATCCTGGGTGGTCTGCTCTGGATGTTTTCTTGCCAATGTCCTACTTACAGTGTGGGGCCCAAAACTAACCCAACATTCCCCATATCATCTGCCCAGGGTAGAGAACAGTAGGACTGTCCCCTCTTTATTTCCAAAGGCTCTTATTTGTCCCCTTCTTATTCTCAGAGGTGCCATAGCTTCTCAACACAGCTGAAGATCATATTCACTTCTTGGCTGCCATATCACACTGTTAGTGCTAACTGAATTTGAAGTTCACTGAAACCCTTGGGTCTTCTTTCAAATGAATTGTTGCCTAGCCCTGCCTCTCCCACTCTTGTACTCATAAAACTGATTTTTTGAACCTATGTGTAGAACATCATATTTATCCCTAATAAATTTCATTTCATTATTTTCAGCACAAGATACTTGCCTTTCAAGAGTCTTTTAGATTCTGATTTGGTCAGCTAGTATGTTAGCAATCCCTTCTACTTGGTGTTATTTGCCAATGTGCCAATCATACCATCATTGCCTTTACTAAAGTCACTGATAAAAAATATTAAATAGCATAGGGCCAAACAGGGATCCTTGGGGCACCCCACTGGAGACCTCCTGCCAAGCTGAAAACAAACCATTAGTGAATGACCCCCTTTCTTTAGTCTGACCAGTTCTAATGCTGCTATATCTATCATCTAACTCACCAGTCTTCATCTTTTCAAAGAAAATTCTATGAGAATCAAATGCTTTTCTATACTACCTGTAGCCTCAGCATTACTCTTTTTACCTAGCTTAGTAATCCTGCAAAAAATCAGAGTTTTTCCATTCCTATGTTTCTAATATGAGATAAATCACTTTGGGCTGGATCACATAGTTAACATCAAGTTTCTGACCTCCTTAACCTTATGTCCCTGGATTTAAGTGTGAAAAGATAAACTCTTCTCTCTGTAACCTTGGGCAATGACTCTAGATGAGGACCAAAGAACATCAAGAAATAGCATGGCATAGTAGATAGAACATTAAATTTGGAGTCAAGAAGACCTGAGTTTGACCCCACCTCAGAGATTGACTAGAAATGTCACTTTACCATTCTGGGCCTCAGTTCCCTCATTCATAAAAGGAGGTAGTAGGCCTTGAGAACCTCTAAGGTCCCCTCTAGCTCTAAATGTATTGGCAAAAACAAATCTATGAACAGGCAGGAGTGAGCTGAACTTTACTGCAAACACAGTTTTCTTCAGAAACCCCAGGAAAGTTTAGGTCCTTTGAACCTACTCTGGGCCCATACCATATTTTGGGGGAAGTATGCCATTGTCCCAATAGTGCTAAGAGTCATGCACAGAAGGCCTCTAAATCCCTGAGCACTGGGGATGAGGGAATCCTAAGTCTGGGTTCTTTTTGATGGACAAAAGGCCTAATCAGTGAATTTCTAATATCTCTATAGGACTTTCCACTTGATAACAAAAGTTTATAAGAGCTCACCTTTACACTTGCCTTTTGTAAACTGATTCTTGACTGGAAAAGACTAAGTTTGGACCTATAGGAAAAATCAATAGAAAAGATTAGTTTTTTTAATGTATTTGTTAAAATGTAGAAAAAAGGACTCAAAGAGAAAATCACAAACTATTTTCCTTTCAAATCAATATATTCTAGAAATGGATTATTTTTTATCAACAGGAAGTAATATAGTATGTATGTTTATATAAGTATGGTGATATATATATAAATATACACATATATATTAGAAAACACTTATGTAGATATCCGTATAGTCTAAAATGTCTTTGCCAGGTCTTAGGTCCCAGTTATTAACAACAATGCTCCTAATAAATAGCAACTCACCTTTCTATAGGGCAAAGGGCTGACCAGCACGTTTAAAAAACACTTGCCTCATAACAACTCTGTGAGGTGAGTATGTATAATAAATGCACATATATGTCCAAACTCTGACTCTCTCCACACACGTATGTATTTAATTCTGCTAGTTCAAAACACGGTGAGGATTTAACATTAAAAAAATCCCAGAAAATGATCTTAGACCTAAAGGAAAACAGCAAAAGTTTAATTTCTAAAAGAAGCCCACTCAAGCATATGCACAATAAGACTCCTTAAAATAGAAGTTTTGTGAAGAAAGTCGATGAATCATTTGAAAATTTCTAGAATCACATGGCTATGGAATTTCAGTTCCATTTTGTCTTTTCCAGCTTGATCTCTCAGTACTGATTCTTGGTCTCCCTGCCTCCCTCAGCGAGTCTAAAGAAAAAGGCACTATCAGTAGCCTGAGTAACAGATCAAACAGTAAAGGCAACTTTCAATTTGTGAATTATCTTAAGGCACTGCTCAGGGAAATGTTCTGCTTTTCTTATTTGTGTATAACTTGGCTTGGCTCTTTAAGCTCAGCCCACATATTTCTAGTAGCTTCCCCATCCCACTTTGAAGGGCCACCAACAGTTTCCCTATTTGTAGGCCTAGCATTTCCATTTATTTTGATGTAATTTTGGCACTACTGTACAGTCACACTTTTGTCACATAACAACTAGGCATTAACTTGTGACATGTCCATCACTGAGTTCTTTGTCCTACAACTCCTAATGACTAGAACTTCATTTATGTAAGTGCAATGTCCTTCCTCCTTTACCTTTCAGGCTTTTGAAATTTTCCCCATCCTTTAAAACTCTACCTCCTTCATGAGACATTCCCTGATCTACACTGGAAATCACTTTTCCCTTCAGATTTCATATAACACATGGTGTTTATCTCTTGAACATACTTACTATGTATTACTATGCATCATGGCTATCTACTCATGGATCTTAATCTACATTGGTGGAGTGATGGGTTCACAGATCCGCTTAAATTCTGAAGAATTTGTGTTGTCCTAATGCTTTTAGCAAACAATAAGCTCTAAAAAGCAGGGGTTGTATTGACCTCTCTCAGCTCCGAGCTTTTTGGGGCTGTTGTGAGGATCAAATGTGATAATATGTGTAAAATGCTTAGTACAGTGCCTCTCACAGAGTAGGTGCTTAATAAATGCTTGTTCCCCTTCCTTCCCCTACCATGTAGAGTACCCTTCAAAAAGTTCAAAAGAGATTCCTAGTTATTTGTTGCACTGAATACATTAAGAGGGCTCTCCATACTCTTATGATGGACATGTTCTGAAATAAGAGGACTCATTATGAGCATCTTTAGAATTTAATAAAGAATAAACACCACTATCGATGCAGAGCTCAACTTTTTTTTGTACTTCTGGAAAAAAAAAATATGTGATTTGGCACCCTGGTAACCCAAGGCTGTCTCTTGCTTTAGGCTTTAACTGAGCTCTTACCTGGGATCAACACATAGAAGGAATTATCATGGACTCAGAGGAAAAAGAATTCAGGGCCAGCTCTGCTTCTGCCTCTTACCTGCTATGGGACTTCTGGAAACTCCTTTCCCCTACTGAAGCCATAGGAGGCTTCTCTGTAAAAAGGGAATGCTGGGACTTGTCTGCTTCACGGGTTATTGTGAGTACCTATTAACAATGCTACAATTCTTCAAGGGTCTGAGAGTCTTTAAATGTGGGTACTACCTCCCATTAATGCAGATGGCAACCCCTCCATGAGTTCTGTCTGAAACTGACAGAAGAGAAATTAGCCTATAGGAAGTGATGTTTCTCCAATATTATATAGGACTAGAGACTGGGCATATTCTGAATAGGACAGTTTCTAAGATTATTGCAGGACATACCCACCAGACTGCCTTTGGACTTAAGAGACTGAGAATTATAATAAGTCAGCATACATATGCTGACTCATTGACATAATTTTTATATATATATATGTATATATGTTTTATATATATATATGTATGTATATATTTTATTATAAATACTTATACTATATTTGTTATAATTATATATATACATACATACATACATACATATATATATGTGTGTGTGTGCGTGTGTGTATCCACACACACACACACACATATCTGGGGATACACAGAATAAAGCAAAAAATAGTCTCTGCCTTCAAGGAGCTTACATTCTAATACATAAGACAACATACAAACAGCTATGTACAAACAAGACACATGCAGGATAAATTAAAGGTGGTCTTAGAGCACAGGCATTAAAATCAAGGAGGGCTGGGAAACATTTTTTACAGAAGGTGAGACTTTAGCTGGGACTTGCGAAGCCAGTGAAGGCAGGAAGTGGAAAGAGGAGAAAGAGTGTTCAAATCATGGAAGACAGACAGAGAAAATGCCTGGAGTTAGGAGGTAGAATGTCTTGTGTGATTACAGCCAAGAGGCCAGTGTCACTGGACTGCAGAGTACATGAAGGGGACTAAGGTATGAGAAGACTTAGAAAGATGGGAAGAGATAAGGTTGTAAAGGGCTTTGAGAAGCAAACAAAGGATTGTACATGTGATCCTGAAGCTAACAGGAAACCACTGGAGTTTACTGAATGGGAGTGATACGGCCAGACCTCCATTTTGGGAAGACTGATTTGGCAACTGAATAGAGGATAGACTAGAGTAGGAAATAAACTGAGGCAAGGAGACCAACCAGCAGGCTTCTGCAATAGTCTAGGCACGAGGTAACAAGGGCAAAAGTTAGCCAGCAAAGGAGCAAGTTGGGTGGAGATATGGTTGTCTCTAAGTACAACTGATCAGCACTGCATCAAGACTCTCTCCCCATGTGTGTATAGACACATACATGATATACACATATATACACCCATATGATACTAATATCTATTAGTTCTCTATAGGAGATTACTTCTCTTTCAATATAATTAACTTAAAGCTGTCTTCATATGTCATGATAAGAAAGGCCTATTATACTAGAACTCAACAATTCTAGTTTCAATTTTTGTGGAAATAGTGCCATTAGTTAATACAAATGAGATCTGGGCATTCAGTTTGCTATGAGTGATTCCCCAAGATTCAATAGTTAATACAGTCATCCCTTGACATTTGTGAGGTTAGTGGTACAGGACCCCCAAAATGTGAAAAACCACAAAAAACTCTAGTCCTCATCCCAAACCTTTATTTTTAATAATTTTTATCATATTAAATTAACACACAAAACAAGGAAAACAACACACTGTACCCATAAAAAAACTGTAGTTTCTATATGAGAGAGATTAGCATTTCACGCAATATGCACAGTTTTTGCAGCCCCAGTGAGCTGCAGCAACTGCTTCAGATTTCCTGCACAAGATACAATGATTATTGTGGAAGAAAATCACATGAATGAGTCAAGATGGTAGAGGGACAAAAACGAGGCATTCCCAAAGAGTATATAGTCCATAGTTCTTCAGCACACTGAAATTTTTAAACAATTTAACTGTTTATAATAAATTTATGTAGGTACACTTATGGTAGTAAATGATAAAACAGATTAATAATATACATTTATGCATTTATGACTTACTAAAAATTTTTTAGATCTCTCTACAAACATTCATTGTTTGTGATTTTCCTCAGTATGCCACAAATCTCCAAATTCTTATTTAATTATCAATGGCCAATCCATGAATAACAAAAACCATGAATGTACAACCCATGAACATTGAGGGACAATGGTATATGATTTTGCTGACACATAACAATTCGGAGGGGTAGGGCGAGTACAGATCTGGAATTTCACTTGTATGGGGAGTTCCCAGTGTGGAAACTCCCTCTATTTACGTAGACCATGAACTTTTTAGTAACTTTAGAATTTTGACTGGAGACAATGAGAGATTAAATGACTTGTGACCATTGTAAGGCACACAGTGTATGTCCGTGTCAGGACTTGAATTTAGGTCTTCCTGACTATAAGGTCAGCCCTGTCTATACACTATGCCACTTTTCTTCTGAATGTTTTCAATAATCTATTTCAAATAAGGAGATGTTTTAGTAAATATTACCCATTTGAAGAATGTCAGTCCCAAAGGAAAGGGCATTATAAAAGTCCAAGATAACTATTTAAACAGAAAAACAAACTTCTATCTCATAATAAAAAGCAGGCAACAAAATCTTCAACAATGACATGAATTTGTACAAGTTTTTCAGAAACACATACTTGGCCTCAATGTCAGCTTTTTCTCGGACCGCGTGAGCCATCTGTTCTGTCTCAAAGTACTTCTTTTTGCCTTTAGCTAAATCTTTCACTGTCTCTTGTAACTCAGTTTGGATCTTTGTCAACTGGTCCACACACTGCAAAAGAGAATGTGAAATAATCAGTATTTTAGCAGTCAACTTCAAACAAAATGAGCTTTCTCTGGGCACAGTGCCTCTAAGTCAGAGCTGTGAAACCACACCAGTTTCTTTGCTTTGGTTTTCTAAACAGCCTAAATACAACCTATAGCCCCAGCAAATCTCTAGCATGTACAGTCTACCTAGATTCCTTGATTTTTAGGGATGGAAAGGACATGAGGGATTACCCTGGTCAAATCTCTGAGCCCAGAGGTGAAGTGATTTGGCCAAGGTCTTTGAGCTGGTTAGGGACAAAGCTGGGCGTCAAGCCCAAATCTCCCAACTCCTGGTGCAGTGCTCTTTCCATTGCCCTCTACTGTGCTACTGTAGTCAATACTTCTGGCTTTCCTTAAAGGAGAGCCCGTCTTCTCTGACAAGGGAAAAGAGATGAGAGCTGCCAGCAACTGACAGACACTATACTAAAGCTGGCAAGAGTTCAACAACCATGGGACTCTGTTTCTTTTTAGATGCCTACAATGTCAGCAGGAGGCAGGAAAAGAAGAATGGTAGCAAGTATTTCAGCTGTTCAATCTCCCTCCCTCTGTGACTGTCTCTGTCCCTCCCTCTCTCTGTCTCCTTCCCTGTTTTTTCTTATCTTCTCACTTTTACCCTGTACCCCAGTTCCCAATTAGATACCTAAGGGAAAAAATAATAATTCAGGCTGGACGAAAGGAAAAGGGGGGTGGCACAGGAGAAAGGTCACTGGACCTGGGGTCAGAGGATCTAGACTCAGTCAGAATCCATGCCAAAACTGTGTGACCTTTGACAAATCACAGGACCTCTCTAGGACCCAAGAGTGCTCATTTTTAAAATAACGGAGGCTCAATTTCTTATAGTCAAAAGCCAATGTGTTATAGGATAAAGAACAATGAACTTAGAGGCAGGAAACCTAGGTTCAAATGATTACCCATAGTTTTTTATTCACTCCCAACTCCGTCTCTCAAAAAACTCAACTAATTCTGCTGTCCCGTCTTTATCTTTTTTCAAAAGTACAGAATATTAGAAATAGAAGACTCCTTAGTCATTCTCTAGTTCAAGTGCTTCATTTTATAGATGAATCATCTGGGGCCCCAAGTCATTAAATGACTTTCTGCTGGTCACATAGCCAGTAAATAGAAGATTCAGGGTCAAGACCTCTATCTATCCTTTGGCTCCACGTGTACTGCTCTTCCAGTCTACTAGTTATTCCTATGCCTTGTTTTTTTATGTAGTTTCTCTTCATCTCCCACCACCTAACAAGAACCTAATTTATAAATAAAAAGAAAATTCTACACACACACACACACACACGTATACACATTTATAAGGAAGACCGATGTAGTAGAAAGAATGCGGTATGTATAATCATAAGGTCTAGAAGTTTGAACAATACCTATGACACTTACTATCTGCTAGTCTACTTAGGGAAGACTCTGAACTTTACTTTTCCTTTCTATAAAAAGAAAAGTCTACACAAGAAGCTATTTAAGATCGCTCTAGACTCTAAATCCTGTAATACTAGATTTTTATTTTTGAATATTATATATCTTCTTTATTTTTAGTTTTATTTTATTTTTAATTTTTATTTTCAGTTCCAAATTCTTTCCCTCCCTCTACCCTGCCCCCAATTGAGAAGGCAAGAAATGATAGCCATTATACATATGAATTTACAAAAACATATTTCCATATTAGCCATGCTTTGAAAAAGGAAAAACAGGAAATTTTTTTTAAAGTGAAAGAAAATATGCTTCAATCTGCATTTACAATTCATTAGTTCTCTCTCTGGGGGTGGACAGCATTTTTCATGGTGAGTTTACCTTTCAGATCTATGGATAAGAGAAAAGTTCATGATCAGACAAGAGATAGAGAAGATCACAGTGGGCAAAATGGAGAGTTTTGATTACATGACATTCAAAAGTTTTGCACAAACAAAACCTATACAGCCCAAATTAGAAGGAAAGCAGGAAACTTGGGGGTGGGGGTTGGGGTAGGGAATTTCAATTCACTGGGCTGAACTGTTGCAAAGCATTGTACTGATCAGAGTAGCTAAGTCTTTCATAGTTGATTGTCATTACAGTATAGCTGTATACAATGATCTCCTGTTTCTGCTTACTTCCTGAAACCATCTTTGTCATCATTTCTTACAGCAAAAGAGTATGCCATCACAATCGTATAGCACGATTTGTTCAGCCATCCCCAAACTGAGGAGCACCAACTCAGTTTCTATTTTTTTGCCAACAGAAAAAAGAGCTGCTAAAATATTTTGTGCGTATGAGTCCTTTTCCTTTTTCTTTAATCTCTCTGGGGTACGCAATTAGCAGTGGTATTGCTGGGTCAAAGCTTTACAGCCCTTTGGACGTAGTTCCAAATTGTTCTTTAAAGTGATCATCAGACCAGTTCACAACTCCACCAACGGTGCATTAATATCTCAATTTTTCCACATTCCCCTCTAGCATTTGTCATTTTCTTTTTCTATCATGTTAGCCAATCTGATAGGTGTGAGGAGCTACCTCAAGAGTTGTTTAAATAATTTGTATTTCTCTAATTATTAGTGATTTGGAGCATTTTTTGTGGTTGTTGATAGCTTTGATTTCTTCTTTTGAAAACTAACTGTTCACATCCTTTATTTATCAATCGATGGAATGATGTGTATTCTTATAAATTTGACTTAGTTCTCTATATATTGAGAAATGAGGTCTTTATCAGGGACACTTGCTATAAAAATTGTTTCCTGGCTTTCAGCTTTCCTTCCAAACTGCATGGGTTTTGTTTGTACAAAACTTTTTTTTATTTAATATAACAAAAATTATCCATTTTACCTCCCGTGATCCTCTCTACCTCTTGTTTGGTCATAAACTCTTGTTACCCATAGATCTGAAAGATAATTTTTCCATGCACAGCTAATTTGTTTATGATATCACCCTTTACATCTAAATTAGGCTATCTTTTCATATATCTTTATTATGTAATTGTTTCTTTTATCTGAATCAATCTGAAATCATTCAACAGTTGGCAAGGATTATTATGTGTCTACTGTGCCAAGCACTGTGCTGGGGACTAAGCATACAAAGATAAAAATAACATAGGCCCTGCCCTCAAGGAGCTTACATTTCATCAGGGAGACAGCATATACACATATAAGTAAATATGCAGTAAAATAAGTAATTTTGAAGGGCAAGACAAGGATTCTAAGAAATGGAGGTAAGTGTAAATGTATGGAGAGAGGAGCTGAAATGTCATGTGTAAGGAAGAGCAAGAAGACCTGTTTGGATGGACCATAGTTACAACATGAAGCAGAGTGAAGTATAATAAAACTAGTAAAGGTAAATTGAAGACAAATTGTAAGGACTTTAAATAAATGCTAGACAGAGGAATCTATATTTAATCCAAAATGTAAAAGGACTGGACTTTATACTGAACAAGGAAGTGAAATGATCAGATGGGTGCTATAGAAAAATCATTTGGACAGTTGTATAGATGAACTGGAGAGGGGAGAGCCATAAGACAAAGGGACAGTGGTGGGGTAGATCCAGTGGGGAACAGGTCAAAATACATACGCAAAGAGAAAAGAAAAATGCTGCCAACAGACTGAGATCCCAGTCTATACTCCTAAATTTAAGAGAGGCAAATCACCTTCCGTATGTGCCAGCTCTGCTGAAAACCATCCAACTCCATGAAGCCTTTCTTGATTCCTCCTCCTCCCAACTAGAAGTATTCTTCTTCTCTCTCAATTTTCCTGGAGCACCTGATCTAGTGATCTCTTCTGTCCCATCACATTTTGCCTTGTATTATAAGCATTTATGTAAATATCATAAATCTGGTAAGCTCCTTACAGGCAGGATGTGGGTTGCCCCTCCCCTCCCCCGGGAAGCAAGCAGGATATTGTATATAATAGTCTGTTAACAAACATTTATTACCATGTTCCTGGCATTGTGCTAAACACTGAGAATAAAAAGAAAGGTTAAAACACAACAACAGTTCCTGCTCTCAAGGAGCATTCATTCTAATAAGAAAGACAAAGAAAGAAAATGTATAAATATCATATACATAAATAGTAATTACTTGATAAATATTTGCTGAACTTCTGCATGCCTGCCAGCAATTCCAAGGTGTCACAGACTGGGATATCTGTCATGATATGTAAGCAGTGAAAGAGTAGACCCTACATAGGTTTCAGATCTCAAGATGTCTGGTGGGCATGGCAGGCAGGGTAGTTCAGGTGCCAGCTTGAGAATTTCAGTCTAAGTCTCATAGGCTCCAGGCTAAATGAGCCTTATTTTCATATCCATATCCTGGCTGAACCCTCTCTGGGGACTAGTCATTCATTCATTTCATTAATTAATTTGTTTTATACAAGAAGCACAGGGTAAAGTGAATTTGCTGACAGACAATTCAATCCTTTAAATAGATTCCATAAAAGTCTCATCAGGAAAATTGCATTTATTTATATGAATCCTTCCCCTCTGCAGAAGTTACCAAGATACAGTTTGTAAGGAAGAGCTCTCCTGTGTAATCAGCCTTCCCTTCCCTTCCCTTCTTTTCACAACCAAGTGTTCTCCATTATTAAAGCAAATTATGGTGTTGACTTCTTACTAGGTATTTAGAGCCTTTCGAAAAAGCATAATCTACCAATTTATAAATGAGAAATACCTTTTGCTCAATTTTTGCCCCATTCCCAGAATGGGGTCCACCCCCCAAGAAATATTTCCAACTGTTAAAGTCCCTCTTTCAAGGTCTAATTCCTCTATGAAGCCTTCCAGGCTCTGCCCAAAGGTAAAAGCGATTCTTGAGGTCTACCTTACAACTATCTTACTCTTCTTTGTATCACACTTATTTGTATGTTTCTCTCTCCCTCAATGGATTCTAAATTTAAGTGCACTACTTTTTAAATAGATATTTGCCATAATTTAATGCCTATTTCTTACCTTCTTTTTTCAAACTCTTTTTAGATGACAGGTAAGACTCAAACTTATTTTTGTGTCTTTTAAAAATAATTCTTATTGGTAAGTTTAATTTTTAGATCACTTAAATTTGCTCCTGTATGTCTCCTCCTCCTCCTTACAGAGAGAATCCATTAGAAAAAAATTTTAAATTAATCTATCCCTCTCTCCAATCTCTCCTTGCCCCATTCCCCTCTCCTCGTAAAGCAAATTAGAAGGGAAAGCCCACAATACACAGATGAATAGTCCAGCAAAAACAAATTTCTACATTGGCCATGTCTGAAAATATGTATCCGTTACTGTATTTTAAGTTCATTCCCTCTCTGACAGGAGATGAGGGACGTAAAACTCAAACTCTTTAAAGGTGATGTTTAAAAGTTTTTATCTCTTCATAAACTCCTCAAAGATCAAAGTTAAAACACATACACACATTTGCCACTGCCTCTTAAAGCAATAAGCTGTTAACAAACACTGCAAAATCTCTTAAAGATGCAGCAACAAATATCTATACTTGTTTGGGAGAGGCTATTGGTGTTACATTTGTATATACTTTTATGTGTATATGTTGTCCCCCTTAAGAGTATATAAGCCCCTTTAGACCTGGGACTTTCATTTTTGTCTTTGTAAGCCTGGGGCCTACTGCAGTGCCCAGCACTTAATAAAAGACTGATTTCTATGTCATGAAACTGCCTACTATTCCCAACCCTTATAAAAGTGTCACTGTGATAATCTGTGGTGGCCACTAAATGTTAATGCCAGACCCATTTTCCAAGCACCCTAGGGTTAGAAAAAAGCTATCTACTGACAAGAGAAACTACCACTGATTTCACGATGTGGGCAGGGGGACAGCTGAAATGAGTCTAAAAAGTATTTACACACTGGAGTGAAGGCTGACAGCACCTTGGACTATAGTAGAGGTGGTTTTCTACCACCACTCCCATTGGCCTAGAACTGACTTTACCTCCCCCAAAGTATCTCCACCTGCTAAAGTCCTGCCTTTAAGGTCCACTTTCTCTCTGAAGCCCTCCTTGCTCCTTGCCTAAAGATGAAAGTGATCTTGCCCTCCTCAAATTTCTCATAATACTTTGCCTTGACCTCCACCTTACAGTTTTCTGACTTTCCTCTGTTTCATACTATTCGTATGCTTGTTGCCCCATCCCCTAAGTGGGCCCTCTCCTCCTATTTCCATAGATTTCTAAGCTTCTTGGGAAATAGACCTATGTCACGGGCATCTTTTTATCCCTCAGCACTAAATACTGGCCACTGCACATACGAGGGGCTAAATAAATGTTTGCAGAATTAAATTTAACTCTACTTCTCTTTTAAAAAGATATGCATGTTACAAGCATTTCCTGGCTTTTAGTCAAGTCAATTCAACAACAAATGCTTAAGTGCTTGCTATGTACTGTTTGAGGAACGAGGTACTTGGAGAGAAACGCAATTTGTCCCTGCCCACATGGAGTTCAGGCTAGAAGGGGGAGCTGACACATATACACATCAAGTCAATTTAACAAACATGTTAAGCACTAGCTACATGTCTACATTAAAATTTAAATCAATCAATCATACAAGCATTACAAGTCTAGTGTGTACCAGGCATTGTGCTTTGTGTTGGTGATACAAATACAAAGAATGAAACAATCCCTACTCACAATCAGCTTTCATTTTATGGGAAGCAGAAAACAAGTACATAAATAAATATATACAGAATAAAAATAGAACACCTCATGTAGAAGGCGACACTCGAAGTGAGCTTTGAAGGAAATTACAGATTTTAAGAAGTGGAAGAGAGGAGGGATGCACATTCCAGGATTAGGGGATACTCTGTGAAAGGGCATGGAGAAGGGAGGTGGAACAGATTGGAGGAATAGTAAGTGTAGCTAGCTGGTAGAGTGTCAAGGCAAGTAATGTTTAATAAGCTTGAAAATATAGGCTGGAGTCCAATTGTGAGGGGCTTTTAATACCTTTGCAGAAGACACATCAGTGGGACTATGAGTACCTTGCAGGTGGGTAATTTTTAATACTATTCATCAATATACTGGAGAAGTAATCCATAAAAAAAGACAAATTTCAAAACAGAACTTTAAGGTGGCACATTTGAGGGAGGAAAAATCATAGTACAGAGAAATGAGAGGCCAACAGGGAGGGAAAAAGCCATGAGAGTCAGACTCCATTCTACTTACAAAGCAGTAATATAGTAATATAGTTTTGACATTTAAAAAATATAGCAAAAAGTAGTATAAAATGCAAGAGCCAAGACAGAAAACATACTATAGTGTAGAAAACAAGGATCTGGAGCTAAAAGACCAAGTTCAAATTCTGGTTCTATTATTTACTATCGAGGCTTCAGTTTCCTCGTCTCTGAAATTAACAAATTATACTAAATAATCTTCTAGGTCCTTTCCAACTCTAAAGCCTATAATCCATAATTTTCTTTTATCATTTGACTCCTTCCCTGCTCCCTACTAAGAGTTTCAGGTCTCCTTTATTCTTTAAAAACAACAACAAAACACCTTCCCTTGACCCTGTCATCCCTTAAAGGTATCCTCTTACATTTCTTCTCTCTTTCATAGCTTAACAACTAGAAAATGCTATCTGTATTTATTGCTTTCAGTTTCTTACTATTCATTCATTTCTCAAAACACTGTAATCTGGTTTCCAAGTATACCACTAGACCGAAATTGCTCTCTGTAAGGCTATTGGCCATTAGTGGCTGAATAAGATGGCCCTTCCACCAACCACAGCCTTCTTGCCCATGCACAATATAAGGGAGCACTAGGTAGCACTCAGAACATGCTTTAGTTCAATATTTGCTTGGCATGCTCTCTAATGATCCAGGACAAAATGTAAAAAATGTTACTGACTAACTGAGATGTCCAGAAAAGGAAAAGCATCAGGAGAGAAGCATTGAGAATGACACAAGGCAAGGAGGGAGTGAAAATGAACAGTGCATGATAGCAAGGATGTGAGATAGATGTACAGGAGAAAGGGAAGCCACAGAAAGAGAACTACATTTCAAGTCACTCAAAAGACCTGGGCCCATCCCTTAGAAGCTGTGTGACTTTGGGCAAGTCACTTCTCTATGGGCTTCATTTTCCCCGTTAGCAAAATTAGGGAGTTGGATCAAATAATAATAATAGCTGACATTTACACAATACTTTAAGGTTTATGAAACACTTTGTACATATTATACTCTCTGGGTCTCATAACAACTCCGTAAGTTAAGTATAACAGTGGGGCAGAAAGGTTAAGTATCCATACCATCACAGCTAGGAAATGTTAGAAGATATGAATTGAGAGTTTTCCAGATTACAAATCTGTTGCTCTATGAGAACATGCTACTGCTAATTAACAAAACAATACATTTATATTTCACTTTAGGGTTTTTGAAATTTTTTTTTTCATATAGGCTCTAGAAGGTAGTTACTGTAAGGACTATCTCCATTTCATAGAGGGTAAATTGAGGCAGGCCAAATGACATAGCTAAAGTAATAATGATAGTTAACATTTTTCTAGCACTTTAAAAGGTGGTCTTAAAGTTATGGTTTTAATCCAGTTTTCTTGATTTCAAGACCTAGGACTTCTTAATACCCTTCAAATCTTAAAGGTCTATGATTTTATTAAGTAAAGTGTCAGGTTTCTTATTCGACACTGAAATGAGAAGCTCAGAATTACATAAAACATAGAGATAGGACTAGTTATCAAAAAGAGGCAGTTATAATTGAAGAGGGAAAGCTGGATGTGGAGTCAAAAAAACAAGACTATTCTATCTCTGCTACTTATTGCTCACATGTTTTTGCGTGACCTTGGGCAAGTCACTTAATAACACTAACAGTCAACAAGCATTTATCAAGCACTTACTAAGTGCTAGATACTGAGCTAAGCACTAGGCATATAAAGACAGGTTAAAAAAACATGGTCCTTAACCTGAAGAAGCTGACATTCTAATGGGGGAAGGGGCAGCTAAGTGGCAAAGTAGACAAAAGCACCAGCCCTGGAGTTGGGAGGATCTGAGTTCAAATGTGAACTCACACACTTACTAGCTGTGTGACCCTGGGCAAGTCGCTTGATCCTGATTGCCTCCAAAAAACCCACACAAAAACAACAGAAACATTCTAATGGGGGAGACAACTTCAAACAATAATATACATCCCAAGTATATAGAGTAGAAGTGGAAGATAACCTCAGAGAGAAGGTGCTAGCTGCTGCTATGTGTCAGAACTTTACAGTTTAAAAGGTACTTTGGTCATAACATTGTTCTACACCAGTTTCCTCATCTCTAAAATGGAGAGAATAACACTTATTTTATCTACCTGCTGTGAACATGAAATGACAACGTATGCGAAGGATTTGGTAAATCTTTAAGCACTAAACAGTATGAAATGCCAACTGCCACTGTGGATGAAAACTACATAATAGGGGACTGTACATTCAGTTTATGTTTTAAAGAATAAGTATGTACATAAATAAAAGCTATATAATACATATATAACATGTATTAAATATAGAAAACAGTATTGTATATGTGCATATACATATATATATACATAATTTAATACAGTAAAACCAGTACTGTTTTATTTGTGCCCTCTTTCTGCTATTTTCCACGTATTTTGTACATTTCTATGTTTACTATTAACATGTCATAAGCCTACTAATTGAGGTTTTAAGAAAGAATCTGAACATGATGATCTTGTGTATCAGGTGTACCATAGTGTACTAGGATGGTGTGAGAGCTTCACTGGACACAGTGGATACTGATGCTTTAGGTGTGTGACTGGATGACGAACTACTACACCTCCAGCTGGGAGCCAGAACCTTGTGAGAAGCACAGACTAACCTTCTGAAACCAGAAAAAATTTCAGTTATATTCAACTTGGCCACATGTGTGAAGAAGTGTGTTCAGAGAACTGAAGTGGATGCTAGGAGTGAGAAAAATCTCCATTAATATGTGATTCTAGCTGCATGAAGCTTCCAGTCCAGTAAGTGAATTCTGATGAGAAGGGAGAGGGGGAAGACAATCAGCCAAAGGGCCAGCCTGGGGCCCTTCAATGGTGCCTGTGCAGTAGGTCTAGATTAGGTTGACTATCTTGTTAGGTAAAGGCACTGAAAAGACCTAAAGAGGCCTTGACAACACTCAGAAGCTAACAGAATAGAGAGGACAGGGTCCCATTGGAAGCAGAGGCAGACGATTCAAAGTACCAAAAAGGGAATGCTCTTGATAGAACATTCCCCAAAAAAGGGAATGCTGGAAACAGTCATTTAGCTTCTACCCTTGTTCTGTTGTGTGTGGAGTGTTCATAAAAGTCTAGGGTCTATGGTTTGGGTCGCCCCCATGCCCACAAAAAGCACATAACTGCAACTGGACAATCAACTCCAGTAAAGACTATAATCAAATCCAGACTAGTACCAGACTAGTACTGAATTATATATCAACTGAGCTTATCTCAGTAAGGGATCCCTCAGTAGGGATTTCTCATCCCTACAGAAATGAGCCTTGTGGTAAGTATGGGGCAAATGTATATGCAAAGCTATGTGGGAATATAAAACTACTAACCTAGATTCCGAGAAGGTCAAAGGTGAGAGCAGGGCCATGGCAGCAGTAATGTGGGAGACTATGGCTTGACCCAAGTGCAGTGCTCATTCAATGCTTTTGTTCAATCTTTTACTTATGTTTACTTTCTCCCACCAAAATCCCTGACTGGACTAAGCTGTGGAAGGAGGGAGGTGTTCCTTGGTACTCAGCTATCAATTTAGTAACAGCAAAAGGGAGAGAGAAGGAAGGCAGCCTCAGGGAGAATGGAACCTGCAGCTCAGCTGGAAGCAGTTCCTAGACACCCAGAGGTATCACTTCATACTGGTCAGGCCACAGGGAATACCAGAGCAAAGATATATTGGAGGGAGGTTTTGCACAGTGCCTGGATGGTCAAAGGTATCAGATTTCATCTGAAGATGGGAGAGGAGCCTAGACTTGAGGATAGTCTCTGGAAAATTCCATGTCTTTGTTGACTAAACTCAGAATGTCATATAAATAAAAGAAATAAAAGAACTGCTATTTCATAGTAGAGTCACATATACTTAAAAGGTGATTATTCGTATTCCTAACAAAAATGGCTCAACTTTAATGGAAAATGTATTTCCATATCTCTAATGATATTGTCACTTGGAATAACTGGAAGAAGTGATTATGTACTTGATGCTTAGCCAGGCTAGAGAGGGAGCCTGGTCCCCACTTAAGTTGCCCAGAGACCTTTCCAAGGCTCCCAGCCTAACAGAGACACACCAAGTGTGTGCTCACATAAGCAGCCTAGATTTCAGCAGCTCCAAAATATAAAAGGCTCTGTAGAAGCAAGACCTGCATGCTGCTGGCACTGACATGAGATGACACAACATAAGCAAAAGTTCTGGCTCAGGCAAAATCCTTCACCTCAAGTTGAGCCTCAGTTTCTCCATTTGTAAAATGTTTAATACCTACCCCGAAGAGCTAGTTTAAGGAAACAGCCTTGAAAACCATAAAGCACCATGTAAATGTGAAATTGTGCTATTTTTCCTCTCTTAAATAAAGCTCTTTTGACACTAGAGATTTCTGAATGTTTACCTTCACTTCAGGTGAACATGTTTTGTTAGGTCCATTAAATGAAACATAGATAATATCCCTTTAAGGCAACAGAAAAAAAAAAGGTTGAAAAGATAAATTTTCTCTTGAACTTTCATGTCTCTGAACTTTAGAGGGAGGGGTAAGGGTGGGAATTTCCACTAAAATACTTCTACTTAGCTTAAAAATTTTGTCAATCAGAAACTCAGGATTCCCCTTTGCTACTCACCCACCCAACCAAAAGAACAGAGAATTTGAATCCAGGAAGTTAGACTATTATCAGTCTTTCATTTTACATACCACATTTATGTTTTTCTGTGAATTCATCATTCTATCAAAAATATTTTTCTTCACTGTGTTTATTTTGGAAAGAGGAAATTTGAGGAAAGAAGACACTGTACAGATAGATGTTCTTATGCAAATGGGTTCAACAAATGGCAGAAGGAAAGAATCAAAGGACTGCAAGGAAGGGAACATTAGAAGTCAGTCATCTAGTTTAATCCTTAGTTGAGGAAAGTAATGCTCCAAGAAGGAAAATGTCAGAAGTAGTGGAATTAGATTCAGATGATCTGGGTTAGAGTACTGACTGCAATTTATTAGATGGGTGACCTTTGATAAGTTATTTAACGTCTCGTTGCCTCAAAATTTGAGGGAGTTGGGCCAAATGTAAACTCCATAGTTCTTTCCAGCTCTAAATCAATGGTCCCTTTACAAAATTTCCAAAACATTACTATCCAGAATTATCACAAAGATCTCCAGTGACAGAAGTCTTAATACTCTCTGATAATCTATTGCACTTTGTGGAAAGGACCCTAATTTTATTAACAAAGTTGCTTAGCTCCAGAAAAGGCAAGTCCTATGGTCACATTAGGATGTAGTGGTAGAGGTAAGTATTAAACCTGGGTTATGTAACTCCTACTCTAATACTTCCAATTAGAATCAATTCTGATTCTTGATACTGGATGAGTAATTCAAAGGAAATGAAAGTGTCTAGGTTTTTGTTCTTTTTTTTTTAAGAGAGATAAAGAGGACTAAGGCTTTCATTTTATAGAAATAAGCTTTGGTGAATATTACTACTACTAACTTCCACTTCTACTGCATTTCAAAGTTTACAAAGCATTTTATTCACAAAAATCCTATGGGGGACATAGTGCGAGTATTATGTCTCTTTTACAAAGCAGGAAACTGAGTCGCAGAGAAGGGAAATAACTATCTAGGAAGTGACTAGCCCATTCTCCTGGCTCTTTTCCCATTGTGCCAGGCTAACCTCTTAGAGAAAGGGGGAAAAACTATTTGGGTTAAAAACTAAAATATAGCATGTTGTAGAACATTGGAACTTAGTTGAAATACCATCCCTCAAGTTACTACTTCAGTTTCCTCATCTTTAAAATGGAGATAATATTGCCCACCTCACAGGGCTGTTACAAGAATCAAATGAGATAACACACGCAAAGTGCTTAAAGCACTCTTGAATGCTAGCTATTATTATGATTACTTCAAACACTGGCTAAAATTTTAATCATCTCTCCCACAACAGTAATTGCCCTCCCTCTCAGGCAAACAATGCTAACTAGGCTCCTAATTTAGATACTGTACAATCTGAAGCTTTTGAATACTGACATGAGAACACTCAATGGCTAAGCACAATTGTTGCTTTATTGAACTGAACTGTGTCTGAAATAAGCACGTCTTGTAGTTTTCATTTTTCGGGTCACCGTGGAGCTTATTTAAAAAAGAATAAGGAGAGGGAAAGGAGAGGGACCAAGACTGATTTTGACCTTGCAGCTTTTAAGGTATACATTGGGCAAGGTGCTTCACTAGTGTCTATGTTGCAGTCCGATATAACTTAGACCCCATTCTACCTGGGTGGCAATTTTTATGCTCATATTTATGCACTGACTCACGATTCACCAAGTATTTCCCTCACAGCAGTCCTGCAAAGTAGAAGGTACGAACACTATTAAGTTCATTCTAAAGATGAGGAAACAAAACTGGCTTGGAGAACAGATGAGCTTGTCCTTGACACAAGCCCACACTCTTCCTACCACATCACGCTGGCTTTCAAATAAAATAAAGTCTGAAGTAGGAAATGTCTAAGTAGTCGTTTGGTGAAGAGTCACCCTTTCTCAATGTAATAACTGAAAATATGCTCCAGCCTCACGACTTCCAGCCACACAACCAAGCCACTGTATCATGCGCCTATCTATACCAACCTGCTCCTCCCCTCTTTTGCCAGCACACTGAGACCAGACCTGAGACCTACATCTATATTCCTAGGTCTTCCACAATCTACATCCCTAGTCTCTGGGGAAATCAGTCCACTCATCTTTGGGGTTGCAGCTCTAGGGTCCAACCCCATTGGATGGTTGGTAACTGAGAAAGCATTTACCCATCTACCAAATTCAAGACATATCTTGAATGTTAGGATATTCTTTTAGGGTAACCCATTTGGCCAAAGTCAGTCAACTTTGTTAAAAGTTACTGTAGAAAAAGCCAATAGATAAACTACTAAGTACTTGAATAGAAAGAGACCTTACTTCCTTCCATGAAAAATAAGTTGTTTTGTTTCTTTGAAAAAAATCTAGACAGATAAACATTTTTTACTAAATTTAAATATTTTAAGCTATAAGATCTTGAGGAATCAAAATTTTCTTAAGACAAAATGAAACATAACATGACCTAATAATGGAATCCTGGAATCAGAAGACATCAATTAACAAGTATTTATTAAGCACCTACTATGTCCTAGGCACACTGCTACAAGCTAGGAAAACAAATACAACGCTGAGACAATCCCTATTCTAAGGGAGCTTATATTCCACTAAAATCTAGTTCTAATTCTGCCATTGTTACTCATTACCAATGTGACTTCTGGCAAATCACTTTCCCTCTTTCTCATCTGGAAAATGAGAGGAGTTGGACTATGATCTCTAATGTATCTTTGGTGATAAATCCTAGAAATCTCTGCAAATAAAATCCTAAGAATACAATGCTATTTGGAAAAGATTTTTTTAAAGATCTTTTTTTTTTTTTTAAACATGAGGTTAACATTTAATCACTTAAGTCTACAGACAATTAATCTGGGCTAAGACAGACATAAAATCTCAGTAATCTTCTTGGATCTTTAAATGAATAATGTAACAGATACATGGGGTTTGGAGAAATGAAAAGAGATAGCTGAGGTACTTAAAGATAAATCAAGCTGAAGGGAAACTCCAAAGGTAAATTTCCAACAGACTTTTCTGACATCAAAAGTACCTCTCATTTGTAAACACATGTGGCCCATTATATCTAGAGGGTACAAGACTGTAGCTTTTCTAAGGGTTCTCTCTGCTTTTTACCTTTTGTTTGGGGAATAATAATCAAGACAGCACTTCAACTGCTTTTGGAATAGGCATAGAAATTGACTGCCCAGACCAAAATACCTTTGTTTGGCTGTCACTCCCTTATTTAGGTTATCTTACTGGTAGAATATATGGCCCTCCAGGATAGAGGTTGTCTTTCTTCTGCATTGTACCCCAGCATTTAGCACAGCGGCTGACACATAATAAACACTTAATTTTTTCATTTATTTTAAATCTAAATTCTAATATTTTTTTTTTATACCATGGACTCCTATATATTCTTCCTTAAGAATTTTTGTTAGTTTCATTTCCTTAGAGTCGCCATATCATTCTAGAGTTTAAATTTTTTTCATTAGTATAATTCTTCCTTCCAAATTCCCCAGAGAAAAGATTAAAGCTAGATCACTTTTCTTGTTAAAAGACATTTTGATAGCTTTAATAAAAGTGATAGGCATGGATGGGGCTCAACTATACAACTATAAAAGATGCAAAAGAAAAAATAAATAAAACCAGCCGAGAATGTTCAATAAATAATTTTCTAAGTTGCCCATGACAAAAATCAAAAACTGTGCATATAGTCTTTTGATTTAGATCACTGTAGAACCAAATCAGCGCCATTATACTTGAAATGACCAATGGAAAGACTTTGTGATCTTTGATATACATAGCTCCATATACTAAAAGTAGATAACAACAGCTCACATTTATAGAGCTTTAAGGTTTGCAAAACACTTTTCATGTGTCATTTCATTTGATCATATAATATCTCACAAAATCAGAGGGCCCTCAGATGTTGATTAAAGTTATTAAATCAGCTTAACTATTAACATTAAATGTAGCAACATGCAACACCTCTGCCCAAATGAGCTGGGTGGCTTTTCTGAAGGATGCTATGAAACAGCAGGCTGCGTACACAGAAAATGATGTGATTCCTGACTAGCTGAGAGAACATCAAGCCATATTGCAGCATCCTTCAGAAATGGTTAAAGTACTTCAGGGGAAGCAAGCTCATACTTTTGAATAGGAGAGAAAACTTCCTGGAATCACAGACATATGGGGAGTTTGCCTACAACACATGCCTTGACAGTACACGCTATCCTAGACACTGCTAAGAGCAGACTCCCCTTGGTCAGCATGGTTTTTTTCCCTTTGGGAACAGAGATCCTATCTCACGTATTAAATCTTCATCTACTTTTGTGTATTCTTTGGTCTACTCTAATATGCATAAATTTCCCAATATCTGTCTATTGTTTACTTTGATAAATAAGTGCACTAGCCTTTTGTGATGATCTTTGGTGTGATCACTGTGTGGTGAGAGAAGAGTTATGCCGCTGACAGCAAGCTAAGTAATACCTTCCCTTTCTGAGAATGATTAAGGAAAATGGCTTTTATCCTGGGCCCTAAAGTACCATACCTCTACACTGCCAATATTAATTGGAGAGATATAATACTGGCCTGCCCCTCTCAGGGAGATCGCTATTTCTAACCTTTGTGGAATGTGGAGGGATGAGGTGGGATAAGGCTAAGTGCTTGCTTGTTCTCTTACCCATTTCCAAGAGGGGTATGAGGTCCTCTGGACATCTTTGAAGAAGTCCTTTCTCCATTTACATAAGTATGTAGCTTCATATGAAGCTGAGCGTTCCCTCAGCTAATCAGAAGTCATGTCTCCTTCCATGTATCTAATGTGAAGCTTCACAGGGTAGTCCCGCAGAAAAAAGCACCCAAGTCATGTGAACAGAGATGCTACATAGGATTAGAGGGCTTTCATAAAATACTCCATTCCAAACAAGAGTCAAACATAAACATAATAAAAACATTACATAAAAGGTGTTCGCACATAGTCTGTTTACAACTATAATGTGACATAACATTGATTACAAACTCATCATTGATGTTTTTTAAAACTACTTCGAATCTTTGGTGGGGCAGGGAGGGGGGAGAGAAGAGAGAACATATGGGACAGGAATGGAAATATTACCCTTTTTAGCTGTTGTTCTTTTAAGTTTCTCACTGTCCTGGCAGGTTCCGAAATAAGATTTTTATAGTTTTCGCAGATATTGATTCGGGATTGGGCCACCTGCAAAGTTCCCTCTAAAAATGATTTCCAAACAGGATACATGCTCCTAAAACCAAGACATGGACATAAGAGTTAGTAAGGAAGAGAGTTAACCATTTCTTTACTCCAACATCAGCTGTGTGCCCAAGAGTTATGTAAGTTATTTGAGCCAAAACTTCCTCCAGGGTAAACTGATGAAAATAATCCTTGTACTACTTACTTCTAATGCATATTATAAAGTGCTTTGCAAGTCTTAAAGTCTTAAAAAGACATTATTAAGTATTATCCACAAAATATCAGAAACAATGAAGTCTTGATTGTAACTGCAAACTTGTTGAGAGACCACAATACTTTATGGTTTAGCTTTACATATCACTGACTTCTGATGAACTCAGGTCTTTTGGACCTGGAATCAGGAAAGCCTGAGCTCAAATCCAGCCTCATACATTTAATAGCTATGTGACCATAGGTCAGTCACTTAACCCTGTTTGTTTCAGTTTCCTCATCTGTGAAATGAGCTGGAGAAGAAAATGGCAAACCACTGCAGTCTCTTTGCTAAAAAAAACCAAACCCCAAATGGAGTCCCAAAGAGTCGGACACAATTGAAAAGACTCAACAGCAACAAATAACATATCGCTAATTCTATTTTCTCGTATGACTTGAAATTGTTCTGGGGGTGATGCAGCTTATCACATTATGGATGACCATATACCATATTAGGAGTACAACATATTCAAATTATAAAACAATCAACATTAAAATGATACTGCATCATTACATCTTCCTTGAAAGGACTTAGGTTATAAGTTATGAATGTAATTGTATTGCAAAAGCATGGAGGTCCCAAGAAACAAGGATTTCTGGTTAGCAAATTGAACGCTGCCTCTGTAGTTTATATGATTGTTTTAATTCAATTTTTAAAAAAAACCACTGCTAGGCATAAATTCTAAGGTCAAAGACAGAAAGGTATCAAATACCCCCAATATATTTATAGCAGCACTTTCTAAAGTAGCAGAAAACTAGAAACAGAGCATTTGCCCATTGACTGAGGACTGGCTCAACAGCTGCAGTTTTGTAATGGAATATTACTGTTTCCTAAGAAACAATAAGTGTGAAGAATATAGAAACACATATGAAGATATATATAAACTGATAAAGAGTTAATTAAGCAGAACCAGGAATACAACATATACAATGATTACAATAATGTAAATTAAAAGAACAAAAAAATCTGAAACTGAAAATTACATAATTATAACAATCAAGCTTGGCCATGAAAATGAAATGAGAAAATATACCTTTTCTCCCTTCTTTGCAAAGATATAGAACTACGGATGTGGAATTTTGCATATACTTTGCTAAACTACCCTCCCCCTTTTATTTTTTGTTAAAAGAATGTATTTATGGACAGAAGGGGTAGAGATAAATTCAAAAATGAAACATTTAAAAGCAAAAATATAAAATAAAAATTTTTGTTTAATTTTTTAAAATGAAAAACTATTTAGAATAGTATTGTTACCACAGTATTTCAGAAGGATAAATATCCTAATTTTCAAAAAAGGGAAGAGAAAAAATGATTCTGCAAACATAGGCCAGCAGGTTTGACTTCGATTCCTGGCAAAACTATACAATGTGTTGTTAGAGGAATAGCTGATGAACATCTGGAGAAGAAAGTGGTGATGACACAGGGCCAGCATCGCTTCAGACCAAAGCAGTCCCATCTCTTTTTGGCACAGTCACTAGATGGGCAGATCAGAGTAGTGCCTTAGATGCGGTGACAATCGTCATAGGAATATATATTCAGAGCTATAACAGATCTTAGATGTTGCTGGGACCAACCCCTTCATCTTCGCTGTTTTACAATCATTTCAGTGACATCTGACTCTTTGTGACCCCATTTGGGGTTTTCTTGCAAAGATACTGGAGGGGTTTGCCACTTCCTTCTCCAGCTCATTTTATAGATGAGGAAACTGAGGCAAACAGGGTTAAGTGACTTGCTCACAGTTGTTAGAGGCCAGATATGAACTTAGGAAGATGAGCCTTCCTGATTCCAGGCCTGGTACTCTCTGCTGCACTGCCTAGCTGCTCCTTCATTTTGCAAATGAGGAAACTGAGTCTCAAGAGAGGTTTGGTGACTTGTGCATGATCACATAGCTCATATGTGTTAGAAGCTGGATTTCAATTCAAATCTTCCTGATTCCAATTCTATAACTCCCTAAATTTATGCCCTGCTGTCTCTCATAGCTAACATTATTTGATATTTTAGGACTCACAAAGCACTTTACTTATATCATTCATTTCTCACAACAACTCTCTAAAGTAGGTGCTATTTTTATCCTCATTTTACAGGTGAGGAAACCGAGGCCTAGAGATTATGTGACTTGCCCAAGGTGACACAGCTAGTTAAGCACCCCAGGCAAGCTTCAATTTCATGTCTTCCTGACTCCCAAGCTTGACTTCACTCTCTCACCTACCAAGCTTTTAAGAGTCATTTATACTATTCTTATGGAAAAGATAGGAGAGATGTGGTCTAAAACTGTGGTGTCAAACTCAAGTAGAAACAGGGGCCACACGGCAAACTCTACATAAAGACCACTGTGGGTCACATATTGATTTAGTTTTAAAATGTATTATCCCTGTTATTTATATTTTCATTTATTTTGCTAAATATTTCCCAATTACACTTTAATCTAGTTTGGGCTATATGTGGCACCTCTGATTTAAACCAGCACTTCTTAAAATGTGGGTTGCAAAAAATTTGGCAACAGTAGAAGTTTTCTGAACATGCAACAACGAAAAATTAATTCAAAACCAAACGTGTAATGAACCTGAGGTGTTTCTGGCAGCGCTTGCCTGGGTTGCATCACGCAACTTCACTGCAACTTTGGTTCTTAACACAAAGCATGCGCACACTGCACTGTGAATGCTGTCACACCATGCAATGCCAATGAGTGCTTCCAGAAATACCTTAGGTCAGATTTGAGACTACTGTATGTTATGAATTGCAGTGTTTTTACTGTACATACAAAGTGTTCTACTCTTACAGAAACATAATAGCTTAATTAGGGAAAATAAAGACTTTTAGTATTTTCCTACCATCGTTCCTCAGCATGTAAGAATCGAATTAGTATATCTTTGAATTGTATTGTGTTAGAATGTTTGATTTAAAAATAGCTGTTATATTCTTCTTTTACAGCAATATAAGTGTTTAATCACAGCAAGTAAAGACAAAAGCCCTTTAATAATATTTCTCCAACATCACCTCTATATGTAAATGTGAACATCAATATTTTTAAATTAAGTACAAATGTAATTTTATAAACTAAGGCTAGTGTTTACTTGATAAATTATTAGCAACATTTATTTATATGTTAGGACAAAAGTGTATATATATTGCATATATATATAATTGTATATATGTTAGGAAAAATTGTAATATATTTTATGTTAGAAGATAAAATTGAAAGTTTTACTAAAAAAGTTAACATACGGAAAAATAAGGTGGAAAAGGGTCCTTTAGAAACGTTTACAGCTAGATGATTTTACAATTGAAAATAACCTTCCCAAAGATTTAGTTGGAAGAGTTATAATTGATGATCTGAAGTGCCTGAAGACACAGTTTCAGAAATACTTCCCTTCAAATTTTGATTCTAAAAAACTAAGTTGGGTTCACAAACCATAGTCAATTGAAATTAAAAATGTCAGTCATCTGCCACTAAAAGCTCAAGAAGAATTTGCCAAGTTACCAAGGGGCACAAGTTTAAAACTAAACTAAATTTTCCTTAAAATTGTTAAAATAAATTTTGGCTTGGGATTAGGACAGAATTATCAACATTTTCTGAAATGGCCCTAAGCATACTTCTGCTATTTTGTACTACGTATTTACACGAAGCGTCATTCTCAGCACTGACAATTATAAAATCAAAATATCGATCAACTCTGAGAAATGTTTAAGATACTCTATGTCCTGCAGTATCAAATATTCCACCAAGATTTAATTCTTTATGTAAAAATAAACAAGCACATGCATCTCATTAGTATGCAAATTTGCTTTCTTCTTTAATAAGTGGTAAAATTATTGTATACCAAAAAATTGTTTTAAAATACATTTCTTTATGATTTATTATCAGTAAATGTTTGATTCATATATCTATTATATATACCTATATACAAGGGGTCACGTAAAAATTTCTTGGGTGAAAGGAGGTCACAAATGGAAAAAGTTTAAGAAGCCCTGATATAAATAACAGGTACAGAAGGAAGGTTGGAAAACTGAATGGTCAGGCTCAGTGTAGTCATTTTTGATTAAACTGAAGCCACTCACTAAGCACTCCCTCTTCTCTCCTTCTCAATCTCACATCACTGAAATGCCTTCCCTAACTATCTCCTCTTTTATCCCTGTCAAAAACGAAGAGGTAACCCTCCTATCTGCCACAGCCAACCCCTTTGCATTCATCCTTGACCTAATTCTATCTTGTCTTCTAACAGACTGGCCCCTCTATGATCTGTAATATCGCTCACTAATCTGCAATCTTTCCCTATGAACTGGCACTAACCCATAACTCTCCCATCCTTAAAACAAACAAACAAACAAACAAACAAAAAACCAAAAACCTTTGATCTGTCCATTCCCTTTACCTAATATCTAGGATATTTCCTTCTTTTCATGGCTAAACTTCTCAAGAAAGCCATCTACACTTTCTCCCCTCTTAGTCCCTTCTAAAATCTCTGTAGTCTGGCTTCTGACCTCTACATTCAATTGAGACAGCTTTCTTCAAAGTTGCTTAAGATCTCTTAGCTGACAGATCTAATGGTGTGTTCCCAGTCCTCTCTTTCTTGACCTATCTACAGCCTGATACTGTTGGTCACCATCTTCTCCTTGATACTATCATCTCTCTTGGTTTTCATGACACTGTTCCCACCTGGTTCTCTTTCCACCTGTCTGCTCTTTCTCAGTCTGCTTTGCTGGATCTTAATTGAGATCACAGCAGATGAGGCTCTATCCTGAGCCTCCTTCTCTTTTCCTTTTATATTGTTTTGCTTGGTGATATCATCAATTCCCATGTATTCAATAATAATTTCTATGCAGATAATTCTCAGATCTCTTTATGAAGTCTTAACCTCTCTCCTAAACTCTAGTCTTACATCTCCAACAGCTGAGTGGCACTGTGGAGAGAGCACTGGGTTTGCAGTCAGGAAGACCTGAGCTCATATATGGCCTCAGACAGTACATGACCCTGCACAAGTCTGTCTCTGTTTTCTTAACTGGAAAATGGGGATAATAATAGCAACTATTTCCCAGAGTTGTTGTGAGGAGCAAGTGAGATGATACTTGTAAAACACTTAGCACAGTGCCTGGCACATATTAAATGCTAAGTAAATGCTTATTTCCTTCCTCTTCCTGACCAGATATTTCAAACTCTGAATTCATTATCTTAGCCAAAACTTTCCCTTCTTCTGAACTTCCCTATTACTGTGGAAGTCCCTAACAACTCTCTGCTCCACATTCCAACTGAACCGACCTACCAGCTGTTCCCTTAAGTTAGCAGTTTTTCTCTGCCTTCTGTGCTCTCCCTCCTCATCTCTATCTAGTAGGATAATTAGGTTCCTTCAGCCCAGGTAACATATCTTATGGAAAACCTTTCCTTTTGTCCCTAGTTGTTACTGTTCTTTTCCTCCTGAAATCTTTTTCTAGTTATTTTTTTGCATAAATACTGCACTGCCTCAATTGAATGTAGGTTTTCTGAGTGCAGGGGCTGTTTGTTGTAGAGGGACAAATACTTTTTCTGTCAACAGTTTTCTTTCTTAACCTAATTGCATTGATTTTGTTTGTGTAAAAGCTTTTCAATTTCACGTAGTAGAAACTCCTTTATTTAACTGCTTCTATTTCTTGTTTGGTTAAAAACTATGCCTTCCCCCCACTCCCAGATATCAGTGTGAAAGGCACCTTCAACATGGAGGTAGTATTAGTAAGCTTATTATGGCATGTGATATAAGACTTTAACCTAAACCTAATTTTTGTCAAACTCATTTCTAAGTTTCCAAGCAGTTTTTATCAAATAGGGAGTTTTCCAAGTAATTTATGATCTCAAGCTTATTGAACACTGGGTTGTTGAATTCAATTGTTTCAGATTCTTCCTTGTCTAGTCGGTTCCAATTATGTACTTCATAATTTTTAATAAATATCAAATAGCTTTGAAGATTACTGTTACATAAAGTGATTTGAAAAGTGAGGGTGCTTATTCTCTCCTCATTTATACTTTTTTTTTCATTATTTACCTTGAGATTCTAGACACTTTGTATCTCCAAATGAATTCTATCACTGTATCCAGCTTTATAAAGTGTTCTCTTTGTATTTTGATTGGGATAGTGCTAAATCTGTAAATTTAAGAGTAGCTTCATTTTTATTATACTGTATAACCCAACTATGAAGGATGAATATCCCTCCATTATTTTTTAAAATAGGTGTTTTGTGATTGCATTAATTTGTAAGTGTTCAGTGCACCTTGGTAGATTGGCTCCAAGATATTTTAAGCTGTTCATAGTTTTTTTTTTTTTTAAATGAGGAACTCTACAATTTTCCAAAGTTCATTGATAATGCCTTACTAATCACTTCTGCCCAGTTATTTCAGTACTCAGATGTAGTGCACCTAAACCTGGTGACTTGTAAGAATTGTTACATTCTTTGCACTAACATCTCTACTATCTAAGCCCAGTTTCTGGTACAGTAGGTAGTTAATAAACACTTGATTAATCAAGGTAAGCAGATGTCCTATGACTATCTCTTGACTTGTCTTACCTTCTGAAAGGTAACGTAGTATAGTGGAAAGAAGTCAAGGAGACTTGATTCAAATTCCACTTCTGACACTGTGTAATCATGCATTAGTCACTTAACCTCTCTGAGCCTCAGTTTCCTCACCTGTAAAATGAGAATAATACCTGCAGTACCTACCTCACAGACTGCTTTTGATAATCACATGATAAAAATATGTCAAGCATTATGCAAACTTTCAAGCACTATGTAAATGTCAGGCACCTTGGGTATCAATTCCCTATTATGTATTTTTATCTTCTATTTTGCTGTCCAAATATCATTCTCCTTGGTATACAAACCACATACTCAAATTGTATCTGTGACCTCAGTGATTCCAAAGTTCTCTCCTACAGTTCATACTGCAATAGCTATATCTGTCTATTGTCTTGTGAGACTCTTTCACATGTCTTCTCATAATTTCATCACAGGGATCCACCCAATGTGTGTTTTCATTTTCTTCTTACGTTGTGAGATTGTACTCTGGCTCTCTATCCCTTATCCTTGCCATATAACTAACTCACATCATCTTCCAATCGTTTTTTAATGACGTTTTATTCCTGTCCTTCATCCAACTTCCTCAGTGGTTATACGCTGAAACCTTCTCACACACACACCATGTGTTTCTCCATTACCCTCTATGTGATATTAATTTTTAACTACTTCAGAGATTTGTACTGCAGCTCTCATTGCCATAAAGTAGCACTAACAGAATTAAGGCATTAAAAATGAGATATTTAGAAGCAAAAAAAGAATTAATTAAGCAACTCTGCCTTCTCTGCTATCCTAATGCCACTCACAACAAACATTGGTCTTTATCCCTTCTTTGATCCTATTTCTTTTCTCCAACACTGCTTTTTTAAAAAAGATTCCTTTTTGTTCTTAGTTTTCCTGACTGGTGCCAGCTTATTCTAAACTTTAGTCCTCTTGATAGGACATTATTCTTATAAGACTGGATCACGATTTTGTATTCACTCTCTCTTACTTGCCCTCACTCCCATGTAAGCTTCTTTATAAAATCTAAAGTGGTTGACAATCTCTGTATAACCACACTAATATTCTGTAAGCAGCAACCTCTTCTCTTCTTCTGAATGGCTTGTCTTTGTTTCCTCAGAATTTCTTTCTATGTACCTCCCATCTTTCCTGAGCAGACTTCTAGAGAATGTTAATCAATGGGATTCTACATGCTCTTTTTAAAAAAATTCTTCCAAATCTATTCTCCCCAAATTTATGGTAAATGTCAGACTGTCCCCTTTATCACAAATTCTGAGACAGAGTAGTCATTGTTCACTTCCTGATAACCCCACTCCCCATCAAGATTCCCATAATTTCCGTCCCAGGAACTAACAACTCCTTATTAGAAGAATCATGTCCAAAGCAGAAGCTCCTTTCTTTGGTCCTACCAACTTTTGAAATGATCAAGGATGAAATTATCATTAAGGTAAGAAATTAAGAGCTGCTCTGCTTTTGGCAAAGGAAACATTCCACTGAATGTCCAAATAACTGAAAGCCCCCATTACTACTTTATCATGCCTCTGTGCCAGGACTGTAGATCTGTTTCCAAAACACTTTACCTATTTCATTTTTTCTGTCTAATTGGTCTGTAGCATATTCCACTGACAGCTATCACTTCTGTTTCTACGTCTATTGATCTCCACCCAAATTATTTCCACCATGCTTCACTTCTCCACACCATCTTTACTACACGAGAATATCTCCTTAATACACCATGTTACTCTGCCAATCTCCCTCCTCTTCCCTTTACCTATCCTGTTGTTTTTTAATAAGGTATCCTCTTCTAGAGGTAATCCTAGCATTTGGTCTCATTCTATTAAGTTTCAGTGATACCTAGTAAGTTGAATTTGCTTCCTTATGTTAAGATACCTGGCTCACTTGGTTTGTTACAACCATGCTTTGTGCATGTGCACAGACATCGGAGGCTATAGGTTTTGTTTCCTGTGACTTTTAAGTGTCTCTACTGCTATTCTTCCTACAATGTGGCTACTTTCTCTGGTATGCAATGTGCTGGATAGGCCAAGGCAATTTTTGCGCTTGGTTTTCCTTTCCAAGTTAACATTCTTTGCGTTCCCTTGGCAAGATTCTAGGCAAAACCATTCTTACTAGCTCTTGCTAGGTACACCTCCTTGACCAACAGTCTTTCATTTCCATATTTTACATCTTGATTTAGAAACTGATTTGTCAGGTAATCATTTCATACCTTTGTATAGTGGCAGTTTTCAAAGCTCTTTCACATCCACTATCTCAACTGAATTCAACACAAGGCCCTGGAATCAACGGCAGAGGATATAAAAAGATAAAAACGGAAATGGACTCTATTCACAAGTTTACGATCTAGTGAAGTGTTAAGTGAGGCCTGATGATGGAGCTTTAGCCTCGGATCTCATGCACTATTCTACCTGGGGCTGTACATGTGAAAGACGCCAGCGAGCATGCTTCTGGAAAGGTGTGATGAAATGTAATCCAAGGGCCTAGCTCCCTGATTCAGAGCACAGGCAGGAATTCTGACTCTTTCTGGTCCCTTTACCATATGAAAAAAGGGACTTTTTCTCTGGCTGCTTGAGCCAGAACTGAAAATGCTTTCAAAAAAATACAAACTGGCCCAGGAACTTCCTCTTCTTTGTCTGGATGTATTCAAATGAGAGAGACATGCTGTAAGTCTCAGGATGAGGAAAGGCTTTGGGCCCCTCCACTTCCCAAAGCAGAGCCAACATTCATCCCATGAAAATGGGCCTACGTTCTGTGATTTTGTTCTTTCCTATTTTTAGATTAATAGCTAACATTTCTATAGCACTGACCATGTGCCAGGAGGCACTGTGCTAAGTGCTTTTTATCATCTGATTTGAACCTCCCAACAATCCATTGAGGCAGGTGCTAGCATTATCACCATTTTGCAATTGAGAAAACTGAGGCAAACTGAGGTTAAGTGACTTGCCCAGGGTCACAAAACTAGTAAGTTTCTGAGGCTGGATTTGAACACAGTTCTTGCTGACTCCAGGCCGGGCATTCTATCCACTGAGCCATGTAGCTGGCCTGATGCTAGGCAGAAACTGCTTTAAGTTTGAGCCCACTTTCCCACTAGAATGACAGAATTTAGGGGCGAGTATGCTCCCATGTGTTAGAAGGTATTTGTACTTCTCTTCTTGCTATTCGCAGTTATTTCTTTTTTTTTTAAATTAGACTCTCCATTTTTAGTTCACAACACTCAGCTCTACATGTTCTTGAGTTTCAAATTTTCTTCCCTTCCTTCCCCTCCCCCTGCCCCCCAAGACAGCATGCAGTCCTATATAGATTCTACATAGACCTTCGCACCAAACCCATTTACACAATAGTCAAGCTGCAAAGAAGAATCATGACCAATGGAATGAATCATGAGAAAAAGGAAATAAAACCAAAAAAAAAAGAGGAAAAAATAAAAAGAGAGAGCAAATAGTTTGCCCCAATCTGCATTCAGACTCCACAGTTCTTTCTCTGGATGTAGCTCGCTTTTTCCATCATGAGTCCTCTGGAGCCATCCCTGAGCCCTGCATTGCTGATGAGAGTCAAGTCTAGCAAAGTTAGTCATCACAGAAGCAATATGTCTGTGGCTGTGTACAATGTTTTCCTGGTTCTGCTCCTCTCACTCAGCATCATATCATGTAGGTCTTTCTAGGCCATTATGAAGTCTGTATCTTCTCCACCTCCCATAGCACAATAGTATTCCATTACATTCACACACCACAACTCATTCAACCATTCCCCAATTGAGGCGCATCCCCCTAATTTCCAATTTTTTGCCACTACAAAAAGAGCAGCCATAAATATCCTTGTACAAACAGGTCCCTTTCCCACCTGTGTGATCTCCAGGAGTGGTATTGCTGGGTCAAAGGGCATGCACATCTTCACAGCCCGTTAGCCATAGTTCCAAACCACTCTCCAAAATGGCTGGATCTGTTCACAACTGCACCAACAATGTATTAATGTTCCAATTTTCCCACATACTCTCCAGCATTTTTCATTTTCCTGTTTTGTCATGTTAGTCGATCTGACAGGAGAGATGTGGTACCTAAGAGTTGTTTTGATTTGCATTTCTCTAATCAATAGTGATTTAAAACATTTTTTTCATATGACTATAGATATCTTTAATTTCTTCCTCTGAAAACTGTTCATATGCTTTGACCATTTCTCAATTGGGGAATGACTTATATTCCTATAAATTTGGCTCAGTTCCCTGTATATTTTAGATATGAGGCCTTTATCAGAGACATTGGCTGCAAAGATTTTCTCCCAATTTTCTGCTTCCCTCCTAATCTTTGCTGCATTGGCTTTGTTTATACAAAAACTTTTCAGTTTAGCATAATCAAAATTATCCACTTTGCACATGGTTATTATTTCTTTGTAAAAGAGGATCAATAACCTGTGGTTGAGATTCGGAAGAACACACTAGAATGTGGCTTGAGCCAAGAGCATTAGAGAAAAGGGGGAAACAGAGCCATCTTGCTCAAGGACCCAAATATCAGCAAGAGTTAGAATGAAGGTCCTCATCTTAAAAGAGCTACAGAGGGAGTAGTACATATACACAAATAAATATGACCCAACAGAGAATTCAACAAGACCACTGGGCAATCAGCAGGTCAAGAGGCACTTATTGCTTACTATGTATCAGGCACTGTGCTAGGCACTGGGCAATCTACAGGAGATAAATTGAATAAGAAATTTCTGGAGGAGATAATTTTTTTTAAGGGGGAAGGCAGGGCAATTGGGCTTAAGTGACTTGCCCAAGGTCATGCAACTAGTAAGTGTATCAAGTGTCTGAGGCCACATTTGAACTCAGATCCTCCTGATTCCAGAGCTGGTGCTCTACCTGACCTGGAGGAGATAATTTTTGACCTGGGGGAAAAGGCTCCACCAAAGAGAAAGCACCTAAGCTTGGCTTTAAAGGAAGGTAATTTTACTCTATGGAGATAAGATGTAGGTCCCTGTATTCCAGAGATAGAAGGAAGGCCTGTGTGAATGAGTAGAGAGAGGACCAAAGCATGAGCAGTCCATATGAACTAGAGTACGTAGTACACAAAAGACAGTAGAGGGAAATGGAGCTAGAAAGGTAGGCTGGAGCTAATTCTAAAGGGCTTTGAGTGCCAGGCTGTGGGGTTTGCTTTTTGTTATAGAATAAATGGTCTCCAAATATTTTAGCTACCCATCAAGTAAAAAGTACTTTTGAGCATGTACCCTAACTACGTATTTACTTATTCATAAATTATATACAAGTACTATAGTAATAATTGTATATATTCTAAAACTTGCACAAAAGTAGAAATTTTTTTTTAAAAATGAGATAAAGATGAAATAACATTTATATCTTAGAGATAATAGGAAACCATTGGCATTTACTAAGTATGAGATTAATACGGTCAGACTTAAACTTAAGAAAAATTACTTTAGCAGCTATGTGGATTGGAAAGAGAGAGACTTGAGGTAGGGAGATGAATTAGAAGGCTATTACAACAATTCAAGAGAGAGGTGCTGATGATGTGAACCAGATATGAACTCAGGTTTTCCTGATTCCTAGTGTGTCACTCTTATCCATTGTCCCACCTAGCTGCCTCATTGATGGCAGGAAGACCTGAGTCCAAATCCAGTCTCAGACACTTACTATGTGACCCTGGGTTATTTCTGAGGAAGAGAAAGGAAGTCATTTTGGCTGGACTGAAGACTGTAGAAGTGGGAGTAATGTACAACAAAGTTGGAAAGATAAATTGGGACCAGGTTGTAAAGGACTTTAAATACTAAACAGAGGAGTTTATATTTGATCCTAAAGGCAACAAAGAGTTTACTCAGTAAGGGATTAAATAGTAAGATCTATACTTAAGGAAAATCACTTTGGCAATAGTGTGGGGGATAGACTGGGAGGTAGGAGAGGCCTGAAGCAAGAAGGCTAATCTGAAGTCCAGTGCAGTAATCTGGGTAAGAGGTGATGAGAGATTGAACTAATGTAGTGAGTGACCTGCGAGTAGAGAGAATGGATCAGATCTGATAGATGTGACAAGTATGTGGGGAAAGGGAACAAGAGTAACACCAAGGTTATGAACCTGGAAGATTATGAAACTATATAAAGTTGATAACTAAAGCTCTAGAAGTGAAACACATAACAAAGAAGGAGCAAGTAAAGTGTTCCAGAATGACCTTTCTTTCCAAAGCCCTGTTCCATATTTCTGGAAGGATCTATCCAATTTCTATACACCTCCGGTGATAGACTTTAGTTACAAAGCCTTCTAGATTTTTAGGAAGATATATAATCGTAATGTCATTCAGTAAAGGTACTATCTTTCCTCTGGGAATTAAAATGTCAGTTTGTGAAATGGAAAGCAAAAAAGCTGCCATTAAAAAAAATATCAAGACCCACTTGCTGAATTACCTGTAATCATTCCGCTCATCAGCTTTTATTCCAGGCCAATCTTTCTTCAGGTACTGACTAGCCAATTTCTGGATGCCCTATTGACAAAAGGAGGGAAAATATTTTTCAACATAAGTATGAGGTCGTAAAGGAAGCTGTTTCTTAATAACAAATTCCTCCCCTATATACCCTTTGTTCTTCCACAAACAAAATATGATTTTGCTCATTTTGATACCTATTTTCAGAATCAAATTTAAAATAATCTGCTGTGAAAGCTGTACCACAAGAGCTATGTTCCATTCCTTCCCAGCTCTTACTTCATTCTTCAAGAACAGAGTGAGTTTAAGGCTTGGAGATTTTAGGTTTTATGGAGCTGCTTGATTTGCTTCTTAATTCAGGAATCCACTGAATCAGCCAAGCTGGCTCTCTCACATGGGCATCTCCTAATAGGATCAGAGATTTAGAGCTAGAGGGGCTTTGGAGGTCACGTAGTCCAACCCCTCCTTTTCATAGATAAGAAAGAGTAAGTAATGGCTTCCATTTAGATAGCACTGGAAGGTTTATAATGATGCTACGAGGTAGCCTTAAACTCACTCTGTTCTTGAAGAATGAAATAAGAGCTGGGAAGCAATGGAACATGGCTGTTGTGGTTCTGCTTTCACAGCAGATTATTTTAAATCTGTTTCTGAAAATAGGTATCAAAAAGAGCAAAATCATATTTTGTTTGTAGAAGAGACACAAAAAGACCACCATAATCATATACCTACTAAACGGCAGAGCTAGCATTGAAACTCAGATTTGCCCCATGCACCTGTATGCTCCCCCCTGCCCCAGTCAAACTCTCTCCAATACTGGGGTGGAAGGATAAATTATCCAGGGTCAAGTAAGTCCTGTATACTCAATTTCCCCCTGACATGCTCCCAATCGCTATTTAAATTTAGACAGTATTAGAAGGGATCTGAGACCACCAAGTCTTGACCACTTGTTAGAAAAAAGAAATGAAACCATAAAAAGGTAAAGGGAGGTTTTGATCTAGATGATGTTAGTGGTACAAATGGGGCTAAAACAAGGGCTCTCCTAATTCCTATGGGTACAGAGATTAATCATTACTCACAGCATTTGATGCATGCTGGTACTGAAAAAACAAAAAACAAACTTCAGGACTATTTGACACCCAGACTTCTCCAAAAAGATTTGGTCTTCTCCTCTAGGACAGGTCTAGCAGTGAGCGCTACTCAGAGTGATGAAGCCTGATATATGTCTCCTTTCCTCTCCCAACCTCACCACCCTAGCTCAGGTCCTTACTGCCCTTGCCTACTACCTTATTGTAACAGCCTACAACATTGGTATCCCTGCTCCTAATCTCTCCCTCTTCACTCTGGCCAAAAGAAGCTTCCCTAAATTCATACTTAACCATCATTACCAGCTCAAAAACTTTCACAGACTCCTTCCTTTTAAGAGAAAACACGCAGTTCATAGAATATGTTTCAGGCCCTTCAGAGCATGGCTCCAAGCCTACCTTTCCAGCCTCCCTTCATTTTCTTCTCCAAGGATTCCCTGCTTTCTGTGTCCAGCTGGACCACTAGCAGCTTCCCAAACTCAACCTGAGCACTCAGCCCTTGTAAATTCCCACAGGTTGTCTCCCAGGCCCAGAACACACTCATTCCTCATTTCTACCTATTAAATAATCTCTCTTCTTTAAAGACTCAGCCAGCTCCGGGGCCATGTCCTTCAGGAAGCCTTTTTAAAAGTGATTTCTTCCTCCCCAAGTCACTTAGTAGATTTATCTTTGCTCTCATCACATTCTACTTTGTTTCATACTTAATTTACTGTACATGCTGTATCTCTTCTATTAGGCTGTAGTCACCCTGAGGATATCAGCTGTATAATTTTTCATCTTTATATCCCCAGAACATAGTAAAGTGCACAATGCTTTAAGGCTTACAAAGTAGTTTCTTTAGAATAACAGTATAAGGAAGAGTAGTAGAAATATTCGATCTTTCTCAGAGATAGAGAAACTGAGGCTCAAACAATTTTAAGTAGGTCAGGTCACATAGCTGATGTCAGAGCTAATTTCTAAACCAAGGTCTCCAGATTCCAATTAATATGTTTTCTGGTTTACTCTATGGAGTCTGTTGAAATAGTAGCTTCCACTTTCATAGTGCTTTAGAGTTGAGTGCTTTCCTCACAACGAACCTGTATAACAGACAGAACAAGTAGTATCCCTATTCCACGGATAAGGAAACTGAGGCTTAAGAATGCTTAAACGATTAAGTCATATCATTAGTGTCACAGCCAGTGTTTGAATGTATCTATCTCCAAGCCTAGAACTCTCATCAGCATAACATGGTTAACCTAAATATAGCTTAATTTCTTCAGTTTTTAAGCATCATAAAGGTATTTTGGTTTCATATTTAATGCCTCAACTTCTTAAGTCTTTATTTATATGTGCAAATATTCACAAAATTTCTTCCCCCTCCCCGCCTTGCCTCTGATAACTTTACTCTGAAAGAGTCGACTTATACAAGCATTTGGTTTTCCATCCAGATGCAGCCCTCTCTGGACCCTTGTTTAAGAATGACTGTGATAAAGGATGACCTCACTGGTTAAGTTAATTGAAATATAGACCTTCTGAAATACCTTTTTCAGTAAGCCTTCCCCTTTATAAAGGAAGATGATTTGTAAGCAACTGAATCAAGATGGCATGTTTAGAGGTCCCCTTCCTTCTGAAGTTACAAGTTTTGGGTCTCAAGCATTTTTACTCTCTTCTGAGGGCTGGACAGAAGCTTCAGACTGCTAATATTTTCTCTGCCACAGGGAATAAGGGCACAACCCAGGAGAAGAAGGGTCAGTGACTCAATACTTCAGCAAGCTGCCATTTCATTAGTGTGGGTCTTCTTTCCACTGACAAAACCTGTAATCGTTCTACAATTTAGGAGATGGTCTTTAACAGTTGTTGTGGCTGAAAAATTTATTTTCTTGTGGCTATCCTAACAATAAGCCCCCCGTGGCTGGGCTGGTGCTCAGGTGACAGACACACAGGCTCTCACTGGATCTCACTCTAAGCCTTTCCAGACTGGTAGGATCTGATAAAGCTCTTCTCTTTGGGCAAAGTCCCTGAGAACCCAAAGCCATATCTCTACCATAACAGATCACTGGACAAAGGCTTCCATGGAGAAGGCACTAGGGATACAAAGATAAAAGCAAAACAATCTCTGCCCTCAAAAAGATATTGTCCACTGCTAGAGCAGGGAGGGGGATACAGCATGTACAAAGGTTAACTATTATATGAGACAAGGAATACTAGTGGCAGGGGCAAGATTTGGACAAAATGCTCTTCGAACATATGCGTTGAAGTAAATGGGGATATTTCATTTGAACAAATTCGTTAACTATTTATTAAATGTTTAGTATGCCTAAGGTCGTATGCCAAGCACTAGGGACACAAAAACAAAAACATTAAAAAATTATACATTCTTTCCCCTTAAGGAGCTTACATTTTACTTGACAGGAAAACACCATGTGCCTAGAAAAGCATAATATAAGGCAAGGAATGATGGAGTAAAGGAAAAATACAGATAAGATGTTCTAGGAAAATTGAGGGCAACAAAGGATTTTTCTGGGAAGAGGCAGGACATAATATCTATCTTCAGATACTTGAAAGAATCCCCGGGATAGAAGTATTTCACTTGTTTTGCTTCTAATCTTTGTATACTTTATATCCCTCCATGAACCATGTGATCCAGCTACACTGGCATTCTTGTTAGTCCTCCCCCATCTCTATGCCTTTGGACTGACTGCCCCCCACCCCAGCCCAGCAGGCCTGGAATATTCTGGCTCCTCACTTCTACCTCTTACTTTCCCTGGCTTCTTTCAAGTCTCAGTTCAAATCCCCTCTAAAGCAAGAGGCCTTTCCCTCTCCTCCTAGCTGTGTCTCCTCCTCCAGGATCACCTTTCATCTAGTCTGTATAAATGTTGTATGTACCTAGTGTTGTACATGTTGCCTCCCCTACTAGAATGTGAGCTAATTGAGAGAGCAGGGACTGTGGTGCCTTCTAGCTAACCCAGAGCTTTGCAAATGTCCTGCTCTATAGCAAAGGCTTCATTAATGTTTGTTGGCTGACACACTGGTTCAGAGAAGAAATAGAAGCAATAAAAGTGGAAGGTATAAAGGCAGCTTTTTGCTTGATAAGAAGAAAAAAAATCCTCTCACTAGGGCTATCTACAAGTGAAAAATGGGCTGCATTTGGGAAGCAGTCATCTCCCTATCATATAAGGTCATAGGTCATGGGATAATGGGAAGATAGATTTAGAGCTCTAAGTGACCTTAAAGGTCACTTAGCACAAACCCCTCATTTCACAGATGAGGAAACTAAGGCCTGGAGAGGTTAAGTGACTTGCCCAGGGTTCCAAGGGCAATAATAGAAGTGGGAATCAAACTTAATCTCTAACCCCATATCCAATGCTTCTCTCACACAGTTTCACCTCTCCTCAGATGGAGGCTTCTGTCTACTCTTGGAGGATTCCTGTGTCATTAGGGTTATCCTGAGGTCTCTGTCAACCATGAAATCTATGATAACAGTTAGTCCTCTTGGAATATCTATAGATACTTCAGCTGAGTAATGAAGAACTGACTAATTTCACAGCATAAGTGACCTAAATTAATCTAAACATCTTTAAACATCTATGGAAGTCATGTAAAAAACAACTAGCTTCCTACTTCCCCTAGGGGGCCGACAGTTTCTGGAATTTAAAAAATTCATCGAATCCTTTCTTTCTTTCTCACATGATCAATTGAATAATAGGGGTAAAAAGCTAAGTTCATGGCTTGTACCTGCACATATTAATGAATTTAATTCCCTGCCACAGAGCATAAAGTTCAAAGTAGAAAAATAAATTCTATAACAGCTGGCACTCTGCATGAATTCATAAGCCCCTCTTCTAACTCACTAAATAATTTCTATAACAAGCAGGGAAGTGGACGACTAAGGTAATGAGATGTCAGTTTGAGCATATGAGACATGAATTACATTTCTTACCAATTGAAGGGACTTATAGGAATTCTTATAAAAATTTCCCAATGTCTTCCTCAAAATGAAGCAGTGAGTCATTTTTACCAGCTGTGAATTAGCTTTCCTTTGAAAGGAAGCCCTAAGAGAGTGTGATTATAATTATGAAATCAAGTTCTATTCTCTACTCTGCAATCACTACTATAATCATTAATGTCCAGACTCACACAATGATAGAACTAGAAAGAGCCCTTAGAGTTCATCCATTTACCCCATTTCTTTTACAGATGAAGAAACTGAGAGTCAGAAGGGGAAAAGATATGTTCAAGGCCATAAACTAGTAAGTGGCAGAGTTGGGATTAGAATTTAGGCCTTCATGATTATTAGATACCACTGTGCTTCCTTTACGATTATTGAGTGTTCACTATACACATTTTATTAAAAAAAAAAGTCTTTGGAAAGGACTTAGAAATGGGTGTTAAAATACAATGTTCTAATCAAACAGGAGCACTCTCTTTTCCCTAGAATAATAATCAGAATTTCATGGTTAGAAGAGGTTCCAGAGCCATCTGGGATATCCACCAGACACCCTCAAAAGAATCTTTACTATAAATATGGTCTTTATATAAAATAATAAAAATAAAGCCTTTGCTTTAAAGACTCCCAAAGAGAGGGTAGCTACTACCTCCTGAAGCAGTGAATTCTATTTCTTCATAGCTTCTAATCACAAGTGGACTCATAAATATGTGAGTACTACTTGGGTTTGAAGGAGTGGATTAAGCGCTGCCTGAAATACTTTTAAGTTTAATCTTAAATTTAATCCTTAATCTTAATGAAGTTTAATTTTAATGGACATCTTCCCCATCACTTTCCTAAGTTTAGGCAATCAACAAAATATCAAATCAAGCCCAGACTAGTAGCATTTTCCAATTTCAGAGGGGTAAAAGCTCACACTGAAAATTTAACAACAGACTCTTAAGAGCCAATAAGAGCTGGCTTGAACACACCCCAGGCTCTAATTGTTTGGAGGTTTTTTCCTAAGTAAAGCCAAAACTGCATCCATGCAAATTCTGCCCCCACTCCCAAGTGCTCTGAGGGCAAGTCCATAATCTCCACCACACTACATTATTCATACCCCCACCTATTAAATTATAAACTCTTTTCAGTCAGGGATTGTGTTGTTTCTTCTGCTGTTTCTGAGCATAGTTACACAGCTAGCTAGTGGTGCTGCTAGCCCTCCTGATATTCTAGTAAATCTCCAAGTGAGAATATTTGAGGCTTACTGTGTGGTATAATTCTTTGCCTGAAGAACATTTTGAAATTACAGATCACAGCATGTAGAAGGGGAGAGAACTTTAGATATGATCTAATTCACACCCTTCATTTTGTATTTTGCCTTCTTAAAATGACTACTTTTAAAAAAAATTGCTAGGGATTTCTGGGGCCTGATAAGAACAGATTCGTAATAAGTGTATCAGAATCTCAGAACTGTCATAGAAGCCAGTGAGGAAATAGTGAGCCCTTTAGACGAAAGCCTTCATTCAAGTCCTTTCCTAGAGAACTGGGGCTCCCACCTTTTTGTACATCACATGAAATCCTCATACCAAACTGAATACATATGGGTACTCAATCCCTATTACTCTTCAGAGCAAAGGGGCCATTGGAAATACACTGCCTGCCTCAGGAAGCCTGCTGTGGTATACTTTGGTCACCTGCTTTCCTTTGACTTTAAGTGGTTAACTTTACAACTAAAGAAAGCCCTAAAGCCTACTAAAGTAAATATGCAATTTTCAGATTATAATTTCTTTAACACCAAAAAAAAAATCTCACTTACCAAACTATAGTTATTCTATACTGACCTGTGAAGCTGGTAAACTGTAGGCATTCTACATTATGATACTGTTTGTAGGAACAGGAAAACCTTACTGTTATCAGTACCCTCTGATGACTTGATTTGCAGCTTCACAATGAAAGCAGGAATAGCTATGAGGAGCCAGAGATGCCCCTTCTGAATAAACAATCACTGTACACAAAGAATATTAATGCCAGAAGAACCTTAAAAATAGAACATTGGAGCTGCAATGAAGAAATCAACAGAAAAAAAACACCAAAGAACACAACATGTTGGAGCTAGGAGGGATCTCAAAACTGGAATGTCAGTTTAAAGAGACGTCATAAAATAAAATGCATAATATCAATGCTAGAAGGAACCTTACAGCATAGCTCACATTAAACAGAATACAACACTGGTTTGCCAAAGCTGAAGTCAAAGAATCAGAATCACAGAAATTTAAAATCTGAAAGCACCTAACTGGCTATCTAGTCCAAGAAATACCTGAAAAAGAATCTCTACTCTTACAAAACCAACAAGTGGTCGTCCAGTCTCATGAGATGACCTCCAAGAGGGCAAGGGAACAGCACGGACTTAACCATTATCATTTTGGTTCCTCTTCCCAGAATGCTCTCCAACTTGTCAATGTCCTTTCTAAAATGTACCCCAAACAAAACACAACACTGCTCATGCGGTCTAACTAGGGCATAGGATGGCAAGATTATAACTTTCTTTTTCCTAGACATTCTCTTAATGCAAGCCAAGTTTGTCTGAACGTCTTCTTTTTTGGACTACCATATTATATTACGTGTGCAAGCATTATTAGCTTGTGACCCACTAAAACCCCCAGATCTTTTCAAGACAAACTGCAATCTAACCATATCTTCTTCTTGTTTGTCCTTATGAAGTCAACATTTTGAATCCAAGAATAAGACTTTACATTTACTCTATTAAATTTCACCTTATTGGATTCAGTCAATTTTTGTAGCCTGTCAAGAACCTTTTAATTCCTGATTTTGGCTTTCATTGTGTTGGCTATCCCTACCATCTGTGTCATCTACAAATTTGATAAAATTGTTATACTAGCCTTTATCAAAGTTATTGATAATAATGTTAAACAGCACCAAGCTAAGCACAGATTCCTAAGGCACGCCACTGGAGACATCAGGATTAGCCAATATTAAATGATAAATGACTACTCTGAATCTAGTCAGTCAGTTCTAATTCCATGTAATTGTAGAATAGTGTAGCATACATCTTTCCATCTCGCCCAAAAATTGCATAAGATATTTATTAAATGCCTTTCTACAACCTAGGTAAACTATATCCATAGCATCACACTGATTGATCATTCTGGGTTGGTCTAGCATGACCTGTTCTTGATGAAGCCACACTGACTCTTTATGATCCCTGCTTCCATTTCTAAATGTTCACTATCTTTCTAACACTACAACCTAGAATTTTTCCAAGAATCAAAGTCAAGCTCATTATGTACAGAATGCAGATTATTCTCTTCCCTTTTTTTGAAAATCAGGAAAAGATTTGCTCTTCTCCATTCTACCATACCTGCCTCATTTTCCACATTTTTTCCAACTATCACCGTTAGTAAGGTTCTCAGTAATTTCTATACTTTGAGTACAATAAGCTAGGTGCTCTCAACATCTCTTTATTTACATTAGATAGTCTATTCCTGCCTATGCACATCCTTACTATGTGACCTAGGTAAGTTACACCTTACTTCTCAGTGTTCTAGCCAATTCTCTAAAACTGTATGTTCCTCTAAAGGGGCATATCTGGATTATTATAGGAAGTTCCTCACTCAAGGCTCCTTACACTGATGCAATCACAGGCCCAGTTAAAAAAAAAAAACTCTTAGTCATTTTTGTTTTGTCCCTTGCAGACTAAGGACAAAAAAGAATGAACTAGGAATTGAACAGTGTGGCTTTCTCTCTCTATCAGTTTATTATGGCACCATGTATTCTTAGCAGTGGGTTCTTTCCCTCCTTTAATTCTCCTCTTCTTCTCCAACATAGCTCAAACATACCTGTTGATGTTATCCTTAACTTTTCCTTTACAACCTCAGCATTCACCAGCATTCACTCATGCAGAAAGGTGGGTCAGAACCAAATTGTGGCTGAAAATGCAGCTGAGAGAGCCCCTACATCAACTAGTTAATTAACATTTAACACTGTTCTTAGAGTACCATGCTACACCTTTGGTCACATTTTTTATTACCCAAACTTCCATCTTTTGTACATATCTTTTTAAAATTTCACTTCTTTCATGAGGGGTTTTTTTTTGCATCCACATTAGTGTCTTGAGACCGCCTTTATTATTAGATTTATTTCCCTTTATGTCTTAAGAATTTGGTTCTTGACATTCTCCCATTCCTTTTGAGAAGACCTTTTTTTGTAAGATTTGGTTCATAAGATTCTATATATTATCTCTCTGGGCCCTTTGAAATCTATTCTTATGTTTTCCTCACCTTTATTACAAATTCTAAAATGAAATAGTCATTTCTGGCTACAAGGTTCCAATTATTTCTATCCTAGGACCAGTAACACTCTATCATATTCAAAGTGGAAATTCCCCGTGTTGATTCCTCCATTTTACAAAGATGATCATTTAAGCAAGTCAAGAAATTAGTAGTTGTAGCTGTGTGACCTTGGGCAAGTCATTCAACCCCAATTGCCCTGCCTCCCCCCACCCTACAAAAAGAAAAAAATAGTTATCCTGCTTTTGACAAAATAAGAGTGTATGAATAGACAGATGGATGACTGAAGTCCTCTGTCAGAAGATAGGTTTCTTGAGAAAGCTGTGGATATCAGTTGTTTCCACTTCTCCTCTAACTTATCTTTTGATCTTATGCAGTTGTGGCTTCTGTCATCATTCACCTGAAACTGCTCTTTCCAAAGTTACCAATGTTTTTTTAAATGCCAAATCTAATGGTCTTTTCTCAATTATCATCCTTCTTGACCTTTCTGCAACCTTCAACACTATTGACCACACACTCTTCCCGGATACTCTCCTTTCTGTTTTTTGTAAAACCACTCTCTCCTGGTTCTCTTCCTGTCTATTTAATGACTTCTTCTTGGCCTCTTTTGTCAGAACTACCCAGAGGCATTTCTTATGGGTCTGCCCTGGATACTCTTCTCTTTTCTCTGCATACTACCTCAATAATTGATCTTATCAGCTGCCAAGAATTCTACTATATAATTCTATGCAGATGATTCCCAGACCTACATATCCAGCTCTAAGCTCTCTCCAGAGCTCCAGTTTCACATCACAAGCTGCCTTTTGGACATCTGGCAACAGATTGTCCTGTCGGTATCTTGAACTCAACATGTCCCAAATTGAATGCATTATCTTTTGCCTGTCCCTATCTCCTATCATATATTTTCTTACTCATATATTCTACTATGGTATTTCTTCAAAGTTCCTCATCACACCCACCATACACCTCTCTCTGTTGCCTTCTTCATGACACTGATGTTCAATTCTTCAGAAACTGTTGTGTTCTATGTTTCGCAGCCAAGCAGCATCACTTGTTGGTATCAAAAAGATAGACTCTTATTTTCAGGAGAAGCTTGAGGTCATTAAAGGAGTTCCAAATTTCCTGAAAGCAATTCTGTGTGCTCTCTTCCTCTATTTTAATTCTGAGCACAGCTACTTCATTTCTACATTTCATCACCAGATATATATAAGATGAAAACCACTCTTTGAATGGGTACAGAGCTCTTCCAAAAGAATCTGCAAATTTCTGTAGTTTAATGCAGAGAGCATATTGTCATCCATAAACAACAGCATTTGGAGACCTCACAATCCACAGGGAATCCCTCTTCAAACTGAGCTCTGTGTTGGATCTTCTCCACCACTGTGATGAACACCGTTGGCAAATACACATCTTCCTGTTTTCCACGGCTTAGATATCTTCCTCTGTCTTTCAAATAGTATATGAATCAATCCCTCAATGCCCTCAGAACTATGTTGCCTCCAGTATATACCTCCTCTATATATCTTGGTCCCAAAGCCAATAAAAGTCAGAAGCAGTATTTGAACTTAGTTCTAGCTCCATGTCCAGTGTTCTTTCCAACAGATCATGAGAATTTAAGGGTTGGAAGGACCCTTACAACCCAAAGTAGACTTTAAGAACTGGAAGGGACCTCAGAGATCTCCCAGACCAACCCTTTTTTTTTTCCACATGAAGCCCAGGGAAGGAAAATAACTTGTTCAACATCATAAAACTGGTTATTGAAAGAATGCAGCCAAGTGCTCTAGTCTTTTGGCTCTGACTCCAGCACTGTTCTCATTGTGCCACACTGCCTTGCTTTACTTCCATCCCTACTTGAGTCTGGACAGTGTGTAAGAGCCTCCTTGTTCTTTCTTTCAATGATTTGCTGTTTTGCTCCAGCAAGTGAAATAGTACAAAGAAGGCCACTGTTGACTTAAACTGGAGAATGTACTGATTGCTTAACCTTTGGTCCAGTGGACACAGGGGGCAGGGCAAAAAAGTATGGTCGATTTGTTTATGTAGGTTATTCCAGACCTAGTTCTTTTACACAGGTGATAAGCAAGAGAAACAGTTTTAGGACTGAGATACAAAGGACCTCGGTTCAAATTCTATCTCTGTCATTTATATACTAATGTGATCTTGGGCAAATCCACTATATTCTCTGAGCTTTGATCTCATCTGTAGAATAATAGGATTGGTCTAGATCAGAGGTATCAAACTCAAATAGAAAAGGATCCGTGCAAACCATATACTGACTTAGAAAACCACTAACATTATCTTTGCTGTACTGTACTTTTATTTATTTTGTTAAACATTTTCAAAGTGCATTTTACTCTGGTTATGGCTCCACCTGGAAATCTTGATGCAGCCAGGGGCAAGTAAGTTTGACACTTCTTGTCTAGATGACCTTAATGGTCTTTTCTAGATCTAAAATACTAAAATATCTTTTAACTCAAATTCTAGTTCAAACATATTTTCCCACAATTAGGTGGTAGCCTTTCTAGCTTTATTTCATGCTACTTCACCCAGTCAATAATTTAGCCAAACTGAATGCCTCTATATCTCAGGAATAGGCCATATATTCCTATCTCCATTTGGTCAGTCAATAAACACTTATTATTATTATTAACAGATTATTACCATGTGCCAGGCACTGTGTTGAACCCTAGGAATACAAGTACAAGGAGAAAGACTGTCCCTGCTCGCCAGAAGCGTACATTCTAATGGGCGGAAGGCAACTCATAAAAGGGAGCTGAAAAAGGAGATGATGCCAGAGAAATGAAGGTGCTTAGCGCAAGGTCAGGGTAAAGAAAATCCAAGAGAGAGTCCCGAATGCAGGCAAATGAGGAATGAAGACATAGTTGGCTTGGACCTCTTCCCTAAAATGGAGGTTCTGGGGAGACCACCCAAATCATAGGAAGAAGTCTCAAAAAAAGGAAGGTTCTTCCAATATGTGATTCAGAGAGCTGGAGAGAAGCTAAATGTGCTTGAAAATACTTGTTAGTGATTGGAATGCTATGCTCAACTGGTGGTAGTTCCTCTACATCAGACTGGCTTTGAGTGATAAAGTCCAGTGTTTTAATTTTATTTTTGGACCAATTTTTATTTTTTTAAAAAGTCAATTTTTCTGTTCTTTCTGCCTAAAACATCTTTCTACTTTCCTGGTCCCCATTAGCTATTAGTGGCTTCTCATTCAAGGATCCTCATTTCTGCTTTTGTATGTGTCTTTTATATACTTACATATGTAGATTGTCTTCCCCGTTAGAATATAAGCCTTGTGAGGGCTTTTCATCAGGAATGCTTAGATGTCAACTCGTCCATTAAATGTCCATTTCCCCTTTGTAGCATTCTACTTTGTTTTTCTATAAAAGTTATTCTGAGCAGTAAATCCCATATCCTGTGCCTTCTGGAATATTGTATTCCAAGCTCTTCACTCCTTTATAGTGGTAGTTGCTAAATTGTGTGTGATATTGACTATGGCTCCTTGATACCTGAATTCTTTCTGGTTGTTTGCAGTGCTTTTTTCTTTGACCTAGAAGCTTTAGATTTTAGTTATAATATTCCTGGGAGATTGGACTTGGGGGTTTCTTTTAGGAGGTTACTGGGGTATTCTCTCTATTTCTACTTTGCCTGGTAGTTCTAAGAGATCTGGAAAGCTTTCTTTTGAGACTTTTGGAACTAGGGTATATATGGTCCTTTTTTTTGGGGGGGGGGGAGTGTAGGATCAGAGTGTTTAGATAATTCGACGATTATTACATTTTTCCCTCCTCGATATGTTTTCCAGGTCAGTTGTTTTGGGTAAGGTATTTTGGCTTATATATTTTCTATTTTTTCAATCTTTTTATTTAATTTTTAATATTTCTTATTGTCTCATGGAGTTATTGATTTCTATTTGGTCCATTCTGATTTTCAGAGAGTTTGTTGCTTGGGCAAGGTTTTATACCTCTTGTGCCAACCTTTTAGTCCCCTTTCCAATTCTTGGTCCCACAGTCTTCATTTCTTTTCCAATATTTTGGAAACTACTTACACTACTAGATTCTGTACTTCATGCACAAGCCCGCTCCCAAAGAAAACAGATAACTATGAATACCCTGAATGCTCAAAATTCAGGGATTCTTAACCTGGACTTCAGTGACTCCCAAAATGTCTGTGGATAGATTTCAAGAGATCTATAAAATTGGATGGGGAAAAAATAAATCTTTTTTTCCTTTAGAATTTTATGTATTTTATTTTATGCATTTAAAAATATTATTCTGAGAATGGGGCCAAAGAGGTCCATTACCCAAAAAAGGTCTAGAAGGGATTCTGGAGGTCATCTAATATAACCCCAGACTTTTAAAGAGGGGAAAAAATTAGGCCCAGCTTAGAACTCTGTAATGAGTAGTACAGAAAACAAAACAAAGAACTTAGCATAATTTGAGTTCTTAAATGAGTTCAAGGAAGAAAAAAGCAGTAACTATATATATATTCTGTTTTGCCAAGTGTCTTCCAACACTTTTGCTAGTCTAGCCACCCACCCCTCATTCTGCCATCCTCCCCACCTGCCAATCTTGTGTAACATGCCACCCAGCTGAATAAGAAAATAAGACACAGAAACTTGAATGACCACTAGAATTTGAAATGCTTGACTTAATTCAACCAGTATCTATTATTAAGCACCTATTGCATGAAGGGCCTCATTGCAATTATTAGATTGTGAGCTCCTTGAGGGCAGGGACTGTCTGTTGCCTTTCTTTGTATTCTTAATGGTTAACACAATGCCTGACACATGGTAGACATTCAATAAATATTTCATATAGTAGAAAGAAAAGACAAGAACACACATTATGGTACAATGGAACAGGTGCTGTCTAACTTGCTCCCTCCCTACTCTTCTCTGCTCAATGAACTCCCACCAACCCTTTAAAGTACAATCTAAACAACATATTTCCTTGATCATTACCAAACTCCCTTCCAGTCCCACTTTCATGGTCTTACAGTACTATGCACCTCTCTAATGCACATACTTAAAATATTATATTTAGACTATATTTGTCTTTTACCCTTCTATTAAAGTTTTAAAGTCTATGACAACAAGAGTCATCTTATCCAACCTGTTTATCTTCCCTGTGATAGGGCTATACATGCAGTAAGTATTTAATAATGTTTGTTAAATTGAAAGGAGAGCTCCAGGAAAAATGCTATGATAAAGTTATTAAGTTAAAGAGCATAGGATCATTGATTTAGAGTTTAATGTAACCTCATAGGTCATCTAGTCCAACCCAGTCAATTCTATAGGTGGGAAAATTGTGGTGCTGAGATTATTTGTCCAAAGCCATTCAGAGAGTAAGCACCAAAATCATGATTTGCATTCAAGTTCCTTTGATTCTAAATCTAGTACTCTTTCTACTTGGGAGGAAGAAGGGATTAGAGGAAGGTTTATGGAAAAGAGTGCTTGATCTGGGCCCTGAAAAGAGATATTAGGCCCAATACATTTCTAAGAGTATGTCTTGATATTTCACTTAGTACAGCCTTAATATTCCTTTGGCCCCAAAGTCAGAGAGACTTCATCCTTTTTGACCTCCCTGAAAATGAATTAGGATAGCTCAAATATTTAACAAAATGACCTAATAAACATTTAGTATTTTTCCCCAAACATTGAATATCTTGCTACAATTTCTATGGCCAAGGGAATAAAATATTGTTTTGTGTGTGTTCATAAAGGCACTAGAAATTGGCCGACTGCCTTAGCCTTGCTATACTGATACTAGGCTACCAGGCGAAATTTCCAAGAATCACAAACATAAAGAACAATAGAGTAATTCACTCAAAGTGAGTGTTCAATAAATGTTAAACTGAATGCATCAATTTAGGATAGGGGGGGAAAAAGGGCCTCCCTCAATCCCTGAAGGTCTGTAAACCAGCCTCACTGGACTAATAAAAGCTAAAGGTGATAATATTTGAAATCTTTTTTCTGCTTTAAGTATTCCTCTTCAATTTAGTACCTCTCTGATACTTAGGGGTCCTATCTTCAATTATTCAGTATTTGTGTTCTCATAAGAAAGGATATAGTGACATTCATTCATTTAGTCATTCTTCGAACATTTATTAAAACCTACCAGAAAATATATAAGAAATAACTGGGTTTATATAACAAAATTGAAATCTGAGAAAAAGGGAAAATCAGGAAGAAGTGAGAAACTGACACTTGTAACCCTATTTTTCCTTCCCCTGGAGAATGCCCCTCTAGTACTATTCTCTGGCTTCTGAAGACTTCAGAATTCTATTTCCTACAGGCACTGACCAAACTCTCTTGGAAACAAGAACTATAAGAGGTTCATTCCTCAAAGCTTATGTTCAAACTTTTATTTGATGAATCCTCAGAGATCCTCCTCTCGTTAAGCATCTTCTATAGATTCATAGAAGGCCCTTCAACTGTATTTCTTTAGAAAAGCTTAGTAATGTAAGAGAAAAAAACAGAGATCAATCAAAACATTTGGGTACTAGAGTTCAAATTATGCAATGCTAGCTAAGTGATCCTGGGCAAGTTACAACCTCTTTGTGCCTCAGTTTCCTCATCAGTAAAATAAAGGCACTGGACTAGATCATCTCTTAGGTCCCTTAGAGCTCTAATTCTACAATCTCACTAGAACTATCATTTAATTTAAAAAAGAGCATTCGATTGAGGACAATGAGATACAATTTTAAAGATTTTCTTCCTAAAAAAGTGTTTCCCAAACATATATCAAAACCATAGAAGATTTCTTTAAAAATAATAAGAGATCATTTTGCTGCAGGTTACTGTTTATTTAATATCAGTGAAGGAGACAGAATCTGTGACTTCTTTTAAGACTCAACACAAGACTAGCAAAAATGTCCAGGTAGGTGAAAGCGGTATAGCTCAACTGTCTCTTACAACTCCAACAAAGACTGACGAAAAGCACCAGACTCTGTAGTCAGTAATTTTTCCAGGTGAATCAGCACAGAGAAATAATAAGAAGCCTGAGGGCACTAGGAAAGGGAGTGCAGAAAGTCTAGTCTGGAAGGATCACACAGACCCTTCCACCTTGGTGGGGGGAGGGACAGGGGTGTTAGAGCTTGTAATTGTGTTACCAAATAAGAAACAGAATCCCATCTAGCCCAGATAGGGCCTGAGTAGATATACATCCAGAGAATAGAAATAAGAGTTATTTAGCAGTTATATTGCTCAGACCCTGGTGGATCAATTAAGCATGGTCTGAGGACTATGTACTGGACAGGGGTAGGAACAAAGGCAAAAGGAAGCTATGTGGCTCTGACCTAGCATGGGGGTCATAGATTCAGTCTATGGACCTATCCAAAGACTTTTAGCTGAGTAGCTAGGAAAGGGAGCTTAGAACAAAGTGGATCCTATAGTTTGGTCACTCAGAATCTATAAAGTTTTCCACTTGATAAGAGTGGGGCCATGATCAGTCTACTAGAACTCCAACTAGAGGCAAATCTAAACTTATATCACACAGATCCTGCAAAGCTCAGACCAGGATAGTAATCAGCTTTTCTCTGCTAAATATTCGTAGGTCCTAGTTCTGAGCTGCCCCTGTGATCCCCAAAGAAAAAAAAATTCAATGCCCAGAGAAACCAGAAAAAGTACCTCAGAGAACAAAGAAAAGGACCAAATGAGGCCTCAACATTCTCTCCAGAAGTGCGCAGAGCCTAAGTCATAACAGAAAGTACCAACTAGAAAAAGTAAGGCTAAAAGAATGAGTTTTTTAAAAAGACAGCTATGATGAAGAAGTATTATGACATAAACCCAGAAAAAGAAAATAACTCCACAACATCTATTAGCAAAATATCAAAGAAAAATACAGTTTGGTCACAAAGTCGTGTAGGATTCCTGGAAGAAACGAAGCAAGAATTTTAAAATCATATTATAAGTGAAATTAGATCAGAAGAAAGAACTGGGGGAAAAATAAGAGTACTTGAGAAACGACTGAGAAGGAGAATTAATGGCTTAGTATAAGAAGTGTAAAACCTTACCCAAGTAAGAAACTCTGAAAATTAGGATGGACCAAGCAGACATGAACATTAAACAGGAAACATTAAAACGAAGCCAGAAGATTAAAAAGAAAAATAGGAGAAAATATAAGGTAACTCATAGCAAAAATAATCAACCCGGAAAACAGGTCAAATAGGTTAAAAAAAAAAACTTAAGAATTACTAGGCTAGGACTTCTAGGATGACAGAGTAGAGAAATCACTCAGCTGAATTTTCCCAACATTCCCCTCCAAACAACTTTAAAATAATGCCTCAAATCGAATTCTGGAGTAGCAGAGTCAACAAAGAGTCAGAGTGAGACATTCTTCCAGCCCAAGACAACATAAGAGGTAGGAAAGAGAGATCTGTGACATGGGGGAGGAGGCTGGTCTGGAGCCCATGTAGATAAAACACCGCTGGTGGGACTAGGTAGTGGCAACAGAAGCAGCAGCAGCTTCAGGAATTCTCAAGCCAGACACGGTAAGGGAACCTGGCAATCGGTCAGAAAGAGATGCTTACAGGTACCCCTGGGCAAGCGCTGCGTGCAGGACTTGATGCTGTTTGGCAACTCCACTGCCTATACCCACTTCTGGGTCACAGTTACAGGGAGGAGAGGAGCACCTTTGGTCAAGAGGGAGTGGAAACCCTGAGGAAGAGTATCATTTCAAGTCCTAAGGGAGGAGGGGCCCTGAGGAGCAGTACTGATTGCAATCCCAAAAGATAAGTGGCCCTTTCTGGGTAAAGTCCAGACAAGAGAAGTGACCAAACCTCTCCCCACATCACACCACCTTGGAAGCACCAAAACCTTCCAAACCCTCAGAACTAACTATGAACACAATAGTATGAGAAAGCCTAAAGCTTGAGACAGTGTCTCTTCCCTTACTCCCTATGCCAGGAAAAGAGCCCAATATTAAATTCCAAATCAAGAGATAGCTTGGAAAAACAAACAAAAAAATCCTGACTATAAAAAGCTACTATGCTGACAAGGAAGATCAAGACACAAACTCAGAAGAATACAACCAAGTAAGAATAGCTACAGACGAAACTTCAAAGAAAAAAAATGTGAATTGGACACAAGCCAACAAGAATTCCTAGAAGTTAAAAAATTATTTTCAAAATTAAGAGCAGTAGAGGAAATTAGTTAAGAAATTAAGCAAAGGAAGAAAATTACGAAAAGGCAACAGGTTGGTAAAAGAGGCATTAAAAATGCTGAAGAAAAAAGTAACTTAAAAACAGTAAAATGGAAAAAGAAACATAAAAATTCAGTGATGAAAAAATTCCTTAAAAAGGATAATTGGTCAAATGGAAAAAGAGGTACAAAAGCTCACTGAAGAAAATAATTCCTTAAAAATGTGGCAGATGGAAGCTAATGACTCCATAAGACATCAAGAAACATTAAAATAAAGTCAAAAGAGCTCCTCGGTCGAAGAAAAAATGTTTCAAGCAGTCAGAAATAAATATCACACATGATTTAGCAAGCTTTCTCATTAAAGGAGCACAGGGCTTGGGATATGATATTCTATTAGACAAAAGAGCTGGGACTACAACCAAGAATCACCTACCAGCAAAACTGAGTAGAACCCTATAAGGAAAAAAATTGGATATCTAATGAAATACAAGACCTTCAAGCATTTCTGATGAAAAGACTAGAGCTGAACAGAAAATACGACTTTCAAATACAAGACTCAAGAGAAGCATAAAAAGGTAAACATGAAAGAGAACTCATAAGAGACTTAATAAGGTTAAATTGTTTATCTTTTTATATGGGAAGATGATACATGTATCTTCTAAGAACTCTGTCATTATTATGGCAGTTAGAAGGATTCTATATGGAAAGAGGGTTGAGAGCGAGTTATGTTGAGATGATGTAAAAAAAAAAAATAGATGGATGGGCAAGAAAGACAGGTGCCCTAGGAGAAGGGAGAAAATGAATGGGAAAAAAAATATCTTACATTAAAGAAGTACACAAGGAAAAGCTTTTACAGTAGAAGGGAAAATGGTAAAGGGGAGGCAACAACTGAACTTCCCTCACATCTCAATTAGTTCAAAGAAAGAAAATACATATAGATACCCAACTGTTAACAGAAATCTATCACACAAAAAGGAAGTAGGAGGGCAAGGAGATGAGAGAAAGGGGGGAGAGAGAACAGATAAAAGAAGACAGTGGTTAGAAGCAAAACAGAATTTAGAGGAAGAATAAGATAAAAGGATAAACAGAACAAAATAAGACAGAAGGAAATGCAGTTAGTAATCATAACTGTGAATGTGAATGGGATGAACTCATCCATAAAAAAAAAATAGCAGAATGGATTAGAAACCAGAATCCAACAATATGTTGTTTATAAGAAACACTGTTGTTGAAGAGGATCAATGACACAATGACCTCAGGAGGGTGATGTCCTTACTTACAAGTGAACTGGATTTAAGTGAAGCAGGGCTGTGAAAAGTCATCAGCTTCACTCTCTCCTCCAAGGTCTTCTGAGTCCATGATAAGACAGGTAAGAATGATTGGAGACTCCAGATTCAACGGGGGACCTTGGCCTTTTTAAGCTAAGGTCTTTCCCAGGTCTCAGTTTGTCTGAGGCAACACCCATTCAATGATTTAAGGCTAGGTTAAAATGAAGCAAAAGATGGCCTACTTTGCCTACTTAAAGAAAAAAAAAAAAACTGAGAGGGGAAGACGCTCAGGGTTTCTGGCCAGAACAGAAACAATTGCTATTTACACTCACTCTGAGCCATCAAAACCCAAACAATGACCAAGAGAGGCTTGGGCTGGGATGTAATATTGGTCAATCAGTGACAGCCAAAGTGATTTGGGTTTAAGGCATGGTGAAGTGTTCCATTTGAATCCCAATGGGCTTTATCAAAGCCTAGTTTTCCAGAGCTCTATTTCAAGAAATCATAAATGAAACCACACGGGACAAAAGAATTAATTGTCCCAGGTTTTTAAAAATGATAGAATAAATAAGTAGGGAAGAGAAAAGAAAAAAATCTAGCCCCCGAACCCCAAGATATCTTGCAAAGTTTAAGCGACCAAAATTTATATTTCTTTGGGCAGAGCACCCAACATGTAAGGGTATGGTTCCCCATGAAGAGACAGGAAGGAAAGAAGGAGCACTTCCTGACTGGAACTGGCCAGTTGGGTCCCCAGTGTGACAGCTACAGCTACTCACAGATTGTTGTTTGTCCTTTGTTCTTAAAGAGGACTGATGATAGCAAGAGGGTGATACCCTGACTTTCAAGTGAACTGGATTTGAGTCAGGGCTGTACAAAGTTATCAGCCTTACTCTTTCCTCGAAGGTCATCTGAGTCCAGTGGCAAGACATAGGTCAGGACAACTGAAGATGACCCCAGATGCAGGGGGAGATCATAGCCTTTTTAAGCTAAGGTCTTTCCCAGGTCTTAGGTTGTCTGAGGTAACACATGGGGAATCACACAAGAAACATCTGAAACAAAGACACACACAGAGAGCTAAAACAAGGGCTGGAGCAGAATCTATTATGCTTCACTTGAAGTAAAAAAGGCAGGAATAGCAATCATGAACTCTGACAAAATGAAGATAGACCTAATTAAAAGGGATAAGCAAGTGAAATATATCTTGCTAAAAGGAGCAATGAAGTCGTATAAGTACTAAACATATATGTACCAAGTGGTACAGCATCCAAATTCTTAAAGGAAAAGTTAAATGAATTACAGGAGGAAATAGATGGCAAAACTGTACTAGTGGGGGACTTCCACTTTTCACCTCTCACAGCTAAATTTAACCATAAAAAAATAAGAAATAAGTCAATGAGATGAATAGAATTTTAGAAAAGATAGATATGACAGACCTTTAGAGAAAACATCATCACAAAAACTAACTCTGTATTATGGCAAAAAACCTCACGATTAAATGTATGAAAGTAGAAACATTAAATGTACCCTATTCAGACTACAATGCAATCAAATTACATTTAATAAATGGCTATGGAAGCATAGATTAATATTTAATTGGAAACTAATCTAATCTAATCCTAAACAATGAGTGGATCAAAGAACAAATAATAGAAACCATCAATAATTTCGTTGAAGAGAATGACAACAATGAAAGGACACTCTGAAATTTGTGGGATGCAGTTAAAGGAGTATGTAGGGAATAATTTATATCTCAAATATGTACATCAATAAAAGAGAGAAAGAGCAGATGAATGAAAAAAATTTTAAAAAGAACAAATTAAAAATCTCCAATTAAACAACAAAATGAAAAATCCTGAAAATCAAAAAAGACATTAATAAAACTGAAAGTTAAAAGAAAATAACATTAAACTAATGAAACTAGGAGCTAGTTTTATGAAAAAGCCTGTCTATATGAATAGATAAGCCATTGGTTTATCTAATTTTTAAAAAGAAAACCAAATTATTAGTATCAAAAATGAAAAAGGTGAATGATGAAATTAAAGCAAAAATTAGGAGATATTTGGGCCAACTATAAGTCAGTAAAACTGACAATCCAAATGAAATGGATTAATATTTACTATAAGCTGCCCAGATCAACAGAAAAAGAAATAGAATGCATAAAAAACCTTGTCTTAGAAAAAGAAATTGAACAAGCCATCAATGAGCTCCCTAAGGAAAAAATTCCCAGGACCAGTTGGATTTACAAGTAAATTCTATCAAACATTCAAGGAAAAATTAATTCCAATATTACATAAGGTATTTGAAAAAAAAATAGGTAAAGAAGAAATCCTACCAAATTCCTTTTATGACACAATTATGGTTTTGAAACCTAAACCAGGGAGAAAGAAAAGCTACAGACCAATTTCCTTAATGAATATCAAGGCAAAAAAAAAAAATTCAATAAAGTACTAGCAAGGAGATTGCAGCAAAACATCACAAAGATCATACACTATGACCAAGTAGGAGTCATACCAGAAATGCAGGACTGGGTTCAATATTAGGAAAACTATCAGCATAACTGACCATATCACTAACAAAAACAACAAAAATCATATGATTGCATCAATAGATTCAGAAAAAGCTTTTGACAAAATACAATACTCATTCCTATAAAAAACACTATAAAACACAGTAATTAATGGAACCTTCTAAAAAAAATAAGTAGTATGTATCTAAAACCAAGGGCAAGCATTACTTGTAATAAGGACAAACTTGAAGCCTTCCCCATAGACTGGAAGTGAAGCAAGGATGTCCATTATCACCACTATTATTAAATGTTGTACTAGAAATGTTAGCTATAGCAATAAGACAAGAAAAAGAAATTAAAGGAATGAAAATAGCAATAAAGAAAAAAAACTATCACCCTTTGTGGATGATATGATGATATACTTAGGGAATCCTAGGAACAAACTAAAAAACTAGCTCAATTAACAACCTCAGCAAAGTGGCAAGATATAAAATAAATTCACATAAATCATCGGCATTTCTATATACTACCAACAAAATCCAGAAGGAAGAGATAGAAAGAGAAATTCCATTTAAAATAACTGCAGACAATATAAAATACCTGGAAGTCTACCTGGGGCAAGCCAAACCCAGGGATTATATGACCACAATTACAAAACACTATTCACACAAATAAAGAAGGATTTAAACAATTGGAGAAATATTAATTGCTTGTGGGTAGCCAATGCAATAAAAATGACAGTTTTGTCTAAGTTAATTTACTTATTCAGTGCCATACCAATCAAATGCTAAAGAATTATTTTATAGAACTAGAAAAAATAGTAACAAAATTCATCTGCAAGAACAAAAGATCAAGAATATTATGGGAATCAATGGGGAGAAAATGTGAAAGAAGGTGGCCTAGCAGTTCCAGATTTCAAACTACATTACAAAGTGGCTAAGAAATAGAGGATCAGTGGAATAGATGAGGTACATAATAGACAGTAGTAAATGACCACAGCAATCTAGTATTTGATAAACCCAAAGATCCAAGCTGTTTGAACTCAACATTTGACAAAAATTGACAGGAAAATTGGAAAGCAGTTTTGGCAGAAATCAGGTACACACCAACATCTCACACCATATACCAAGATGGATAAATGATTTAAACATAAATATTTAGACACAAATTAAAGAAGCATGAAAAAATGTACTGTCAGATTTATGGATGAGGGAAAAATTTACGGCCTAACAAGAGATAGAGAGGATTACAGGAAGTAAAATAGATAATTTTGATCACGTGACGTTATAATAGCTTTTGCACAAACAAAACTAATGCAGCCAAAATTAGAAGGAAAACAGGAAACTGGGGGAAAATTTTTTACACCAATTCTTTCTGATAAAGGCTCCATTTCTCAAATATATAGGAAACTGAGTCAAATTTATAAAAATATAAGCCACCCTCCAAGTTGATACGTGGTCAAAGGATATAAATAGGTATTTTTCAGAAGAAATCAAAGTTACCAATAGACATGTGAAAAAATTATCTAAATCACTGCTGCTTAAAATTAAAATAACTCTAAGATACCACCTTGTATCTATCAGATTCGCTAACATGAGAGAAAAGGAAAATGACAGATGCTTGAAAGGATGGGGAAAAATTGGGACATTAATACATTGCTGGTAGAATTGTGAACCATTCAGGAAAGCAATTAAGAATTATGCCCAAAGCACGATAAACTGTCTATGCCCTTTGACTCAGCAATACCAGTATTAGGTCTATATCCCAAAGAGATCAAAGAAAAGGGAAAAGGACCTATATGTACAAAAATATTTATAGCAGCTCTTTTTGTGGTAGTAAAGAACTGGAAATCAAGGGGTGCCCATTAATTGGTGAATGGCTCAACAAGTTGTGGTATAGAAATGTGATAGAATACTGTTGTGTTATAAGAAATGACAAGCAGGATGCTTTCATAAAAACCTGGAAAGACTTCTATAAACTAATGCAAAGAGAAGTGAGCAAAACTAGGAGAACATTATATACAATAATAGCAATAAGGATGACCAATTATGAAAGACTTAGCTACTTTGATCAAGACAATGATCCAAGACAATTCCCAAGGACCTGTGATAAAATATTCTATCTACCTCCAGAGAGAGAACTGATGAATTCGGGATGCAGATAGGAAGCATGCTTTTAAAACCTTTTCATTTTTATTGTTTTCTTTTGTTTGTGTTTTCTTTTGCAACATGGCTATATGGACATCAGTTTTGCATGACTTCACATGTATAAGTGATATCAAATTAATTACTTGCCTTCTCAAGGCGGGGAGAAGTACAGAAGAGAATTTTGAACTCAAAAATTTTTTAAATGATTCAAAATTTTTTACATGTAATTAGGCAATATTTAATGAAATATAATTTTAAAATAAATAATAATTGGACTATCTGAAAGCCATGACCAAAAAAAAGGTCTGAGATACCATATTTCAATAAATCATAAATGAAAACTGTCTAGTCCTATTAGAATCAGAGAGTAAAGTGAAAATAGAAAAAAAAAATCCGCCATTCACCTTCTAAAAGAAATTCCAAAATGAAAATTCCTAGGAATGCCATAAGCAAAACCCAGGGCTTCCAAGTCACAGAAAAATAAAATACTGTAAATATCAGTAAGGTACTAAACAGACTTTTCATTGATGTTTGTTTCTCCCGGAAACGAAGGCTGATCTTTTTAACACGAAGTCTTTCTGGTGATGCTATATGTGGCTGTGAAGTTTTGGGCCATCCAAAAGATAAAGAAGAGGAACACAGGGGGAATAAACAGGCTGGAACATATTACTAAGAAGGATCTCTGTATAAGAAGCAAATAATGCTATCACAATTTGGTTAGATTGTTATCTCCTAGAGGGCAGGAACTATTTCACTTTTGTACTTGTACTTCCAATGCCTAACACACAGCAGGCACTTAATAAGTGCTCGTTGACCAATCATAGATCATATATACATATATATATATAAACCACAAAATAAGGTGAGCCAGTCATGTTCATGTAGTACAGCAAGGAACAAGTTATAGAAAATCTGCTTGTTCCACTGATATCACTGGACTGTCAAGAGGAAGGCTCCCAGAACATTGGAAGACAGACCCACAGACCCCCTGTAGAAGATTCCAAGGAGGACATGGAGAAGAATCACAGAGGATGAAAGAGTGTGGAGAGGTGCTAACCTGTACCTGAGGAGGAATTATCCACATTGTTGAGATCATTCATCAATGATACGTCTGTGATAATGTAAGAGGCAGCTTGATAGAAGAGCAAGAATGCTGCCCTTGGAAAGTTCAGAGTTTGGTGACCAACTGGACGGTGATCCCTTACCTAAGTCTCAATTTTTCCCCATAAACATTGACGAACTATATAAAATGGAGTTAGGACTTTGTCACCAACCTTGCTACTTATCTCTTTTCAAAATTCTGCTCTGTACTGCATTGGGGCAGTTTCAGTTGCCAGCCTCAACAGGTATGTCACATGGTTCATGAAAACACTAAAAACTATATTAAAGCTCTTTAGTTTCACTATCTACTTTAAGACCCTAGCTTATAAACTGATAATTCAATTAAGGCAGTACATAAGGATCCAAGCAATCCAACCCAATTCCCAAAGAAATTCCATAGGATTATTCACTATACTCAGCTCAAACAAGGCACTGTAGAGTAGGCTCCAAATGATACAAAAGAAATCAAAGCTCTTATGGCCATCTGAGACCTAGAAACCCCCTCAATAAGTGCATAGCAACTTATTCCTAGGAAACTCTGTGTGGCAGCATGAAGACTGAAGATCAACTCTGGTCAAAAAGCTTTATGTTCTTACTAAAACAGTAGATTTTCTGATGATACAATAGACAGAACCATTCTAAGTCAGATAAAAATAAAATAAAATGGAGTATTTTGAGTTATTCCCAATAGAAATTTGGATGTAGGACTAGAAAGGAATAATGACAGGAGGAGCAAGAGATCATAAACTGTCAGTTGACATTCACTGAGTATACTAGATGAAGAGTACCATGGGGAATTAGAAAGGAAATGAAAGACTGGGTTAAGAGCTAAAGAAGAAATTGGACTAGTGTGAATAAACATGGATAAAGAAGAATAACAGGAAGGATACATTAAAAAAATATCTTCCACTGAAGTCCTCATTATGATGTAGAGATGACCCTGACCTAACTCTCTCAAAGGCTGTTATCAGTACATCATAACCTCTGGCAGATCCTACTAAGCTGGCGAGGTTCTATGGCAACATCATCTGAAAACTAGACTAGCTAAGTACAGAGAGGTTCTCTCACACAAGAATACTGGCTTCTAGTTATAAGTATTCAAAACTCAGTAAATCGTATAGATCATCTACTAAGACATGAAGGAAATGCTTGTATTAATGAAATTGTTCATGCTTTGAAATGTGTCTTTCTAATAAATTTTATAAACATACTCAGATATTCACAGAAACATTAACAAGCAAGCATAGCTGTTGTTCAGTCATGTTCAGTCATGTCTGACTCCAGCATGCCTTTACACAGACACAAATATGAACTGCACAATGGCTGTGCATCTCTGGCTGGCACTGTGGCTAAAGAGCTTCACTCAGAGCCAGGAAGACGATCCATTCAAGTCCTGCCTCTAGTGCCTCTGTCTATGTGATAGCTACTTAACCTCTCAGTGCTCTAGGTCAGCAGCTTCAAACTGAAATAGAAATGGATCATCCCTGCAGCTGTATATTGACTTAAAAAACCTCAAACTAACATTATCATTGTTGTATTGGATTTTTATTTGTTTGTTTAAACATCTCTCAATTTTATTTTAATTTGGCACCTAATGCCCTAGAGAGTTTTAAGAACTGCTGGGCCTGCCTGGCTGCAAGTCTGACACCTCTGCTCTAGGCAACTGTCTGTCACATGCTTTAAACTGCAGAGAAGGGCCTGACCTATAACAGTAGTCATCTGAGAATTTCCTGTATCAATGAAATCACATGTCTGGTTCTTATCCCTATCTCAGTCCCTTGATGTGTGACTTTTGGCTTAGCCATTTCTCTGTAGTTTTCGGTTTTGTCCTTGGTAAAATGAGGGGTTTGGCTTAAATGAGGCCCCTTCAATTTCTGAAAATCTATTATTTGAATTAAATTATGAGCAGGAAATTATGGCTGAAATACCATGTGTTACAACTACTGAAGTGAACAGTAGTTCACTTCTACTACTGTAGAAGTAGTAGAATTATACAATGTTTGGGCTAGAAGGAACTCTTAAGGGATCATATTGTCCAATTCCTCTTTATACAGGTAAGGAAAACAAGGCTCAGAAAGGGGGAATGCTTTTTTAAGGTCACAAAACAAGTTCAAAGTAAAGCAAAGATTAGAATCCAGGCTCCTTGTCTTCAATAGTTGATCAGACAGCCCTTTCGGAGGAGATGAAGAGAAGAACCAGGTCATCTAAAGCAAAACAGTATTCCAAGATGTGGTAAGTTTGCAAAATGCCTCAGAGATAAGAATATATTTAAAGCTGTTTGGGAAGATCTAAAAGATTTGCCCAAAGTATGAAGTCAGAGTTAGAATATAAACAAATTTTTAGAGTATCTTCCAACTAGTCTATTGATATCACCCCCATCCTTACTGCTGTCATCTCCAAACTTACATGGGTAGTGCCTCAACTTCCTCCACTGATTTTAGCAGTTGGCTTTCATCCACCTCTCCACTCCCTTCTGCCATTATTCTTTAGGATTTAATACTTATGTTGACCACAGGACTGCACAATTCTTTAACTGACCCCTCTAACAATCTCTTTATGTACCAAACACTTTAGTTCCACATTGGTATAATCATATCTCAGATCTCACTGTCTCATAGAATCGCATCTCTTTCAAGATTTTGAACTTGGAAATGTCGTTCTCCAATCACAACTTCCTATACTCACTCCTTTTCACCTGCTCATACTAAGTAATCATCCCTTCACATTCAATTTAATCCAGTAAACATTTTTTAAGCTCCAACTATGTGCCAGGTACTGTGCTAAGAGCTGGGGATACAAAAAAGAAAAAGGACAGTCCTTGCCCTCAAGTAACTTACTACAATCTTATGGGGGAGGACAACACACATAAGGAAGCTAGAAATCATGGGGCTAGGGGCAGCTAGGTGGCAACAGTAGATAGAGCACCAGCCCTGGAGTCAGAAAGATCTGAGTTCAAATCCAAACTCAGACACTTGAAACTTACTAGCTGTCTGACCCTGGGCAAGTCGTTTAACCCCAACTGCCTCATTAAAAAAAAAAAGAAGAGGAAAAGAAAGGGATTGGAGAAACACCATGGAGGTACTATGGAGTTAAAACCAAGCAAAGGTGGAAAAGTCTAAATGCTGCAGTGTGTGTGGTGTGTGTGTGTGTGTGTGTGTGTGTGTGTTGAGTGCTCCCCGCTCAAGCCTTCCAATCGGAAAGGAGAGGAGGTACGGTAAGATAGCCTTCTGAATTCATTTTCTTGTAAGGTGGCAAAATTTTTTAATTTTTGGCTTACTTGGGTGTTTAAGTAAGTAGGTGAGATAAGATACAATTCTTAAAGCTGACTGCTTATCAGCATGCTTTAAAAATGCATCAAGACATTGAGAAACCTGGCAATGACACATGGTTCTTACAGCACAGACAATGAAAATCAATCTAATCTCTTCCAAAGTAGAGAAAAACTTGTAAAAAGGCAAAGTCAACAATGATAACTATTTTATGAGCATGCCTACCCTCTCTCCACCTTCCACGCCCAATATACAAATCTTGAACTTTTCTTTCTTTATTCTGTGATTCTGGAGATAGAAGGGATCTTATTCTGCTAATCTGGGTCATAGAGAATCATGAAATCAGAAGCAGAGAGGCAGTGGGATGCAGCAGAAAAAATAGTGTTTTTGTAGCCAGAGGTACTGAGATTAGATGCCAGTACTATTCATGTAACCTGAGAGTGAGGGGAGGGGTGGGGATGGAATCATTTCACCTCTCTGGGACTTGGTTTATTCACCTGCAAAATTAGTAATTTCTAGCTTTAAAATGATATAAAAGGTCCCTTTTGGTTCTGAAATTCTATGACTCTATATATTCAAAGGATTTTAGAGGTCATCTAATCTAATTCTTCGATGGATAAGTCTCCTCTTCAAGATACTAAAAAGTGATAATTTGGTCTCTCTATGAAGACATTCAACGACCAGGAGTCCTTTACTTCTTGAGGCAGCAAACTATTATCAGTTTTCCCCCTGAAAACTTCACCCATCCAAATTTCCGTTAGGTTGAGAGGACCACCATCCTCCCAGTCCCTCAGGCTTAGAAACTAGGTTACCCTTGACTCCTCACTATCTCCCACCCCCACATCCAATCTACTGCCAAGGTCTATCCATTTCACCTTTGAAAAAGCACTCAAATGGACCTTCTTCTCTCCTCTGACACCACCCCCACTCTACTGCAGGTCCTTATATCACTTCACACCTGCCTGCCTCAAGTCTCTCCCCATTCCAATCTATCCATCTTTCAGCCGCCAAAGTGATTTTCCCTTAAGCTCAGGTCCAGCCATGTCACTTCCCTACTCAAACTCTGATGACTCCCTATCAATTCCAAGATCAAAAAGCAAATCCTCTATTTGGTGTTGTTCAAAGACCTTCATAACATAACCTAGGGCACCCCCCCACCCCATGTCCCTTTTCAGCTTTTCATTCTTTATTCCCCAACATATTCTCTTTGATCCAGTGACACTGGCTTCCTTGCTGTTCTCTAAATGAGATGCTCCATTCTTTCAGCTTTGGCATTTTCTCTGGCTGTGCCCCATGCCTGGAATATTCTATCTCTTTATCCATCTCATGGTTTCCCTGGCTTCCTTCAAGTCCCAACTAAAATCTCACTTCCTATAGGAAGCCTTTCCCAACCCCTTTTAATTCTATAGTGCCTTCCCTCTTTTATTTCCAAATTTTCCTGTATATAGCTCATTTGTACATAGTTGTTTGCATGTTGCTCCTCCCACCCCACTCCCAGGAGATTGTGAGTTTGACGGAAGGGCTTATATTTTACCTTTCTTTGTGTCCCCAGAATTTAGCAGAGTTCCTGGCACATAAAAGATTCTTAATAAATGGTTACTGACTGACTGGCTCTCACCTCTGGAATAAAGCAAAGAAAGTCTAATCCTTCCACGTGATAATCCTTCAGACATCTACCCCACTCGACCGTTTCTCCTGACTTGACTAAACGTTTCTTGTTCCTTCAATTGATCTTCGTATGGCACTGCTCCCAAGTCCTTCTCTATCCATATTACCCTTACACCTTTCCCGAAATCTGGTACAAGAAATACACACAATATTCCACATGTAACACGGCCATGGCATGTCTTGGACAGTGAACAGTGGCATTACCATGTCCTTTATTTTAGACATTCTAGAATTTCGAGGATTTGATAAAGCATTTGAGATTCTCTAGTTTTACTAGCAAATTTTGTCTACATGCATGTATGAAAATGAAGATGGAATATCAAGAAAAAATGTTTCTCTGATTCAAGATTATTTCTTCAAAATTCACCAAACTTGTTGTTTTCAATAAGATTTCTGCGAAGCACTATGTTCACAGGGACCAGAGCTTGGTTAGGATCTTTTCCATAGAAATTCAGCAAATAGTGGCTACTATAAATACATGATCTTTAAATCCCAGATCACACATAACATCAGCTTAATGCAGTGGAGAACCAGAGGACTTGGAGTCAGAAGACTCACACATGAGTAATATGCACTAAGATTCACTCCATCTGTGACTGTAACCAAGTCATTTCTCCCTGAGGTACAGTTTTCCTGGTTGTCAAATAAAATTAATCCTCATTGCTATAGAAGCCTTTTAAGACTTACAAAGTTTTGGTTTTTGGGGTTTTTTTTGTTAACAACATTGTAAGGAAAGGAGCACAAGCATTACTATCCTCATCTTACAAACGAGGTAACTGAGGCTGATGCAAACTGTCTAAAGTCATGCTGTTTGAAAACCCTGGATGGAGCTGGAATCTGAGCTTTGTTCTCCTAAATCCAGCTCTTTACTCCCAACACAGAGTAGACAGGATAATGCTTGCTCTCATAGTTCATATTTCTATATGGACTTTAAGATTTGTAAAGTTCCATGAAAGTAGGAGTTGCTATTGTTATTTATCATTAAATACACTAAGTATATTTAAATACATGTAAACATTCATTTTCATATTATCTACATTTGCCACAGTATTGCTTACCCACCCCTACCCCATCCCCTGAAAGCTATCTCTTAGAATAATGGATTAAAAATGAGAGAAAAAAGTTCAGCATAACTAACCAACATGCAGAAAATGCCTAATGTTATATACGGTGTCCCACAACTGTGCCTCTACCTGCAAAGAATGGGGGCGGGGGGTGATACTGGTTTCTCATATCTTTCTGGGGAAGCCAAGTTTAGTCATTATAAACCATTTGGAAACGATTTTGAAATATTCAGTTTCAATTGTCTGGTTGAAGGAAATCAGAAAGCACAGATGAGGAGGGAGAACACTCCAGGAATGGAGATAGCCAGAGAAAGACTAGGATAAGAGAAAGAGAGAGAGAGAGAGAGAGAGAGAGACAGAGAGAGAGAGAGAGAGAGAGAGAGAGAGAGAGAGAGAGAATGAGAATGAATGAATCTTGTTGGAGGAACAATCAGGATATGAGCGCTATTAGATTGAAAATTACATGTTGAGGAGTAAGGTGCAAAAAAGACTGGAAAAGGTGGGGGTGGATAGCCCTCTAGTTTATGAAGGGCTTTGAACACCAAATAGAGGATCTGATGTCCGATCCTGGAGGCAATAGGGAGCCAATGAAGTATATTGAATAGAGAGGTGACACAGTCACACCTGAGCTCAGGAAAATTACTTTGGCTGCTAAATGGAAGATAGATTGGAGTAGGGAAAGACTTGCATCAGGCAGATCCACCAACAGGACACTGTAGTAATTATTTAATGGCAACTGGATTTTGATCCTATGTTGTTGTCTATAAATCTTATATCAGATCCTTATCAAAGGTATCTGATAAAGACTTATTTCCATTTTTAACCTAGTCACACTAATTTTGTTCATGCAATTTCTAATTTCATGTAATCAAAATTATTTATTTTATCTTTTGTAATTTCCTCTAATCCTTGTTTGTTTAAGAATTCATCCCTTTTTCTACTCACAGAACATTAATTATGAAGACCCATAGTCAGTATTAATGGGCTTGAAGTTAATATTTTTCATTTGCATAGTGATATACAGGCACTACTAATATATATAAAAACATCCTCTGATAGGGAGTAGGGAGAATAGGAATGATTTTCTAGAAAAATGAATGGAGTGAGGATACCACTATGTTATCCTTTCCTTCTTTGGTGGAAAGACTGTCAGTGTATAATTAATTGTTTCACATAGGTGAAATGGACCATTAGAAAACATTAGACAACACTTAATTTATAATTTATACAAGAGTGAATGCAAATCATTTTGTGGTTTGGAGTTTTTCTTCCCACATCCCTAATTAATATTCATGAGGATAATTTCACAAAGCAGTTATAAGGCTCTGAGGTGGGGGCCAGCAAATATAGCTGTGCCATTGGGAAAGGAAGGGCATTTTCCCCCTCCTGAAAGAAGGGTTTAAGCCCAACACAAACACTTCCTGAATGCTGTGGTTTATAATATTTTAATCAAGTTCTTCATTACTCAGAAATCACACTGTGGCAAAACAGATAATGTTGCACAAAGGCTAAGTTCATTTGTTCTGGACAGGTGGCCAGTCTGCAGAGCTATGCTGACATCCCCAGCCCGCCCACAATAGCACTAAAGACGATTATGCAAATGAGCACCATTCCCTGCTATTTTCCCAGGAAGAGGAGAAGGGCTCTGGGTGGAAGCAGTAATTGTTTCCCAGTCATGTGGAAAAACAAACCCTGGAGAGGCTCTCCCCCTCAGCCCCCCAGAAGGAGAGTGCATACAAGAAGGGCACTGTATCTAGATAGATACATAAAGTACACTGGGCCAAGCTTTATTCTGCTGTTGGAGCAGTTCACTAGCCTCTCACTACAGGGTAGTGGGCAGAACACTGGGGATTTAGTTAGACTCAAAGGACCTTGGTTAGAATCCTGGCTCTGCTACTAAGTGCAGAAGTGACCAGAGGCAATTCCCTTTGGTCTCCATTTCCTCCTCTGTCAAATAAGGGGGCCAGGCTAGGTGATCCCAGAGCTTCCTTTCAACTCTGAAGCCTATGCACAACACCTGTGAAACTTAACAGGCAGAAAGGAATGAAGAAGAACATAGGTTTGTGTGATGTGAGGCACAGGGAGCCCTGCTACTGCCCACTACAAAAACAGACTGCACTCGATGATGATGGTGGTGATGATGATGATGATAAAGTTGTTGTTCAGTTATGAACGGCTAACGTTTATATGGCGCTTACTATGTATATGCCAGGCGCTGGGCTAAGCCAGTTACACTGTCAGGTATTCAAAGGCTTAAACAAAGAGTGTAGGAGAAACATTGTTTTGTGTGAAAGACCCTGTTTTGTGTGGAAAGAGCTTTGGACTCCGAGCCAAAGGTCTGGGTTCAAGTCCCCCTTCTGCCACTTCCTCATAGTGGGACTTCGTATAAGCCATTTCCATAAGTTTTAGAGCTGGAAAATCCAAGCCGCTCTTTCTTTTACAAAGAAGAAAACTGAGATTAAGAGCTAAATGACTTGTCCTTATCACAGAAGCAGTATGGAAGAGAGCTAGAAATCAAGACCAGGGCCTCTGTCTCCAAGATCAGTGTTCTTTCTATCATTCTATCCCGACAGATCTCAGTTTCCTGATCTGCAAAATGAGATTTGGGCTAGATGCTCTCTGGAAGACCTTTCCAGCTCCAAATCTTCTAATCCTGTCATCATCTTGCCACTCAGTCTTCTATAAATGCCCAGTGGAGTTTGGAATGGGCACCAGACACAAAAACACACATGACACCCACAGGTTTTTTATTCATTCAATTCTGAAATTATTTTTGGTTATTGGAGCTAATCTGCAGTGGACTAATATTCTTCAGTCTGTTAGATGTAAAAGGCAGCCAGGTGGCAGATGCCAGGAAATTCATTTTTTTAGAAACAATGGCTAAGCTCTTGCCTTTGTAATCTAGGCAGGAACAAAGGCAAAGTCTACAGACAGTTTGCCTTCTAGGAAAGCCAATTCCTGAGCTTTATTGGCTCTGAATCTTGGAATTTGTTCAAGAAAAGCTTGAAAATATCAAAATTGTGTTTGTTTTTTTCCTTGATGATATTAAAGCAAATAGGTAATTTAGTTTAGGATCACAAATTTAGAGTTAGGACTTTAGAGGTCATCTAGTTCAAACTCCTTATTTTATAAAGAATTTGAGGCACAGAAAAATTAAATGAATTCAGGTAGTAAGTGGCAGAGCTTTTATTCTAAGCCAGGTCCTCTGACTGTAAACCTAGCACCTGTCCACCACATCATTATTTTATGTTTCAGTTTTTAAAAGTTATCAGCAATAAGAATAAATGTTTTCATAGTCAAATAAGGAAATTCTAAGAAATGCATCTAATCGGTTATTTCATATATATTCTTCAAACACATTTCTTCAATAAAGGATGAAGGTAGTCTCTCCTATATGTGTGTGTATGTGTGCAGCACAAACACATGCACACACAGACACACACAGAATAGTCATAGTTAGAGCTCCAAAGGACTACAGGGAACAGCCAAGTGGCATAGTGGCTGAACACTGAACCTGGAGTCAGGAAGTCCTGAGTTCTAATTCTGTTTTAGATACGTACTAGCTATGTGACCCTGGGCAAGTCAATCAACCTATCTGCTTTAGTTTCCTCAGCTATAAAACGGAGGCATTTTAGGGAGATAGCATCTGTCTCTCAGGGTTGTTATAAGGATAAAATGAGATATTTTTAATATGTATAAAGTGCTTTCTGAATCTTAAAGTGCTAAATAAAGGTTAGCTATGATGATGATGATGATGATGATGATGATGTGCTATGGTTTAGGGATCTGAGATCCTGGGTTTGAGTTCTGCCTCTGACACTACCTGGGTGAATTTAAGCAAGTTACTCATGCTCTATGGCATGGCTGTCCTATCTTAGGTTTTTATTGAAGCAATAAACAACATATTTTGATTTGCCATTTTAGTGAGAGCTCTGTGGTAGCTTGACTTCCTTTACTAAAGCATTTATGTAAATTTCTATGCCTGTAGGCAGGCCGCATAAATCGCACTGCCCCCCACCCCCCACCTGCATGTATTTTAGATAGCCCTGCTCTATGGGAATTAGTTTCCTCATCTGGCCTAGATAGCCTTTAAGGTTCATTCTAACTCTCTGTCTCTGATCCTAGTACAATGTGTTTATGATACAAAGGAAGAAATCAAGACCTAAAGAAGTCACATAATTGCCCAAGGCCACATACTTGGGTCAGAGGCAAAGCTGGACCTCTGAACTAGACCTGATCTAGAACCTAGATCTCTAGCTTTTTAGCCCCGAGTTTTTTCTACTCCATTCCAATTCCACATAGTATTTCTTTATTAATATACAATTTCAACATAACATAAAATCTGGGCCTGAATACTTTAAACAAACGAATGTTTGGTACTATAAAGTATTTCAGAGAATCATTGAAAGTCGAAGTCAAAAAAGACTTCAGAAATCATTCAGCTTTACATATTACAAATGGAGATATTAAGGTCCAAAGACTGACATGATTATAGATGATAGATAGATAAGACAGACAGACAGAGATAGATAAATTACCACTTGGGGAATTCTCATCATCAGTGGACTGGTCCCTTAGTAATACGGTTTTTGACCACGTACGCAATAAAACAAACAAAAATACAAAATGATCTTCAGTCCTGCGTAGGCCTTTTCTAATTCTGTGGTTTCAGATGGAAGGAAAAACAGGCAGAGGGTAGTAAGAACTACCCATTTTAGACCATCTATAAACATGAGATGGCTACTCTAAATATGAGATACTTTTTCCAATGATCAATTAGTGAACATCCAACTAAAGAAACTGAATTATATCAATCTTGACAGTCTCACCATAAATCCGTTGTTCAGTCACTTCAGTCATGTCTAACTTATCCTGACTCCCACTTGGGGTTTTCTTGGCAAAGATAATAGAGTGGTCTGCCATTTCCTTCACAAGCTCATTATACAGATAAGGAACTGAGGTAAACAGGGTTAAGTGACATGCCCAGGGTCACATAGCCTGTAAATGTTAGGGGTTGGATTTGAACTAAGGAAGATGAGTCTTCCTGATTCTAAGCCCAGTACTCTATCCCTTGCACCACCTAGCTGCCCACATTATAAATGAAATCAAAATAAAGAAGTCACAGTTAAATGAAAGGAGAGTTCAAGGATACTCCTTGGAGTGGAAAATAAAGGAACTGGTAGAGTTAGTTTTATTATACATCCAAAAAAACAAGAAATACCACTTTGTGGAACATTTGGTCAGTTCATATTGTTATACCCATGATAAGCAGCTGAAAATAACATAATAACAACTACTTATGTACCAACATCTGTTGCAGAGGAGATAGATTATAGACATTCTACCAAGAACTCAAATACACCTTCCAAAGAAAATCAACTTATATTTTGCTATTCTGTTGCTTTAATGCAAAGGTAGGCATAGATTAGGAAGGTAAAAAAAAAAAAAAAGTTGGAAAATATGGTTCAAGAGCAAGGAATGTGAAAGGACAAAGGCAGACTACACATAAGTCTCACACCAATACATCACGAATATTCTAGAAAAGAATTTGGGCTCTGGCTATGGTGAGTACCAAATAATATCACCAAAGAATTGAATGGATTATGTTTTAACAGACAGGAAACAACTTAATGTTGATGTGGGAGTCATTCCTGAAGTGTCTATAAAGAGTCAAGACTAACAACTTGCCAGAGAAAAAACCAAGTAAAAAACTAAATATAAGAAAATGGAACTCGAAGCTCCAACTAGAACTTTTTTTAGGATGCTATTAAGGGACTTGTGTGATTATCATGATGAGCGAATAGTTGTTTTTTTGTGAAACTCTATAACTCCAAAAAAACAAACAAACAAAAAAAAACTCAGGAAAAAGAAATATGTGCTAGATACTGAATAGCTAAAGCTGAATACAAAAGAAAATAAATAAAAAATAATAATTAAGGATTCCACAGAGATCATGGAACTGCAGCAAGAAAGTTCATTCTGGTTCAAAAATGAAAAAAAAAATTAAAAATTACTAGGAATGAAATTAGGTTAGAAATCAGAGCTTTAATACAGAATTTTTAAAGATCAAAAAATGGAATACTACACTAAGATTTTCTACAAAGAAATGGAGAATCTGAAAGAAAAAATGGAAGATTTGGAACACAAAAATACCTACGTACAAAAAGATTTGGCAGAAGAGAAGCAAAAGGTAATACTACTTTAAAAGCCCAGGGGACTCTTCAGTTAATAAATGGTCAAAGAATATGAATGGGCAGTTTTCAAATGCTAATCCAACCTACCAACAGCCATATCAAAAATGTTCTAAATAACTAAAAATTAAGAGAAATGCTCACTGAAACAACTCTGAGCTTCTACTTCACACCCCTCACGTTGGCAAAGATGACAAAAATGGACAATGACAAACACTGGAAGGACTACAGGAAAACAGGTACATTAATGCACTGTTGGTGGAGCTCTGAAATGGTTCAGCCCTTCTAGAAAACAATTTGGAACTACACTCCACATTGAACTGAGCATACCCTTTAACACAATAATATCATTACTAAGTCTATACCCCAAAGAAATGGAAAAAAAAAAAAAGAGGAAAAGGACCTATATGTGAAAAAATACTTACAACAGCTCTTTTTTTGTGGTGACAAAGAACTGGATACTGAAGGGTTGCTCATCAATTGGGGAATGTCTAAACAAATTATGCCATATAAATATGATGGAATGCTACAGTGTTGTAAGACATGATGAAGGTTCAAAGAAACCTGGAAAGACTTAAATGAGGTCATGCTTACTATGTGCCACACACTAAGTGCTTTACAATTAAGATCTTATTTGGTCTTGACAATGGTCCTGGAAGGTAAGTGCTATTATTATTCCCATTTTGCAGATAAGGAAACTGAGTCAAACAAAGGTGGTTTTTTTTTTTAAGTGACTTGTCTATAATAACACAGCTAGTAATTCTCTGAGGTCATATTTGAACTCAGATCTTCCTGACTCTAGGTCTGGCATTCTGTTTCATTGTGCCACTTAGCTGTAGCATCAGAAGAATAATTTATAAAATAGCAACATGATTGTAAAGACAAAGAACTTTGAAAGCTGCAGGAATTTGGATCAACTTAATGACTAACCACTATTCCAGAGGACTCATAAGGAAATATGCTACCAACCTCCTGAACAAAGGTGACAGACTCAAAGTACGGATTAGGATAATTTTTTTGGTTATGACCAATGCAGTAATTTGTTTTGCTTGACTATACATGTCTGTAATAGGGATCTTTCTTTCTCAACCTGGGGTGTGTGTGTGTGTGTGTGTGTGTGTGTGTGTGTGTGTGTGTGTGTGTGTGTGTGTGTGTGTGTGTGTGTGTGTGTGTAGATATAGGAGGAAGACAAAGTATATTTCTATTGTGAAAAAAAGTGAAATTAAATTTTTCAAAAAGCTCGGGAGGATAGACTACAAAGTAATGTAAGCAAAACTGATCAAAGGGACAAAACACTGACTCCTAAGGGAGTAAAAATATCAATACAAAAGAGGTAAATGGGGAAAAACACAAGCCCAACAATCATAATTTTAAATAGGAAGGATTTAAAAATCCAATATGAATTCTATAAGGTAAGGTGATACACATAAAAGATAGGATGCACATAAATGACTTAAACATCATTGGTCTGTTATAAAAGCATGACAAATCACAAAGTCTGAATATCATAGTGAAGGAAATTATACAAGAAAACTGAAAAGAACTCCTGATCAACTGAATCCACAGATTTTCATCAGACAAAAAAAATCCACATTTAAAAGTGTGTAGAATGTAGCAATTAAATTTCCTAGTTTTATTAACAAACAACAAGTTCTGCCAATAGCCAGAAGAAATACTGTCATTTGTGAAGGAATATCAATTCCAATAAGGCAGGATTATTCCAGTCATGAGAAATAAGAGGAACTAATAGGATATTTCAAAGACCAAAGAATTCAAGCTGCAATGAAAAATAACATCCTGCAAAGCTAAGCCTAATCAATAATGACAAAAAGATAGACCTTCAACAAAAGGGAGGTATTTGAGAAAATCCTGAAAAAACAAAACAAAAAAAGATGTGAGAATATATGACTTGCAAAAATTCTAAATAACACAAATACAAAAAAGTACAATAAATATAATTATTAAGTAATGAAACCAACTTTCTTTTAATGTGGACCTAAGAAGAATAAAGAAAGACTGTCAATGTACAAAAGGAAATAAGAGGATATGACACTTAAAGAACCAGGAGAAAGGGTTAAGGAAGAGCTGAATTAATATTCTATGGACTAAATCTCATAATGTATAGATGGAAGGAAGCAGAGGGAGTAAGGAAGGGAGGGAGGAAAGGTAAGTCAATTTGATAGCTGATTGGAAAATAGATTAGAATGGGGAGGGAAATGAGGAAGACAGACCCAACCAGTAGGCTACTGCAATACTCCAGGCATAAGATGATGAGGGCCTGCACTCTAGATTGGTGGTGGCAACGTCAGAGGACAGAAGGGGGTGTTTTCAAGAGATGTTACAAAAGTGAAATCAACAGGCTTTGGCAACAGATCAGATATTGGCGGGAAGGGGGGCGGGGATGAGAGTGAGGAGTCCAAGATGACACCTAGGTTGTAACCTTGGGGGAGTAGGAGAACTGTGCTAACTTTGACAGTAATAGAGACGATAGAAGGAGAGAATTTGTGGTGAAAGATGAGTTCTTTTTATACCTGCTGAGTTTAAGGTGTCTATGGGATATCCAGTTCAAGATATCTGGAGAGAGGTTAGGGCTATACAAGTAGATTTGAGAATAATCAGCATAGAGGTGGATCACCAAACCCATGTAAGCTAATGAGATCAATTGAAACAGTATAGAGGTATAAGAGAAGAAGAGCAGAAAAGAGCCCTGGGGAGCCCCTTAGTTAGCAACTATGATGAACATCTGAGGATGAGTGCGGATCCTCCTCTCCATTGAGACAGATTACAGGCCCTCTATGCCTTAGCAGAAGGTTTCATTAACTTCTATGACTGGAGATGAGTAATCCTTATGAGGAATGGGACAAATTCATCAACTTTGCAAAGTTCAAAGAAGTAACAAGATCTGTGCAAAGTCATAGCAGCAGTAAGCATCAGGCAGGCATCTGGACCAAGATCTCTTGACTTCAAGTCTGGGGCTCTTTTGATTACACAGCATTGTCTGGGCCCTCATGAGCAATCACCTCCTAAGAAAACATCCCGAAAAATCTAGAAAATATTCTAGAAATCAACTAATAAGAAAATATTTCTAAGTCCTAGTCTTCCTTCTGCCAAAAACTTCTATTCCTTCTCCTGAGTCGACTGAAAGTGAAAACTATCTCCCAGGGGCCTTCCAAAGTCTTACATGTCCCTTGAGTTCAACATTTTGAACAGAAGATTTTCTCCATCAGTTCGTGACCAAATGATTACCCCGTAATTTACTGGTAAATCATCAGTACATAAAACATGTTTCAGTTTACTATCTGCAATTTTTTACTTAATAATGATCGAAACAGTAAGCCAAATAGAACAAGGCTGAAGAAAGCCAAATTCACTGTCACCTAACAGATGCTCCTGGAAGATAAAGACAATGGACTCTTTCAATTTAAATGAATCCCAGACAGAAAACTCTGAGTAAAATTTAAAATTAAAGATAGGAGGAGAAAATTGCACAGATTCCTTAAGAAAATAATCCAATCTATTTTCTGGCATGGCATTGATAGTGTGCCATGTGTACCCAAAATTTAAAGGAAGAAAATGTGACAATTATTATTTTATTTTTATCAACTGTTAAACAGTATGTCAGTACTACAGAGGACAATCACTAGCCTTGGAACAAAGGCCATTATGATTAATCAATCCTCTAGCCTTTCATCTCTGATCCCTCCAGTATAAGTGAGCCTTTCCTCTCCTCAAACTCCTATCCTCTTCTGCTTGACTTCCATGAGATAAATAATTACATTCTTACTAACATCAGAGAGATGTATAACAACAAAAATTCTTCAGTGTTTACAAAGTACTTTACTCGTTTCCTTACAATCCTATGAAGAAGGCTCTGAAAAGTTAAAAGTGTTTTGCCCAGGGTCACATAGTTTCTAAGTATTAAGAGGCAGGATTACAGCTGAAATCTCTTAGAACTCCAAATCCAGAACCTTATCTTTTTTAGGACTGGAAGCAATAATCATTGTATTTAGAATTAGAAGCATTGTACTTAAGTTCTGGTGCTACCACTTATATTACATGACCTTGGGAAATGCACTTTCTTCTCAAGGTCCTCAGTCTACTATTGCACAAAAAGAGCGAGCTGGACTGGATATTTAGAAAGACTCTTTTCACCAATAACAATCTATTTGACTATAATTTTATCAGACCTATAGCACAACTTTTTGTATTCCTAAATCAGTGTTTTCTGTCCTATAACACATCATGTTCTGAACAGATTTTCTAAGCTGTTAAGATGTACTAAGATGTTAGTATACTCTGCATGTACAACAATACTAAAAAAGGAGTTTGAGAAAATTCTCACTTTCCTAAATACAGTTCTTTCCTAAAAATGGCAGAGATATGATTAAGAAGGAATAGTCTTAAAATCACACATAAAGAAAGAAAAATAAACAGAACAGAGCAGTAGTAGGTAAGTTTCAAAGAGATTAGAGAGAGATTACTCTCTCAGTATATCAGATAAAACGAAAAGACCAAAAATCCTAAATTTATCATCTAAGGACTAAGTAAAAACTGCTGGTTTTCCTAAGCATTTATTCTATCTTTCTGTCCATATTTTGGAACCCCACCTCCCACCCCCACATCACTGGGCACCCTGCCAAATGGCATTTAATGTAAAATCAGTCTTTTTAATTCTTTCCCTCTCCAATAACTCTGTCACTAGCTCCTCTAGCAATCTGTATAATGAAAGGAATTCAATCAGCTAAACTAAGTGGAACAATTTTGACTGAAAAAAACAAAATACCTCTGCATCCATGCCTACATAAATGCTTGCCTTCCTTCAAGGTTGAACCTTGGTGCTTGAGGCCTTTACCCATCTTCCCTAATAAACAGGCTCTCTTCTCAAATGTACTTCTATTTTTTGTTTTGTATACATTACCATAATTTCTCTAGTATTCTTCCCCATCTGTCTTCTCGACAGCCATCCCATATAAGAATTATTTTTTAAAGACAAAAAAGGGGAAAAGATCAACAAAACTGATAAATATATTTTTAAAGTCTAAAAATAGGTACAATATACAAGTATACCCGTGAACCTCCCATCTCTGCAGATATATACATATACATATACATATACATATACATATACATATACATATACATATACATATACATATACATATATAGAGAGTCTGGGACACCTTCCTGCTCACTGTATAGAGTCCTTGCTACATCCTTAAAAAGTAGCACAGCCTAAATGGTCAAACATCTCCATGGGCAACTCATTCATTCGTTGGAAAGTTTTTATTAAAAGCGATCTTATTGATTAAAGGCATACACACACACACACACATATACGTATATCTTTTGGGCCATATCTGTTCTTTATAATTTTGCAATATTCACTTTTGATTGTTTGGTGGTTGTTCTTTTCACTTAAGTTATAATAATTGTGTATATCGTTTTCTTAGCTTTCCTTAGTTCATTCTGTATGTAGCCACTTCAGTAAATCTTTTCGTGCTTCTCTGTATTCATAATACACACTATTTCTTACGACACAGCACTATTAGATTACACTCATTACACTCAATTTATTTAGCCATTCTCCAATCAATGGGCATTTATTATATTTCTAATTCTTGGTTATCACAAAAAGTGCTATCAATATTTTGGTGTATATGGGGACTTTCTTCTTATCAATGACCTTTTTGCCTATCTTGTAATTACTAAGATTATCTGTGTAACCAGCAGATCAGCCCCAGAGAAATATAAGCTTCTTGAGGGCAAAGACTTTCATTTTTTTATCATTGTAATCCTTAAGCCTAGCACACAGAAGGCATTAATGTCTGTTGAACTGTGTAAAAAAGTCCTAACTATTTCTCTTAAAAATCTACTTCAAGATTCTAAGTGATCCAACGGACTACTTGCCCAAGATTACACAGGATAGGGCTGGGACTCAAACCCAGATTTTACTAACTCTAAAGTCCAGCACTCTTTTCATGAACCCACTGCTTCTTGGAATTTGATCTTAAAAGGAGAAAGCTCATTGGGTGGTAGTTCTCTAATTTGGCAAGTAAATGAAATTAAATGAAAATAATACATTCTTTTAGCATGTGTCATGCCAAGAATGGAGCACAACATTTTTCCATAGTTTAGAAATGCAAAATCCATGAAACTGAAAGACATTCTCTTATTTTGAGAACAATACTTTACTATTACTTAGCTCTTAAACAATTTCCAACTATATTTAAATTTTTCATCATAAAACATAATAAAGACAAAGGCTTCTTAAGAAGTTGCGGATATCTTACTGCTGTTGTTGTTGCTTTAAGAATTGTACAATTATCTAATCTCAGAGTTGGAACATATGTGAAAGTCTGGGATACCCTCCTGCTCAATGTATGAGTCCTCATTACATCTTTAAAAAGTGGCATGGCCTATCTGCTCAAATATCTCCATAGGCAACTCATTCATTCACTGGAGATTTTTTATTATTATTAAAACTGATCTTATTAATTAAAAATTGTCTCACTAAGACCACTCCAATCTCCCCAATCAGCACCCTAGTTCTGTGTTCAGAAGCCATGAAAACAAGCTTCATCTCTCTACGAGAGGACTGCTTTCCAGATACCGTAAGACAACGATCATGTTTCCGACTACGTTCCCCCAAAGGTCTTCTTTTCCCTAGGCTAAGCAGCCTCAGTTTCTTCAACCATTCTTTCATCCCTTCCTGAATAATTTCATCTAGGCTTTCATTCTGTCAGGCTCTCATCATAAGAATTACATCAATTATACTTGTCGGTACTAATATAAAAAAATCAGTCAAGTAATCACCAATGGATAAACTTGCATGATGGGGAGAGTCTTGGACTTCATAATGTGTTATAGGCTGAAAAAGCAAAATGGAAGATGATCTCTGTCCATGATTCTATCAAATTCAACTCAAAAAATGTATTAACCACCTGCTATGTGCAAGATGCTATTACAAGGTCAGGACACAAAGCTAAAAACTGATATAATCCTTTCCCTCAGGGAACATACAGCAAGTAGTCTACTTGGGACAGAGGAGATATGATATATATGTTTTAGTTTCCTCAAATGCAAGATAGGGATAATAAGAGCACCTACTGGCAGGGTTGTTGGGAGAATAAAATGAAATAATATTTGTAAAGTACTTAGTATAATGCCTGACACATAGTAGGCACCATATAAATTTTAACTGTTGTTATTATATAGACAAATGTGATGCAAGGTGGAAAAGATAAGGATAGAAAGGAGAGTCTGGCAAAGAGCCATTAGAAATTTGAAGGAAATATCATTTTCAACAAAAAAGAGAATCTAATTTAAAAAAACCCTACTAATCTGGTTGGGTGTTGTGTAAATAAAGAACGCTGAAAAGACAGAACCTCTTTGCTACACAAAACTGATTGTAAATAAAATATGTTGGGGATGGGGGAAATTTAGTTTGAGGTGTATGTGTGTGTGTGTACACAAAAATAATAGTACTGGAGGAGGAGGGGTGGAGATGACCCAGACAGTTTATATGAGTAGACAACACAACAAAAGAAAACTGAGTAAGACTGATTAACATGAGGGTTTACCTACTTAAATTTTTTTTTAAACCAAGAAGATGAGAAGATAGCAAAGTGTTAGTACCTAGAGGAGTCCCTCCTCCCCAATAAAATTCCCAGTAATGAACTAGAAGGAACAAGGATAAAGAAAACCAAAGAGAAACAAATATAAGCTCCTCTAAGCAATCCTAGCACTTACTGCACACAAAGAAGGCTAGACTCCCACAGCAACTCAGAGCCCAAACAAGCCCAGGCAGGCACAAGCCAAAGCCTCGACCCAGAGCAGGGACAAGGTGATACCAGGGTCCAGGTAGCTTACCACCTGGACAGCTTAACAACCAGGCATCCTGCCAGATGCGTAGAAGGAGCCAGGGCTAAACCAGTGCCCAAGCAGCTCAGCCTTCAGCTCAGAGACGCGCCGCCCCCAACCCCACCACCCCATGAAGGCATGGCAGTAGAAAGGGCCAGAGAAGCAATGCTGCCAGACTACAGCACAGAGGAAGCTCTCAGTAAGGAATAGCCCAATACAGGCCAAGAACAGCACCCAGTAATCACAGCTCTCAACGTCCTGATAGTTTGGCACTAAAACAGCTCAGGCCTGAAACAGTCACAGCAGGAGAATGGGCCAGGGAAGCAGCTAGGAAGACAAGCACCTAGGGTCTCCCAGGAAGCCTGCTACTACCACTATAAACATAATTTGGGTGGGAACTGTCCAGAAAAAGAGCAAGGGACAGAGCCGAAGCCTGTTTCAGAGCTCTGCAAGGAGACAAGGCAAAAACCGAAGACAAGCTACCGGGAGACTGAGCCAAAATCCAGTAATTCAGGCAGAAGGTGGGCAATTATTTAGCTACTGCAGCCAGGACAAAGCAGGGCCTGCCTGCAGCATCCAAGAATAAGAAAGGGAGCCGAGTCTGACCCAAACATAAAACTCCAATCTAGAAACACTAGAGAGAAGAGTAAATAGAAGAAAAGACCAAACACAATGAAGAAATACCCTGGACCGAAAAAAAACCAAGAGATAAACCCAGAAAAAAAGAACAACTGCAAAGCTATTCTAAATAGGGTGTCAAAGAAAAAAAATGTCCTGGCCACAAAAATGACAAAATTACTTGGATGAATTGAAACAAGAAATACAAAGTACGATACTAAAGGAAAACAGCAGCTCAGGAGGAAAGAACACAAGGAAAATTCATAGCTTAGAACAGATGGTGGTAAACCTTTCCCAAGAAATGAACTCCATGAAAACTTAGGATGGGCCAAACAGAAAGCAGTGGTTCTGTAAGACAAAAAATATTAAAGCAAAATCAAAGGTTGGGGGAGGGGGAAAGGCAGAAAAAGAAATAAGGCTTATGCAAAGAAAATAAGTGATTTAGAAAACAGGTTAAAGAGAGGGAGAAACTCAGAAAAATCAAACATCTGAAAATCATGACTAAAAACCCAAGAAGGCAAAGTGAAAATAGAAAGAATCTGCTCATCACCTCCTGAAAGTGATCCCAGAATGAAAGTTCCCAGAACACCAGGAGCAGAATCCTGAGCATCTAGGTCAAAGAGAAATCTTCAAGAAGACAAGAAGAAATTGTTCAATAACCAAGGTGCCACAATCAGGATTACATAAGATTTAGTAGGTACCGCTATAAAGGAGCAGAGAACTTGAAATGTGATATTCCAAATGGCAAAACAAGAGTAACTTAGCCATCAAAAGTGAGTATAATACTACAGGGGGGAATAGAACTCTAGAAAATTAGAGGATTTCCAAGTATTCCAATTGAAAAGAGCACAGCTGAATAGAAAATCTGAAATACAAACACAAAAACCAAGAGGAATATTAAAAAAACAAAATACAAATGGGTAATCAGAAGGGAATATAAAAGTATGAATTCTTTATATTCTAACAGAGAGAGATTCAATTTAAAAACATGTATTAAGCACCTACTATGTACCAGGCACTATGCTAAGTGCTGGGGAAATAAATAAGAAAAAGAAAGACAGGTACTGCCCTCGAGGATCCTACAATCTTAGGGGAAAATAATATATAAAAGGAAGCTGAAAGTTTGGTAGGTAGCGGAAAGGTGGGATCCTAGGAAGGTACCCAACACAGGACATGGCAGATAAGTCAAAAAAGTCCCTAAATAGTACAGTCAGGTGAGAAATGAGATGTCTGAGCTGAGATCTCTCCTTAAATGGAAAGTGTGGCATTCATGGCTCTGTTCTTCATTTAGAGGCGCAGAGAATAATAATGAGAAGATATACAAAGGCTGATGGCACCTCATAGGATGATGAACTTTTCCTTAATGAACTTTCATGAGGAAAGGTAGAGAAAGAGATAAGACACATGTTGGAGGAGCTGCCGTAGAAAGGCACATTAATGCGCTGCTGATGGAGCTGCCAATAGTCTGGTCATTTTGTAAAGCAATTTGGAATTATGATCTGAAAGTTACTAAACTGTACATGATATATGACCTGGTCATACCACTACTAGATCTATACCCTAGAAATCAGAGCAAGAGGAAAAGGACCCATATGTACAAAAATATCTATAGCAGTTCTTTTTGTAGTAGTAAAGAAGAAGGTGCACATCTAAGGAACAGATGAACAAAATGTTATGTCCATGTAAAAGAATATTACTGTGACATAAGAAATGATAAAATGCAGTTTCAGAGAAACCTATGAAGAATTTTATCATGTAAGTGGAGATAGCAGAACAATTTATACAACAAAAATCTAAAAGATTAAAAATCTGACCAGTGCAATAACCAACCATGATTCGAAATGACCAATGAGAAGCATATTCCCCATCTCCTGACAGAAGAATGCAAATACAACATGTCTTCCTTCCACTAAAATATACAATCCCAGAGAGAAGCGAGTAGAACCAGAGGCACAATTTATACAATTACAACACTATAAAGACAAGTTTGAGGGACTTCAGAACTCTGATTGATGCAATGACCAACCATAATTCCAGACAACCAATAGTGAAACATCTTACCCACTGACAGGTGAATATCTTCAGATATGGCCATTGTGGTAATTTATTTTACCTGACTGTGAATATTTGCTTAAAGGGTTTGGTTTCTTTTTTCTTTTCTGAAAAATAGATTTTTATTGGTATCTTTTGTTTATAAATGATCTAGATTTCACCTTTATCTCTTCTTTTACCCCTCCCTATAACCAAAAAAAAAAAATTTAAGAGGCAAAAAAATTAGCAACACCAAACAATATCTGAAGAAATCTTATTTTTTAAAACAATAAGAAATAAGATCTAGAAGGGAATAAAGAATTAGTGATAGATAGAGCTGTCAAAAAAGAAAAGGAGAAAAGAGGGCCATCAATTTAAAAAAAAAAAAAACAGAGAAGAGAACACAAGGAAGGCCAGAAAGAAGCAGACAAGCAGGTTATCTTTGAAAGCTTCATGCTGAATTTATTGTATACTTAAAAGAAAGAGCAAGTGGAATATAATAGTCACCATTTCACACACAATCCTTTTTTTCTGTTCTATTTTGCATATAGAAATTCTAATTTTATTTAGTGTTTTTTAAGTTCAGAGTAAGTATATCTATTTGTGTTCATGCTCTGTGTGTGTGTGTGTGTATGTGTGTGTGTGTGTGTGTGTGTGTGTGCACGTACGTGTGTGTGTGTTTTTATCATCTATCCCAGTCCTCTCATGTTCCCCCAGAGGACTGAGTTCTTTAAAGACCAAGTAGCATTTTGTCTTTTCGTTCCCCAGAACGCAGCAGCGTGCCTGGCACAGAGATGTAATCAATACTTGCTGAATAGACCTGAACTGAAATCGTACTGTGGAAATAGTACATTGCAAATTTTTCTCCTCAACCTGTGAATTCATAGATATGTGGAGCTCCTGGTGAAGAATTTCCTGTGCCATTTATCATCTTAGATAAGTCCCAGGGGCACCATGGGCACACAGCCAGCCAAGATGTGGCAGAGGTGGGACACAAACCCAAGTTTTCCTAAACCTATTCACTCCACTCTCATGCCTTTCTTTTATGCCACATTATTCCCTCTAGCACCTAACACAGCACATTTGATATAAGAGGCACTTAAATGTTTGTTGAAAGAAAAACAACTCACATTTATGTAGCCGAATACTTTAGCAAAGCACTTCTCTCAGAACACCCCTGTGTGACAGACTGTGAAGTATTATTTCTACTTCACAGATGATGAAACTGAGGCTGAAATGAAATCATTTCACCACTGAAGTTCCTTTCACCTCTGAGATTTTATGACTCTAACTTGCCCAATGGTCCCACAGGTAACATGTGGCAGAGCTGGCATTTTAACTCAACAGTTCTCTGGGAGCCTAGAACCCTTTCCATCCCACTTTGCCTACCATGCTGCACTGTTAGAAGAGCAAGAAAAAGGTGTTCTATCATTCATATTTTGTTACACAACACACAGATTATCACATCCAAATGGTATTAATACCATTTTAAAAAATGGAAAAGACACATCTTGCCATGACGAGTTGGTTTAAAAAGTCAATCTGCTCACATGTAACAGTTAATATCACACAAGATTCCTTAGTACATGAGTTCTGTGGCCATTAAGAAAAAGAGGAAGTCAAACTCATTTTATTTAAGAGGTTTATTTAAAGAAAAACATATCCTATGAATAGGTAATCTATAGCCTTAAAAAGTACGGTGTATTGGTGGTGCTAATTAGTTCTAATTTCATTAAATGACATTAGAGTATTCATTTCTAAGGACAGAGAATATTTTTAAATCTTTATTATATAAGCTGCATATAACCAACTCTCAATTACTAGAAGAAAAATTATTCCCATGTCAATTCATGCTTTTAATTTCCTTTCAACATTACCATCTTCTCTGCTTAAGTAATGTTATCACTATGTCTGTTTATTCTCCTGGTAAAATACAGTGTCTCACATAGTAGTGGCTGGAAGCACGAAGTAGTGGAAAAAATTAGTCGGTAAACCTGGTCTTCTGGGTTTGAATTTTTAATTCTAATTACTAGTTATGTGACTTGGGAATGAAGTCTCTTTTCTCCTTCAAACTCAGATTCCTATCTGTAAAATGAGGGAGTTGAACTAGATGTACTCTAAGACCCTTTCGAGTTCTAAATCCTATTTGATGAATGGAAGGTTTGAGGTTCTCACTTCTTAAACCTAAATACTGAATTACCTCTCCTAGGAATGTTAGGCAGTATGTAAATCTCAAGAAAGAGACCAAGCAGAGAATGTAGACTCACTTCTGGTCTCCATCTGGGTGGTGGTGGTATCTACTTGATTCATTTCCACAAACATTTATTAAGCTCTATGTGTCTAATTCCACTTAGCAAGGAGTTAATACGTGAGCAGGGGTCTAGACAGAGAAATCTGACACTTCCAAGCTCCTTCTGTACTGACTCTCCACAGCATGGCTGCTTCATTTTGTTAGATTCTGTGAATTCCCAGAAATAATATTTTAAAATCTAAGAAAATATCATTGTTTTATGTCTCTTGTCTCTGTCCTTTCTCCTAGGCCCTTAATTAGCACCAGTTACGCATTACCATTACAAAAAAAAAAGATAATATAGTCTTCCTGCTTATTACTACTTAAATGCTCCTGGATAGGTCACCTTTCTGAGCCTCAGTTTCCCCATCTTTAGAGTAGGGATAACATATGACCTACCTGAGAGTCAAGTCAATAAGTATCTATTAAGTACTTACTACGTGCCAGGCATTTTGCTAAGCACTAGAGGTACAAACAAAGGCAAAAACATAGCATCTGTCTTCAAGGATTTCACAATCTAACTGGAGAGACAATATGCAAACAACTAGCCCATACAAGATATGCAGAGGGTAAATGCTTTGTATATAATAATGATAACAACAATAGTAACTTACATTTACAGAGTGATTTGATGTTTAATCTTAAAAACATAAAAATGTGAGCATTGGGCTCTGCCTCTTCACCCATGACGTCTCGGGGCCCAGATTAAAAATGTAGTCTCTCATAACTTCAAGATTATAATTCTGTCTGCTACACTATACTGCAGTGACCTCCATGCTTAGTTTTCACTGGATTCTCTTAACTGTGAATTGGTGGACACTAACTACCTTTCTCAACTGGATGAAAGCTGCTTTTCTTTCATTTCTAATCTCTATAATAGATAGGGGCTCTCATTCTAATCTTTCTATTTCTCTAGATAACATTCTAAATTCCCTTGAGCATAGACTCTCATGAGAAATTTCTAGCATTTCCTGGTTTCAGCTGTTCAAAGATCCCACAGGAATAGAGAACTGTACAGTACATTTCAATACTTCTCCCTCTGGCTGAAAATAGGAAATTCAGGGGGCATACTAAAAATAGAGACTGTAACTCCAAAATTTTTTTTGAAAGGTTCGTATTTTCAAGACACCATTTTTTTATCCATCCAAATGAATAAAAGCATCAGACTGAGGTACACAAATACAAAGCCTCAAATGTCAATATACCCTAACGACAGCAACTGTAGACCTAAATTGTAGTTAATCTTCACAGGTTCAGAGTATAGAAGCAATCAGTCTATCAATCAATCATATCTGTACATATAAACAACACACAGAAGCTCACATGATGTCAGAACTGGGAGAGGCCACAGCCATAGAGTCAAAAAATCATGGATTTAGAGCCAGAAGGGGGCTTAGAGGTCACTAAGTCCAATCCCCTTCTTTTTACCGACAAGTAAATTAAGACAAAGTGACTTGCCCAGATCACATGGCTAGTAAGTGTCTAAGGCAGAATTTGAACACAAGTCTTACTAACTCTGAACCTAACATTCTAGTATAGCTCCCATTTTGACTGATAAAGAAACTGAAGGCCAGAGGTGGGAAGGTCCTTGTCCAAAGTAACCTGGTATAGTGGAAAGAGAACAGAAAGTAAAGAAATACAAGGTCAAGTTCTATCTTTGCCATTTATCAGCTCTGTGACATGTTTCTACCCTGGACGGACACAAGGCAGTCTCGTAGCCTTGTCTCTCATAGACACGTTTCTACCCTGATGACCCTCAGTTTCCTCATCTGTAAAATGAGGATAATAATAATTACACAATGTACTCCACAAGTTTGTGAAACACTTTGTAAACTTTAGAGTACTACAGGAATAGAAGCTGTTGTTAGAATTCAGATCACTTGGGACCAATGCCTTTTTTATATTTGAACATTTGGTCTGTGCTAGTTCTTTTGGCTATCTTAAGTATGGATATTATGTAGGAATACTGTTTGTTCTAAGTCAATGCAGTAAACTATACCAAAATATCTGTAGGGTGATTTTTCATCACAATCAGCAATTATATGCATTTTGTTCAGCTACTGTGAGAAATCCACACCCCTCCCCCAATGTATTCAGGTCCTTAAACCACAAGTGTCTCTTCCAATTAGAAAGACACATGTTGGATCCAGTGGTTCTACTGTAATTTTACCTTTTACCTGGAGCCTGAGTGAGTAACTAGAAAAGGATCTATGGAGAGAAGATGAGAAGAATATGCAAGAGCTGCCATCTTCCCAACCCAATACTCAACAGAAACAGCTATCACCAGAACGGCCAATGATCCTGTAATTGTTAAAACTGCCTTTTCTTACTCCTAATCCCTCTTCATTTCACTGCAGCTTTGGACACAGTTGACTAGTCTCTCCTTTCTGAATAGTCTTTCCCTATATGCTGTCCTAAGGCTGTTTTCTCCTGGTTCTTCCTCTTCAGTTTCCTCTAACAGATCATTAGCCATGTTCCTCCTCCTACCCATGGGCTACAAGACTCTGTCACTTGTCCTTGTGTTCCCTCACTAGGTGATCTCATCAACTTTCATGGGTTTAATTAGCTCTTCTATGCGGGTAATTCCTGAATCTATATATTCTTCCCTAACTCTCTCTCCTTAAATCCAGTCTGACATCAGCTACTAGACGTCTCCACTTGGATATCCCCGTGACATCTGAAATTCAATATATACAAAATAGAATTTATCTTCCCTGTCCTTCCTCCAAACTTCATCTTCTCTGTTGATGGTATTTACCAGTCATCCAAGTTCGCAACTTCAGTGTCATTTTCTACTCTTTTCTTTCCCTCACCCCCCTCTTCCAATCAATTGACAAATACTGTCAATTCTACCTCTACAAGATCCCTTTGCATGGGATCCTTCTCTCCATTCACATGGCCCCACATTATTTGAAGTCTTCATCTGACCTACTACAATAACCTCTTAGTGAGAGTATTGCCAAAATAGTCTTCTTAAAGCACAGGCAAGACTACGTTACTCCTTTGATCAAGAATTTTCAATGGCTCCCTATTGTCTCTAAGATAAAATACAAACTTTTCAGTTTGGGATTTCAAGCTCTTCACAATCTGATGTCATATTTATTTCATACTGTTCTCTTTTAGATACGTTGTGCTCTAGTCCCACGGTCCTATTTGCTGTTTCTAAACTATCTCCCAGTCTGAATGTTTCCCCAAGGTTCCCCCAAACCTAGAATATCCACTCATCTCACTTATACTTTGCACTTCCTTCAAGGTTCAGCTCCAGTTCTGCCTCCAAAGGAAGCCTTTCCTAATCCTTTTGGAAGTACTCTTCCCTAACCCTCAAGTTATCTTGTATTTCAATATATTTGTTTGTATCCTTCCCAGCAGAATATAAACTCTCTGAGGAAAGAAAGGTTTTTTTCATTTCTCACTTTTTCTTCCCAGTGCCTAGTACACTGGCTGGCTCATAATAGGTGCTTTAAAAATACTTACTGAATTAGATGGCATCAAATCCAATCAGAGAGATATTATAAACACAGAAAGACTTTGCTTTTGTTAGGCAAAGTATATTACATCATGGCAAAGGGACATTCAACTTAACTTCCACAAGAGTTTCCTCTAAAACGTTACTGACAAATCTTTCTAGAAGAAGCCCATTCCACTCTCAGACAATTCTGATCATTAAAATAGCTTTTCCATAATTAGAATTGAAATCTGCTTTCTATCCACTGCACCTGGTCCTGCCCTGTGGGAGCAAGTAGATCAAGTCAAATCGATTGTTCACATGACAGCCCTTCAAATATCTGAAGACAGCTATCTTGCCCTACCACCCCCCCGCCCCCGCCCAAGTATGGGAGGTCGCTACTACTGATCTGCTCACATACAAAATAAAATAATTCCTCTCTTCGAGAACCTTCCATCTTAAAACAACACATATACATATAAGTAGATTGAAATATTTAAAAAAAAGAAAGAAAGAAAGACTAGGTAATTCTTTTCTGGAAGATTGGGAGAAACAGCTAGGGAGGATCAAGAAAAGTCTCCTGCAGGAGGTGGTACTTAAGCTGAACCCTGAGAGAGGCCTGTGATATTAAGAAGTGAAAGTGAAGAGAGAATATTCAAAGAAGATAGCCTATATAGAAGCACAGAGAGGGGAGAAGGAATCTCACCTATGGGAAATAGCAAGCATGCCAATGTGGATGGACCATAAAGTTCTTGAAATGGGATAATATGTAGTAAGTCTTAAAAAAAAAAAACACCCAACACTCTGGAACCACGCTGCATACAGTTTTTTAAATGTCAACAAATGATCGCAGAGGTACTAGGGAGACCCTGGATCATACCAAGAAGGGCAGAAAGCAGGCAGAGACCATGCACCCCCTCGTTACCTCCCTGGAGGTGATATCTGTCAATGCAGCTTGAGGTCCATAAGCTGTGGAATAACTAATGTTGAGCTTGTTGAGTCTACTAAAAAAAACTTAAGGCATTTTTCACAAGAACGATTCTAAATATATTACCTATCAGATTTATGGATAGAAGAATTTTTGAATAAATAAGAGACTGAGGATATTGTGACATGTAAAATGGATAATTCTGATTACATTAAATTAAGAAAGTTTTGTACAAATAAAACCAATACAGCCAAGACTAGAAGGAGAGCAGAAAATTAGGGGGAAAACTTTATAGACAGTTTCTCAGATAAAGGCCTCATATCTCAAATACATAGAGAACTTTGCCAAATTTATAAAAATACGAGTCATTCTCCCATTGATAATCAAAGGATGTGAACAGGCAATTTTTACATAAAGAAATCAGATATAGGTGAGTATATGTCATATGAAAAATGTTCTACATCATTATTGATTAGACAAATGCAAATTAAAACAACTTTGAGATATCTCACACCTATCAGATTCACTAAAATGACACAAGGGGAAAATGACAAATGTTGGAAGAGATGCAGACAAATTGGGACACTAATATACTGCTGATGGAACTGTAAACTGATACAACCATTTTGGAGAGCAATCTGGAATTATGCCCAAAGAGTTATAAAACTGTAAAATTGATCCAGCAATACCACTAACTAGGTCTGTTTCCCAAGGTGATAAGGGAAAAAAGGAAAAGAACTTCTATGTTCTAAAATATTTACAGCAGCTCTCACTATGGTGGCAAATAATTGGAAATTGAGGGGATGCCCATCAATTGGGGAATGGCTGAACAAGTTGTGGTGTTATGATGGAATACTACTGTGCTGTAAGAAATGATGAGCTGGTTGATTTAAAGGCAAAGATGGAAAGACTCGCATGAAATAATGAAGAGTGAAATGAACAGAACCAAGAGAAAGTTGGATATACTAAGAGCAATGTTTTTCGAGTGGTAAATGTGAACAACTAAGCTATTCTGAGTTATATGAATATTCAAATCAACTACAAAGGACCTATGAAGAAAGATGTTATCTACCTCCAGGGAAAGAACTGACAAATCAAACTATGAATTGTATTGTTTCACATATATATCTGTGCCATATGCTGGCCTTCTCTAGTGCAGGTTTGGGAAGGAGGGAGGGAGAGAAACTGCTTTGAACTCAAATGTAACAAAAATAAGTAAATTTTCTGAAACCAAGTGTAGGACTACAGTATTCTCTACTAAATTTCACATTGTAACATTGAAGCCTGTATTCTAGCCTGTCAAACCTTTTTTAGATTCTGTCGTTTAATATGTTACCTATCCTTGCCAGCTTTATGTCATCTGTAAATTAAATTAGTACATCATCTACGTCACCTTCCAAGTCAATGACAAAGAAATGTAGAACAGGATGGTGCCAGGGAGCCATTCCAAGGGTACTTCAAGAGACCTGTATCTAGGCTGAGATCCATATTAATCATTATTGTTGGGGGCTGTTCACTCAGCCATTTCCAATTCTGACTACTTTACTATTGCCAAATCAATAGCTCTCCATCTCACCCACGAAAGAAAGCACGTCAGATGCCTTGCCAAAAACCACTGCCTACAACGTTCTCCATTTGACCTACTAGTAAGGCTATAAAAGAGAAGTCATGACCTATTGTTGATAGACACAATTCTCAGTGATCACAAACTACTTCTTGAGGTGCTCACAAAGCATCCCTTTCATAAGGTGTTTTACAATTTGGCCAGAAATTAAAGGGTTTATTTTGAAAAGGAGAGTTTCAAAATTATAAAATATGGATTTAAGTGCTCACTTTTTCAGTCTGAGATAAATATATTTTTCCTAAAACTAATGTGCAAAAAATAGCATGTAATTATAAAACAATTACTGTTACATCTAACTCAAAATAGTGTTCCAGCAGCCATGATGGGAGAAAAATCCCGGCAACACCAGCTGCTGCTAAATATGACAACAAAGCATGCTTTTTTGAATGAATACAAAAGAATCTTTTTCATGCATTTGTTCAACAAATAGTTAAGGCCCCACATAGAGTATTATGTAAAGTTCTGAGAAAGATACAACGATTAGTAGTAAACTGGGTCCCTGTCCTCAAGAACCTTACAGACTAATTTGAACAAAGCTACTTCTGGGGGCCTCTGCTTTCTTTTCTGTAAAATGAGAGGCATGGACTAACTCTAACTCTGAACCCATGATGTTTTAAGAATGAAAGACAGGGACACAGATTAATAAAATATAATTTAGAACAAAATAAATAGATAAGAGCAATACCAACAATTATAAAAAATAAGGGAAAAGAATGCTATGAAACTATTAAGGAAGAATCAATTATTTTCTAGTGCAGGTTTGGGAAGGAGGGAGGGAGGGAAACCGCTTTGAACTCAAATATAACCAAAAAAAAATTTTTTTTCTAAAAAGGACTATTGTCTAGCTTATCCAAAGAGGGTAAGTAAATAGAGCCCCTTTTTTCTGAGGGAGGAAGTCAGGGCAATTGGGGTTAAGTGACTTGCCCAAGGTCACACAGCTAATAAGAGGTAAGTGTGTCAAGTGCCTGAGGCCAGATTTGAACTCAAGTCCTTCTGACTCCAGGGCCGGTGCTCTACTCACTGCACCACCTAGCTGCCCCAATACAGCCCCTTTTGAAAGCAAAGTATACTTTTTCTTAAAATGTAAAACATTTTATCATTTTGGAGATGTGAAAAAAAACAAAACAAAATGAACCTAGAAGAACCAAGAAAGCAGAAGGATGTTGGGAAAGACAGCACAGTATCACAGAAAGAGTGCTGGCAGCTGGGAGCCCCCAAATATCATTTAAGCTTTGGCCTTAAGAGTCATAAGACAAGGGCCTGAGTTGCAGGTTGACCAATCTGAGACTGTTTCTACATGTGTAAAATAGGAGTAATATTACTTGCACTACTTACATTAATAGGGTTGTGGTCACTGCAAGACAAAAAGTGCCAGTGGTTCTTTACTCCTTCTAGGATAAAATACAAACTCCTCGGTCTGGACCTTATATGCCATCCAAGTATCTGCCATAACCATTTTTTTCCATCTGGTCTGTTGTTGCACTACAGAACCCTGGGCCTCATAACACCACATTCTGGATGATTTAATCCACTCAACTTTGACCACTAACCTAGGGCTACGTTGTCTTCATTGGTGCTAGCACAGGATGCATGGTCTTCTATAACTAACTGAAACCAGAGCACTTTCATATGTACACATCCAAGTGTCCAACCTCCCTCCCACTATCCCATACTCATACCATGTACCCTTTCCCACCTCTTGCTCTAGAAATAGTAATCAAATCAATACTACCATTATTTCTGGAAAGGACATATAATGTTATTGCTCTATGGCTCTACTTTTTACCTCTGTGACTTCTCAAACTAAAGCAGTTTCTTGGCCACCACTTCCTTATATGCATAATGTTTTCCTACAGTGTAAAATTCCTTGAGAATGGGTACTGTCTGGCTCTTTCATTTCAACTAATCACTCAATCATAAGCTTCGGACTATGGAAAAAATCTTTGGAACTGTAGTGATGTTGCACAGGAATTTATTTGGATTGGCTAAGGAAACCTGGTCATACTCTAGGAGTCATCTATAAAATATCAAGCTAGTTAGATCCAAAGTAACTGAAGCATTTGGATTCCAAGGAGAGAATCCAGTTGAATTCCCTGAGAAGGAGTCATATGGAAGGCAAGGAAGCAGTACGTTTCAGCTTCAGTCTTGGTCCATAACTCCACCCCCCTTTTTGGCCCAAGGAAAACTTTTTAAGTTTCAAAGCGTCTGGAAAACTCTGGTTTCCCATATTCCCATCAGGATCCTAGCACTGTTCCAACTCCACCACATTTTCTTCCTTGGGACAGCAGTGGCTGGCAGCAGTGTCTGCACTGGGAACCAAGGACGATCAGGACATAGATTCCTATCACAATTCTATCAAGAACCCAACAAAGAAACTATACCATGAATAAGGGAAACTTCTTGCACCCTCTATGAAGGAGAGAAAAGGACTTCTAGCAACCCAAAGACAAGTTACCCCTTTGCCATATGTATTCATTTATTCTTTCATTTCTGTATATTAACATTCCCAATCACTTGTCCTTATCTTCTGTTTCTTTGGTGAGATTTATACTGCAGATTCAAGTTTTTCTATTCTCCCAATTATTTTTGTTGTGCAAGCTGTAAATTCTGCTCTCACCAGTCTCATTTCTCTTTCAAACTATTCAGGAACAGTATGTTGTAGTTCCATGTTTTGCTCAAAAATCCACAGGGATTCTCTGCCTAATTAAGCGTTGAATAATTTTCCTTTGTTTTACAGTGTCTATTCATAGATGCCTGAACTCATTTACTAGATCTGGAGGCCATATTTCCTTATGTTGTTAATGTTTTCCCTGCTGGTTTGTCTGCTTATGCTCAAGATTTTGAAGTTTTTTTCCTCATGAGATCTTTGGTGATTTCATTCTTTTTTCCCTTAATTTTTCCCTATTGCTAACTTTCTGTCTCACTCCCTTCTAACGGTGGGTTCCCTGCGAGTTGGATCTCAAAATGTTCAGCCTCCTCTCACACAGGGCAATTCATGGTTCACCAGTCTAGGTCACTGTCCCAAGCGACTTTTGGGGAGGAAAAACTGGCCTCGACTGAATTCTGGGCTCTTTCCCTCACACTTAGGGGAATGTCACACAGTCCCACATAAATGAGGTCCTGTCCTATTCCCTCTGTTCCTCAGTTCTCTAGCTCAGCAGTACAGAGTGCTGCCACACTGGTACTACTGCAGCCTGGACAGATGCCTGTTGTTTGGAGTTGGGATTTCTGAGGCTTGGGAAGGAGAAAAGGGGTTTGTTGAAATGTGGGGCTGAGCTCTACAACAAAGCCAGACACTTGTCCCTTCTCTCTGTTTCTCCACTCTCCTGCATAAAACTCTTGAAGCACACTGGCTATCATGACCTCGTCAAATTTTTGTAGTCTAGTATTGTGGATCTCAAGGCACTGGAAAGAAGGAAAGGGGGGTCAGGGTGTGAGAAAGCATTCTTTTGCAAGCCTATAGGTCAGGTGGCTAGTGCAGTCTTGTTACTCTGAGCGTGGTGAGCAGTGGGGGAAAAGGTGCTCAAGTTAGACATTATTTCATGAAGTTTTCACTTTCTTTTGGTAAAAGGACAGTGTCCTAGATTACTGGGTCAGCTGACACTGCTTTATCTTTGTCACATAATTTCTGTTTTGGAGAGTTTTGAGATATTGTGAGGATCAGAGAAAGTGTCTAATCCTCCATTTGTTGGTCATGTGACATGGAAGTGATACTCTAAGTACTTCCTAAGCCTCAGTTCACTTTCCCATGGGAACTATACATACTGATGGGAGAGTATTCCAGATTTTTTTTCCAAGGGTTGGGGTTTGTTTATATTTTGTACCAACCTTGATACCACCTTAACATAAACATCCATTTCTAAAGTCTGACTGACCAAATGATTCTCAACTGATTAGCATGGTAGGAAATACAGTGGTGGGTGCCAGTGAGTTATAGCTGATTGTTTTTTGCTGAAGATGACAATGTCATTGGGAAGGTGATGCCATGACTTGCAAGTGAACTAGATTTAATTAAGGGAGGGCTGTGCAAAGTCACCAGCCTCACTCTCTCCTCCAGAGCTATCTAGGTCCAGTGGCAAGATATATAGATCAGGATGACTAGAGATGGCCCAGATGCAGTGGGAGACCTTGGCCTTTTACTAAAATGAAATGAAAGAAAAACAGCTTTTATTCAGTTAAGGAAGGTAGTTAAATAACCATGGGAACCATAGCTAATATGAGAAGTATGAATTTTGCATTTCTAAAATATTAATGACTAGCAGTTTGCCTTGGGTACACAATGACAGCACATAAACGTTCATTTTTTTCCCTTTTCCCTTTGAAGCCGTTTTAGACTGCTTGCCTTACTTGTGACATGAGTCCAAGACAACTTGTCTGAGATAATTCTGGACTACAGGTCCATAAGGATAAGATTTGTCTGCTGTCCTAGAAGCCCTAAGTAATCAACCCTGCCCTTAGAGATGAGGCACTACCTCCTATCATCCAAGGCCTGGCATGTCATCCTTCTTACCTCCACTTCTTAAAATCTCTCACTTACTTCAAAGTTCCACTTAAGTGCCACCTCCTACATGATGACTTTCCTGATCCCTTCAGCTACTAATGCTGTTACCACTCCCAAATTACTTCATGTGTACTTTGTAATTACATTTATGTGCGAATAACCCCCAAAAGAATATAATCTCTTTGAGAGCAAGGACTGCTGCTTTTTGCCGTTGTATCCCCTAGCACAGTGACTGGTATATAGTAGGTATTTAATAAATGACTATTGTTTGATCACTGTCAGAAGATCACTTCTTAAAGTGTAACACATTACCACTTGTTTGTTATTCTTAGCCTAGACCTAGTCATCAATTATATGTATAATCTTGGGCACATAACTTTATAATGAAAAACACTTTAGAGATGATTTAATCTAATACACTATTTTTTTAATTAAGATTTTTTATTTTTAGTTTATAACACTCAGTTCCGCATGATTTTGAGTTCCAAATTTTCTTCCCCTCTTCCCCCGCTCCTCCTCTCCAAGATAGTATGGAATCCAATATATCTTCTACATATAGCTTCGCATTATACTTATTTAGACAAGTCAAGTTGTAAAGAAGAATTATGACCAATGGAATGAATCATAAGAAAGAAGTAACAAAACAAAACAACAAAAGAGAAAAAAGAAAAAAAAAAGGAGAGCAAACAGTTTGCTTCAATTTGCATTCAGACTCCATAGTTCTTTCTCTTAATGTAGATAGCTCTCTCGCTCATGAGTCCTTTGGAGTTGTCTTTGAACCTTGTATTGCTGAGAAGAGCCAAGTCTATCAGGGTTAGTCATCACAGAATCCATATATCTGTGGCTGGGTACAATGTTCTCCTGGTTCTGCTCTGCTCACTCAGCACCGTACCACGTAGGTTTTTCCAGGTTGTTATGAAGTCCACCTAACACTCTAAATCTACAGATAAGGAAACTGAATCCTAGAGAGATTATGTAACTTGCTCAAGGTCACACTGTTAGCGACAGAGCCAGCACCTGAATCTGCTTCCTTGCTTCCAAATCCAGGGCTCTCTACACTCTACCACAATGCTGCTTCTCTTTGGGCCTTCCTGTTCCCGCCTGTAAAGGGAGAGGGTCAAGCTAGATGATCTCTGTGATCACCTCTATAACAAACATTTATGTGTGCATGTCTACACATATACATATAAGCACTTCTAAAACAAATCTATATATACACATATACACATACCTCTATACAGAGATAGAGATATATTCATAGATATATAGATATCCACAAATACATATATATCTCTACATAAAAGTAAAAACATTGTCCTGATCTCCATTAATCAAAACTTTTGCTCTGGCCTGCTAACACTGATTTTACTAGGGATAAGAGCTCATACTCAAGGACCAAAGCTGTCTCTCCTCACCCAAGAAGCACATTATGCAGAATGGCAGCCATGCCACTGATGGTCCATTCTTTCTAACTTTCCACACTTTTAAGCTCATAGCAGTCGAAAGCATTAGTTCTCTCTATAAGAGGAGTAAAGTGAGGGGGAAGGGATGACAGAATGGGTTTACTCTACATTCAAATAATCCCAAATCTGAAACATGAGGAATGTTTTAACTCAGCCAAGGTCTTGTGCCAAGTCTTGCTTACAGGGACAGAAATTTTTCTTAAGTCAATTCTATCACGTTGACAGAATGAACACAAATTTCCAAACATCACATTCAGTTTGTTACACATAAAGCTGAATAAACATTATACCACTGAAAAAAGCAGTTATCATTTCTGAAGTCTTTCAGAAAAATCAGGTGAAACAGGTTTGCTTTAGATGTCATAATATTACTTAACACAACAGAAAGGGAGCCCTGGTGTCTTTTTCCTTATTATTGTTAAAGAAAAGGAAGTTGGGGGTAATCATAGGATTAAAACTAAATCACTTTTCATGGAAAATAACATGTTTAAAAAGTAACATGAATCACAGCTCAGAGAATTTTATAGCTGGAAGGAACCTCAGAGAGATCATCAAACTGGGTCCCTCAAACCCAACCTGAGCTACCATATAACTAATACTTTTTCTCACCTGATTGCCTAAGCTTGGGGTGCCTTATCTTCACCTCCTCACCTGCTGAATTCATACCCACCCTTTGAAACCTCACCTAACTGCTATCTCCTCCAGGTGGTAATGGCTTTTCTTCTTAGACCTTACTTTGTTATGTTCAACACTACTTATCAAGTAGTGCTTGGCATAAAAACCCTACTAGACTATAAATGGCATTCCAGAGGGCAAGGACCAGAGGGAAATATCCATTTTCACTAATACTAAGCACTGGGCTCTACATCTGAGAGGTGCTTAATAACCGTCTGTAGCTATTTGTTCAATTTCAAGATAAGGAAAAGGGAAAAAAATGAACATTATGTGCTGTCATTATGCACCCAAGGCAAACTGCTAGTCATTAATATTTTAGAAATGCAAAATTCATACTTCTCATATTAGCTATGGTTCCCATGGTTATCTAACTACCTTCCTTAACTGAATGAAAGCTGTTCTTTTATTTCATTTTAGTAAAGAAAGAGATAACCTTTTTGTTTTACAGATAAGGAAACCTGAGGCCTTGCTCAAGGTCATACTTGTAGGTAATGGCGGAGCCAGGACTCACATCCAGGTCTCCTGATTCCTTGCCCAATATTCTTACCACTGTACTGGAGTATCCTGGACTTTGGTTAAAGTTTTAGAGAACTCCGTTGTTACACTGGATTTTAGCATTTAGAAAACAAAGGTTTTTTATCATATGCTCATCTCTATACATTTCTCATGGAAATCAGGATCACGACTCAAAATAAAAATATAATAAAGGTAAATGTCATTCCAGTTTCGTCTTGTTTCAATTTGTTTTATTAATACCCAGGTCTTCTTTAGAAGGTTTAAATTCCACCCCACTACTTCTGGGGATAAAATACTATTCTAGGGAACAATCAACTTTGTTTTCCTTTTAGAGTATCAGAGAAAAGGAACAGAAACAGCTTCTTCCAGGAAGTCCTTCAGGATAAGGGCAGAGCCCCACAGCTGGGCTCCAAATCCTCTGGCAAACCATTTCACATGACTTTATTTCCTGTCCACACAGTTCATTACAATCAAACTGGGTCGCTCCCTCTCCCCGCCCCCTCCGCTGTTCTCACCCCACTCTTTGCTCTATTTCTATGCCTCTGTTCGTGATATTCCTCATACCAGGAACTGATTTTCCAACATCTCCTTCTCTTAAAACCCCAAGTTTAGGGACCACCTCTTTCATGAAGCCTTACTTAATTACCACAAACTCCTTTATCTCCGGCATCTCAGCCAAAGAAGAGATCTTGCTATGGGACCTTTCATCTGCACCTATAATTTGTATTAGAGTTCAGTCACTTGTTTGTTCAGTAAGTCCTTGTTAAATGTCTGTTACATACAAGCACTGTGCAAGGTCCTGCCTATACAGAGACCAAAAGGATATAGTTCCTAATGTCGATTATGACAGACATTTAGAGAAATAGGTATACAAAATATATACAGGGTAAATTTTTGAGAGGAGGACACTAGCAGCTAGGTGAAGACTCAGGAAAAGCTTCATGTGAAAGGGGTTGCTTAAGCAGATTTCTGAAGGAAACAAGCGATTTTAAGAGGCAGAGATGAGGTAGCAACGCATTCCAGGCTTAGGGGACACAATAATAAAGGCATGGAGCCACGAGACAGAATGTCATGTGAGAGGAAAAGCAAGGCCAGTTTGACTGGCTGGCAGAGTACAGAAAGGGGAGTGATGTACAAGATTATAAAGGTAGGTGGGCAAAGTTGTGAAGGGTTTTAAAGCTAAAGAGAGGATCAAAGATCTAGTAGGAGGCACAAGAGCTACTGGAGTATACTGAGTAGGGAAATGATATAGTCAAATTCACATTTTATGGAAAATCACTTCTGCAGTTGTGTGAAGGATGGTCTTATAGAAAGAGACTTGAGGCAGTAAGACCAATGATCTAGGTGAGGGGTTAAGGGGGCCTAAATTATGATGGCATCTGTGTAAGGAGAGAAAAAAGATCATATAGGAGATACATTATTGAGGTAAAAGCAAAATTTAGCAATGGATTAGATATGTAGGGTAGGAGAAAATAAAAAGTAGAAAATAGTGCTGGGGCTATGAACTTGGGATACGAGAACAATGGTGATACCTTCTACAGAAATAGGTAAGCTAGGAACAGGGATGACATTAGAGAGAAAGGTATTAAGTTCTGTTTTAGATATACTGAGTGGAAGATGTCTCTGAAATACTCACTTTGAAATCTCCAATAGGCAGTTGATGATAAGGGATTGAAGTTCAAGGGGAAAGAATGAGGCTGCAGACATAGATTCTTATTCCTCATAGGGATAAAGATTAAATGCATGGGAGCTGATCAATCCACCAACAGTCATTTAAGCGCCTATTATGTTTTACTATGCAAGGACTATGCTATATATAGTAGTATATATATAGATATAATATATAAATATAGGTGTACAATATAAAGATGCAAATATATACAATATATAGATACAAAGAACATAATACTTAGTTTCAAGAAGCTAATATTTTAGTGGGGAAGACAGGTATATATAAAAATATACAGCATAAATATAAAGTGACAAATATTAAGTAGTTAAACATGAGGCCATTAGGGAGGGAAAGCTCTAGCTTTTTCAAGATAGAGGGGAATCAGGAAAGTCTTCATGCAAAAGCCAGTGCCTGAATTCTATCAGAAAGGAAGAAAGAGACAAGAGAGACACTATGAGATAGAGGGAAGGAGGTAGTGTGTTCCAAGCATGGGGGCCGGCTAGTTCAAAGACACAGGGATGGAAAAGGGAGTATTATATGTAAGGAATGGAGAGCTCTGTTTGGCTGAATTGTAGAGTGCAGAAGAGGGTGTAATATCCAATGAAGCAGGAGAGAAAGGTTGGAGCCACGTTGTGTATGGCTTTAAAAGATAAACAGTTTATATTTTATCAAAAGGCACTAAGAAGCCACTGGAGTTGGTTGAGTAGGGAAGTCATGTGATCAGATCTACACTTAAGGAAAATTACTCTGGGATCATAGGATGGCCTTGAGTGGGGGCAGACATGAGGTGGGGAGGCCAATTAGGAGGCTGTTGGAATAATCTAAACAAGATGTGATGAAAAGCTGTATGAGTGAAGAAGAGTCAAATGCAAGAGATACTGTGGAGATAGAAATCATAAGATTTGGGCAAGTGATTGGCTACGTGGAGTGAGGAAGATTGAAGAATCAAGGGTAAAGCTGAGGTTATAAAGCTGGGAGACTTGAAGGCTGGTGGTGCCTTCAAAAAAAATGGCAAAGTTTAGAAGACAAAGATTATTTGGGGAGGAAAAAAATTAATTCGGTTGTGGACATTTTGAGTTTGAGCTGTCTCTAGGAAACTATTGGAAAGGCAACTAGTGATGTGGGACTGAAGCTCGTGGGAAAGACTGGGACTAGTTGGATTATACAGAGTTATGAAGATATGCAGTCAGTCAAAAAGCATTTATTATGTGCCTACTACGTGCCAGGTACTGTGGATATGAGTAAAGGCAAAAGATAATCCCTGGCCTCAAGAAGCTCATAATCTAATAGAAGACTATGTACAAACAAGTTATAGATAGGATAAAACAACTATGCACTGCTAGGATAAACAGAAACTATTCAAGAGAGGGAAGGCACTAGAATTAGGAGAGATTGGAAAAGGTTTCCTAGATGTTTAGATAGATATTGATTATAAATGAGGCAGTTAGAAGGAGTAATGGATAGAATGCCAGGCCTGGAGTCAAGAGTTGGACAAGACTGAAAAAAACACTACTGATACTATAGATACAACATATTATATGCTAATATCTTTACATTATATAATATTATTGCATAATATTTTACGCAGAATATCTATATTGCTATCCATATGCCTACAGATAGATACTGAGCCTCTGAAATGTTCCATAAAGAGGAATTTGGTGTCCTATTCCCAAATGTCCCGATCTTGGTTTTCTTTACTGATATTTTACTCATTTACAAAGTAAAGTACTGAAATACATTTTTTGAGATCAGATTCATACATGGAAGGTATCTCCCAAGATCACTGAGTTCAACCAAGGATCCTTGATTCCAAACTAACAACATCCCTGAAATAGCAATCCAGAATTTGTTCAAAATTATTCATGGGACAGAGAGCTCCATACCTACCAACATAGTTCATTACATTGTGGGTTATCCCTAATTATTAGGAAGTCCTTTCCTATATGGAGCTAAACTCTGCTTCCTATAACTTGACATTATTTACTGTAGTCTTGCCTTTCAGAAACACATAGAAAGAACAAGCTTAGTCCCTTTGTTCCATTATCACCTTTTAGACATTTGAAGATCATCACATATGTCTCCATTTATAGTACTTTCTTCTCAGTTCAGTATTTGTATCCCTATGCCCTTGCACTAAGTCTGACACATATCAGTCCTTTAATAAATACTTGTTTAGTTGGAAACAGAATGGGCTGCCTTGGGATGTAGTGGGTCACTAGAAGTCTTCATGCAAAAGGTAGATGACCATCTGTCAAGAATGTTAGAGAGAGAGAGCTCTTTTTCAGGTATCAGAAAGAAAGGGACCTCAGTGGCCATCTAACTGTAAAAAGCTATGATTCCCAAGACTGAACATCCACCAATGCCTTTAACTACTTTTCATGATTCCTGTTCTCCTCTTCTAAACAGGTTCTCTTTTGGTATCATCCTTTCTCATGTATGAAGAAGTAAATACGATACACGAAAACTGGCTTTAGAAGCACAGAACAAAAGGAGACTATTATCTCCCTTGAGACAGAGACTTCCATTAAGCAGCTTAGGATCAAGTTAAATTTTTAAGGACTTAGCACAGTGCCTAGAATACAGTAGGCACTTAATAAATGGTTACTGACTGACTCAATGTATTTACAGGTCAAATCTTCTGACATTAATCTTCAGAGAGTATCTAAATTCTTCAGTAGTTCCAAAAATTCTCTGTAAGTAAGTCTGATAAACAATACATCAATTCAAAAGAAATATGCTTTGTTTAGATAAGCTAAGATCAGCGTTGCCTTCCAATATACATGGCACACATTCAGGGTGATGCTTAGGAATGTAACTAGTACAGAAGGGATCACAGCAGATTTTGTTTGGCCCTTCCACCTTTTATCCTGCCAGAAGCCATTGTTTTGATGACTCTGCTTAAATATTCTTTTTTTTCCTCTCTGGAAGCAAACTGCTCATATATTTTATTTCCCCCTGGCTATGACAGAAAGAAGAGACTTCCACCACAACTAGCTAACTCTTAGCAAGGACTTTTTATTAGAATATATGTAAGGCTAAGCCAGCTCCCTCACTTCCTGGGCTGGTGGACCTTGAGGCCCTTCTTGAAGTTTGGGATGCCTCATCTATAATTCCATAGGACCTCATAGGCCTGTGAGGGTAAAGTAAGATGATGTCTATGATTAAAGCATTTTATGAGGAACACGCAAACAACTGCCATCAACTGAATGTGATACCTTGGTGCATTTTCTTATACGTCCTAATTATCACATAAGAATTTTCTTAAAGTTTTCACACAGAAATGTGACATAAGACTGCATATTAACTATTTCTGTATTGATGTGTTCATTCACTGAGTGATGCCTGTAATTGGTGTTATGTTGGTTTTCAGTGTGTCTTGTTATTTTTTTCCTTCCAAAGAGATTTCACTTGAGGAATGTGGCCTATATTCCAAAAATAGCCTATATAGCACATATGCTTTTAGAGACTATTTGCAGGTAATTTCCAAGTTAAGGAGTTTCTACGGGTATTTTTAGTCTATGTTTACTCTGGATTTTCCTCCTTATTTCTTATCATCTATATTGTTAATACCAATATAGGAGTCCATGTAGACATATAATAAAAAAAGAATGATAAATGGAGGAATTCAGTCATTTGATGAACAAATACTGATTGGGAGCCTACTGCATACACAGCTTATCAGGGGTACTATTAAGATGCTTAAAATAAAAGTGAAGGTATTTTCCCCTTTTCATTTAAATTAATAGCACTAGCTAAACAACAATGAAAAAATGGAATTGGGGAACTTTAATACACTAATCCAGATAAGGGTTTTAAGATCAAATGCTACAAGCTCTGTGTGTATGTATACATATATATAATTCAACGAATATTCACTAGACACTAAGATAGGTGGATAGAAAAATATATACAAACTCATATCAAATTACTTACCATCTCAGTGATGGGGAGAGGAAAGGAGAGAATTTGGAACTAAAAATTTTAAAAACCTAATTTTAAAAATTACTTTTACATGCAATTAGGAAAAATAAAATATAATTTAAAAAAGAAAAATATATACATACACGTCACAAATATAACATATATTCATTCCAGAGAGGAGATATATATAATAAATAATTGTATGAATGTTTAAAACTCCATCAGATTGTGAGCTCCTTGAGAACAGAGACTGTCTTTTGCTTTTTTGTGTATCCCTAGTGCTTTAGAACGGTGCCTAGCATGGCATATAATAAATGTTGATTAATTGATTGATTGAAATAATACTAGGTTTCTGCTCTTTAGGAAGTTGTTCACAGTCTCATTGACCTTGGAATCTGATGAAATTGGGGTTCAAATTCCATCCATGATGGGCATGTCACTTAGCTAGTTTTAGACACAGTGTCCACAGTTAAAATATGTGGAAATAAAACCTATAGTATGTAGGTAGGATGTAACACATTTCAAACAAGGAAAAGTGATTGGCACATAGTTAAGTGCTTAACAAATGCTTTATCTATCGGTAGAGTCATGCCACGGGAGTGAGGAATGACTGATAACCAGCTGCAAGATTTCCCAAGAACTCCAAGGAAAGTTCCCATAATGTTGATGGATCCCTAAGGCAACTGTATGGCAAATTAGCAGAGGCCTGGATGAATAAAGGTCTGCATGGCTGGAGGGTATGTCCACATAGAAGAAACCTCAGATTAACTAGAGTAGAACCAATTATTTTGAGAATCTAATTTAAATGTATATAAAATGTTTTGTAAACCTTAAGGCCCTATGTAAATGTCAGTTATCACTGTTACAATTCACAAGTAACTACAATAGAAGAGTTAAAGATGAAATAAAGTCCTATAAATATACACATCATTGTCACTAGGATCCTTGAACTAGATTTAGAAAATATCTGTGAACTTTCACAATTCTCTTTTAAAAACATTTTAATGCCTTTGCAAAGCTGAAAATGCTACATAAATGCTTTACCTATCCGTCCAAGACCCATTGGCTCCAACTGGAAATAAGATTTCAGTTTTTAAGATGAATAGGTTTTCTGAACTTTGTATTAGAATTGCTAAGAGACAAAATTTAAAACCTAAGCATACTAGGTCTAGAAAGGTAGCAATTTTTTGAAAGCATTAATTGGAAAGAAAAATAATGACCACAAAAGACTCAAACAATTTCATTTTCATGATTTTAACTCAAAAAGAAGTTGTTTTCAGAAATACTGTGGGAGTTTGGGGGGGGGGGGTTTGGTTATAATGTAGTTATTATGAAATTTTTTTAAGCTAAATATTTTCACAGAAAATAGCAACTGACAGTAAGTCTCTGTGCTTAAGAGGAAAAACATTTTTATTCACAAATTCCTCCAAAACTACTAGTGTGGAGAAAGCCTTAGACTTACAGCTCCAAGTCTAGTAGAAATGAGCTCTATGACCTCTGGCAAGTCATATTCTCTCTGAGTATCAGTATCCCTATCTGTAAAATACAGGAAATGGATAAATAATCTTTAAGGCAATGGTCTCCCAAGTTTGATCACAAATCACTATCGGTTAAAAAAAATCTGAGCATGTGCCCCTCAGTATTCCTATATTTTACTATGTCTAGAATAACCTGCCTCCTCCCTCTTTCCCTGTTGAATTCCTATATTTTTTTAAAGCCCATCTCAAATGCCACTTCCTCTGGGAAGTTTTCCCTGTCTCTCCCCCACATACATACTCAGAAACAACCTTTCCCCCTCCAATTTCATACAGCATTTTATTTTGCACTTTGAATATAAAATTTTAAACTGTCAAACAGAACTAGGATATTTTTGGATTCAGATGGAATCTTAAATGTCATTAAGTCCAACCTCCACATTTCACAAAACAGGCAGCCAAAGCACAGAAAGGTTCAGTAACTTGCCTCTACCCCGTGATGCCTCCAAATTCTTATTTTCTGCCTGCTGCATTAGTCATCAACTCTTAGATCCAATCAAGATCATCAATTTAGACTCAGAAGGGATTCTGGAAGTCATCTATTCTAGTCCTTCACTTTACAGATGAGGAAACTGAGGCCTAGAGAAATATAAGTGACTGGCCCAAGGTCACACAGGTATTAAGTGGCAGTCAGAATGTGAACACAAGTCCTAGAATTCCAAATCCAACATTTTTTCCCCAAAGCACCACACTTGACCTCAGTATGCAAAACTGCATGAACACTGTTCTGAAGCTGTTGGTATACAAGACAGTTAAGTTCAAAACCAAAATGTGCGGCAGCCTGAGGTAGCAGACCAGCCTGAAGGTCAGAAACAATCATGTTATCTCTCCGATGTTCCAATGTAAAAATGGATATGGAAGCTGTAAACTATAAAATACCAAACAGAAGGAAAGTTTTTAGTGTTATAGCCTAAATTCGCCAAAATGAAGCCACTAAGTAGCCCAGTAGATAGAATACTGGACTTGGAGACCAGAAATTCAAATTCTTTTTCAATTATGTAGCTTTCTGAACCAGGGCATGTAATTTAACCACTCTCAACCTCAGTTTTCTCTGCTGTAAAATAGAAATGATAACAGTGCTTATCTCCCAGGGTTGTGGGAAGGATGATTAATTGCAGTAACATATGTAAAGCATTTTGTAAACCTTAAAGCTAAATGTGATCTAGGAGAGAATATACCTACTGAAACACTTCATCCTCAGAAACCGTTATCAGAGATAGAGATAACAGCACTTCATAGAGATGCTCTCTTGGCTGCCATGGGACTCCCCACCCATTACCAGGAAGATTGGGCTGTTTGAGTTCTAGGAGAACAATGTCTTCCCAGGCTCTCCTTATCCTCTAAGGTGGGAACTATTAACACACACTATACTTCAGGACAATAAAATCTTTTTCTTCCCTGCCTTCCATAGCTTTGAGGGAATACAGGCAATGACAGAGGAGGGAGTCAAGGTAAGAGGAGCAAGAGAGTGAAAAGGGAGAAGTCAGCTTATATTGATGTGTTTTAAAAGTAAAGACACTTGTTCATAAAAAGTCTTGCAGAGCAATAATGGCTTGCCCTTAGAACCCCACTGCTAAGAGTACAGCCATCACTACCAGTGATCTGGGGCTAATGACAGCAGAATTTTTTTTCCAATTTCCCCCAATGCCCCCACACTTAAGCTTAGTTAAAAGAAACTTTGTACCCAAAAATTTGTTAGCTGAGGTATTACCATAAATGGCAAGCTAAGATCCAAGATAAAATGCAACCATTTTATGAACCCAAAGGACAATATTTCTTTTTTGCTCTCTTGTGTATGCCAACATTCCTGCAGATTTGAGCAAACAAACCAAAGTATAGTGCCTGATATTATAAGAGTATATTTGCATATGACCCAACATGGGCTGTCAGTACACATATAAAAGTTTAGAAATCTGACTTGTATACTAGAAAAATAGTCAAAATACCACTATGGCATTAAAAAAAAGAACATTGTAGAAAAATATCACTAAATAACTCTACAATCTCACTCCAAAGATTGACCTTTAGTGATACCTATTAAGAATATGGGATATCAAAATAGTGAATCAAAATCAGAAAATGGCTACAATGTACTCCTTGCCAATTCGATATTTCATTATATGTGAACTTACTGACAAAGGACAGAAACCACGGGTATAAAAAGGACCATGATTTGAAAAAAAAAATCCTCTCCTATTTACATACAGTACAGTATCCTGACTTGTAAGCTAACGGAATCATATAAACTAACATGAGGCCTCTCTAGCCTATCTTCCTATGAAAACACACTATCTGGTATGTAAGTTATGGGAGCAGTACCAAGTTACCTTTCTTGACTTTCCATATTCTTCCCTTCCACACACTCTATGTTCCAGCCCAATGGAATAATTCTCTGTATCCTAATTATATCTTTCTTTCCTATTTCTGTGCCTTTCTTTGCTCGTGCTGAACATTATGCCTAGAATACCTTCCTTCTCCTATTCCTTACTCCTGCTGAACTCCTACTCATCCTTTAAAAACCAACTTCAATACTACTTCCTCCAGGAAGCCCTTCTTGGTCAGCTTGGTCAGAACCAACCTTTACCCTAGAACTCCCACAACACTTTATCTGAACCCCTTTTTAACATGCTTATCACATCATTTTATTGATGATAAAATTTGGGTCCAAGGAGATTATGTAACTGACTCACAACACAAGTAGTCAGCCACAAAGCTAAACTCAAATCCAGCACCCAATGCTAAAAAACAAAAACAAAACAACTTTCTTTTTACAAGTCATATTGATAAATTTGCTGCACTTCTCTATCATAACTAATATGACTTGTGAATAGGTCTGTGGATTGAGTTCCATGAAACCAAAGACCATGTTTAACCTAGATTTTGTTAATTTCCACATCACCTAGCACAATGCTCAGCACATAGCAGGTGATTAAATATTTTTTGAATGAATGAGTGGGTTAAAGAAATCTTACCATGCTAGGACCCTTGCCCTGGAAAAATGGTTCTGGAAAGTAAAGATTCATTTCCATAAAGGATGTCAGTAAGTTCTACTTCCTCCCTCTTTCCACATTATTCCAGGCCTAACACTGCCTTTATCAAGTTGTGAGAATGAAGAGTTGGGAAAGGGAAAGGAAAAGACTAGGAGTGAAATAGGTGGTGATTTCCTCTCTTCCTCCAAAATTCCATTCAGTGACTCCGTTAAAGAGGTTTGTGATAAGCTATCCATGAAGAGAGAAAAGACTAATTGTACAGGTGTCAGAGCTCCTTTTTTCTCCCATTCTATGCTTTTTAATAAAAACTACTGAGCAAAGAAACGGCAAATAATAAATTTTTGTCCATCCATAACAATTTTGTCTGTCCATAATTTTCATTACATGGGTTGGTCATGTGGTAAATGCAAGGAATAAACTGATAGAGAGAGTCTATGCGCTCCACTAATATCACAGCCATAATAAACAGAAAGCAAAGACGATCTCTCTCTCACCCAAATATTGGAAAGGCTCCCAGTGGTGAATGTACAGGACGCCAATAATCCAACAGGGTGGACAAAGATGGGTTTCATTCAGGAAGGAATATCTACATCAATCTGATTACATATCCACGACAGTATCAGAGAAGTCTTCCCAGAAATGTCATTATTACTCAATGCTAGATAACAAGAACCTGAAAGGGGCTATCAGAGTGCGAATGTCAAAAATATCTTGATTCTACTCTCAACCTTTCCTTTCTGGACCTCTTCCCCCAAGATCATTTTTCATTTCTTTGTGATTGGCAAGGAAAATAGCACTAGTTAGATTATATGCCATTTTGTATTTTTTTACATGAATGCATGCTTCCAATGAAATAAATAATCAAGACCTGACAGCACTATTCTAAATGAAATAGCACTTTTTTTTTTTTTAAAGCAATCAGGGTTAAGTAACTTGCCCAGGATTACAAATCTAGTAAGCATCTGAGGCCACATTTGAACTCAGGTCCTCCTGACTCCAGGGCCAGTGCTCTATCTACTGTGCTACCTAGCTGCCCCATGAAGTAGCCTTTTTAAAGCTCCCTATGCCAATAAAATTCACCAAGAAAACAATTGTCCCTAGTGGTAATAAAACAAAAGCCAACCTAAAATTTTTAACTCTAGAATAAAATAAGGGGAGTAAGGAATTTTATTGGTACAGTATGTCTAATTTATTCATAAAGTGATTTCCTTCAGGAATATAAATAGCAGACAAATCACTTCTCTACACTGGCATAATACCACAAGTGGTGTAATAGCACAGGCTATTTGCCAGTGGGCCCACGTCTGCTCCCTCTGTGCTCATCGAGAGGCAGGGAGCCGCCCTTAGTCTACAGTCTTTTCCTGCTCTTTCAACTGCCACAGTAACCTTTTGTATCCTTCTTTCACTGGCCACATTCTGCCAAGGCTTCAGGGAGTGAATTCCTAGACAGGACTTGCTTGTAGCAATTTCTATTTGAGCACCCCAAATGATTTTACTGACGCCCCAGTGGTTAACTACCTGCTGAGTCAGTAGCTAGTGTTGATTTTTATCCCAACAGCTGTTCATTCTATTCAATGGCTGTTATACGCCTTCTCGCTCTCTCTTTTTTAAAGATACATTTATTTTTTTTGAATGAAAGAATTAGTAACATGTGAGATACTCCCTGGATATTTTGTAAAAATAGACTTCATAATCAACTCAGGACTGTAGGATTTTTAGCTTAGAGATCATAGCATCTAATTTATTCATTTTATAACAGAGGAAATCAAGGCTCAGAGCCATTCAGTGATTTAAAAGCAGTGTTGAAAGGAACTTCAGAGATCATCTAAACCAACCTCCTCATTTTATTGATGAAAAAATCTGGGTCCAAGGAGATTATATAACTGACTCACAACACAGGCAGTCAGCCACAAAGCTAAACTCAAATCCAGCACCCAATGCTACAAAACAAAACCAAAACAACTTTCTTTTTACAAATCAGTCATATTGATAAATTTGCTGAACTTCTCTACCATAACTAATATGACTTGTGAATGATACTGACTGTGAAATACTCAGCTAAAGAAGTTTCTGAATAAACAACAATGAAGTAACACAAGAAGAATCCTGAAAAACTCAGCACTTCACATCCTCATCCAGTATAAATAATTCTCTGCCAGGTCGTGTCTTCTTTTACTTCGGTATTTCCTGAAAAGGGCAAAATGTTGTTATCACTCTTAGAAATTTTGCCTTGAATGAATTAGAGTCACTATTTTTCCCACTGTCATCATAAAGCCAATCCCCTACTTGGCATTTTCTACATTTGACCAGCCATCTCTTGTCACCCAGCTGTTTTCTCTCACTCTCCCAATTAACTCCTCACACTCTCTAGTCGACTGATTGGCACATTACACTATATACCAAGACCTCCATAAAAAAATGAATTTTTAACTGCACAAATTGTTATGTGGGAGTTCTGGGTGATTTACCATAGGGTTTCCAAGGACAGAGCACACTCAGAAGAGAAAGCACAGACAATGAAAACATCATTTAATCCTAGCACCTGACACCCAACACTGCTTCTATTCAATTAATGTTTATAAAATATTAGCTATGCATATGGCATCTGCTCAGTCCTAGGAATACAAAGATGAAGCACTAGTCTGTACCCTCAAGAAACCTACAATCCAATGGGGAAGGGAGACATGAGATATACAATCATATGACAACTTGCTCAACCATTGCCCAATTGATGGATATCCTCTCAATTTCCAATTCTTTACCACCACAAAAAGAGCTGCTATAAGTATTTTTTGTACAAATAGATCCTTTCCCTTATTTAAAAAAATCTCTTTGAGATACAACCTAGTAGTAGTATTGCTAGGTCAAAGGGTATGCAGTTTCTTTGGGAAGAGTTCTAACTCTCTAGAATGGTTATCAAACCAATTCACAATTCCAATAGGGCATATGTCAGAATATCTTTGGGAGAATATTTCTGCTTGAAAACTGTCACCTAATAATATCTGAGGAGTTAATTCTGGCATGTTCTATAAAATATAGTTTACGTTTTTATCTTTGAATATTTGAAAAAAAAAAAAAACATGTGAAGCCCTCCTCTACAAATCCTCTTTGATATCCCCTTCTCTTTTTGGGGGAGTGAGGCTATGGGGTGTCTAGGATTGTGTAGGGCAAAACACTTCTATTATCAGTGTTCTACATTGTATTTATATTTAATTATTAAGTTTACAGAGAGGCAGCATGGCATGTTTAGCAGACAGAGCCAGCTAGGAAGACCTGGGTCCAAGTCTTGTCTATTACACATACTGGCTTTGTAAACCTGGGCAAGTATGATAATAAATAATAAACAACAACAACAACAAACATTTATCCAGCATTTACCATTTTATCCTCACAACAACCATGGGAGATGCCCCCATTTTAAAGGAAAGGAAACTGAGGCAAATAGAAGTTAAGCAACTTGCCCAGGGTTACAAAGCCAGTAGATGTCTGGATTTGAATTCAGGTCTTCCTGACTCCAAGCCCCAGCACTCTATCTCAGTGATCAAGACAACTCTCTAAAACTCTAAGTTGCCGAGAAAACTCTAACATTGCCAGAGTAAGCTTCCTTACCTGGGAATTCCCTCTACCAGTGAAGTTACAAAGCCAATTTCAATTCCTATTAAATTCACATTAGTTGACTGAAGAAGTCATATGCAGATGCTTAAATGAAATAAGTAGATAGCTATAAAAATGAATGTTGGGGAGGGTATCTAGCAAATTAAGAGTTTAAAAATGAAGAGCCAAATCTTTCAAAAACTGGATGCCTTTTGCAAATGTTGAAATGTTGTGGGAAAAGGGTGATTTAGCTTGTGTGAGAATTATATGTTAGAAGAAACTAAGTCTTATTACCACCAGAAAAAGCTGTTTAAAGCAAATTGGTTTTTAAAATGAAGATGTTATTGATACTTGCCCAGCAGAAAGGAGAGAGGGCGTGAAAAACGTGCTCAAGATCACCAGGCTAGTCAGGTGAAGTAATGTAATGCATATGTGATCCAAAATACAGGGTTAATGTAAGATAGTAATAAATATGATATTCCTCATATAGTCTTCATGTATTCCAGTCACATTAATTGACTAAAGTTGCTCAAGGATAAACTGGTAACCCTGAGTTAATAAGCAGAATGAGAGGGAGGATGCCAGCCTGTTGGATAGCTCCCTCTAAGGAGGCTGCAGAGAAAGGCAGGGAAGACCCACTTGCAATGTGAGGAGGCAGGGAGAAGGGACTATCAACAAGGTCTGTCAAGTAGCTAAAGTATTCAACCTCATCCAGAGGATGGACTCCTCAACTAGAACAGAAAGAGAAAGACTCTCTGGCTGCACAGTAAGGCAAGAAAACAGGGGCAGGAGAAGGAGGTTACTTTTTTGCTCTCAACGATAAATGAACAAGTTTGACTGTCTAAGAAAATATGCAATAAAGATATCAATAAAAATAACAGTTGAAAACGTAAAAAAAATCAGTACACAGAGAATGAGGAAGACACTCTTTGCACAGCTCTGTAGTCTTGAATCAAAACAGTAGAAGCAGTAGAAATGTTATTCAAGAGCAAATGATCAGCTCAGGAGAGCCACTCTTGCCACTGCCTGGGATGAGACATTTCAGCTCTCTGGGCTTCAGTTCCTATATCTATGATTAGAGGGGGTTAGACTACATCAGGGTTTCTGGAAGCTGGGCTCTAAGGGAATTTGGATGTGAAGAAGAGTTCCGGAAGGACATTTTCAGCTGCTTCTGCTGAAAGACTACGAAATATTATTGGATTTAGAAATAGAAAGGATGAGATGACCACTGCTATACATGGAACAACGCGGGCACGATACCGGAGCTGGTAACCATGATCGCTTATTGTCAATTTGTCCCTGTTTTCTCCTTCCTCACATTCATGGGGTTTTTTGGCCACCTTCTTTACCACCTTTTCATTTTTGATTAAGCACTTTAATTCCTCCCTCCCAGTATTCATATTGTTTAGAATAACAGTTCTTACTATAGCATTTACATCATAGCATTTTCTCACAGAAGATGTGAACACAGACTGTTAGAATGAGCTCACCCATTAGCCTTCTGATTATCTAATTTATTGCCCTATGTGACCCTTGAAAATATTAGGGTTCTGAAGGGATATTTGTTTCTACTCTCCCTATTAGAATATAAGCACATTATGATTGCATAGCCCTTTCCAATAGCTCAAACAGATTTACCTTTTCAAGTTTCTCTTGATTCCTCTCTATGCATTTCAAAGTTTCCACTAAACTTTTGGTCTTTCACAGGAAATATTTGATATTCCACCAACCTTACATTTTTCCCCAGTAAGATTATACTGAGGTTTGCAGGGTAAATTATTCTTGGTAATAAACTTTTATTATTTTTCTTTTGTAATAGCATATCTCAAATTTTCTTGTCCTTTACAAGAGTAGCTGCCAAGTCTGGTGTGATCTTGACTGGAGTTCTTGGGTACTTGAACCCTTCTTTCTGACTGCTTGCAGTATTTTGTTTTTTTCATTGATAACCTCTAGATTTTAGCTATGATATTCCTGAGAGCCTTCATTTTAATCAAGTCAAGAAGCATTTATTATGTGCAAGGCACTGTGCTAAATGCTGGAGTTACAAAGAATTCAAGAGGTGACCAGTAGATAGTTTCTATTTTCACTTGGCCCTATGGTTCTGGACAGTTTTCATTTATGATTTCTTGAAGTACAGTATGCAGTTTTTTTTCTGGTCATAGTTTTCAGGGAGTCTGATGATTCTTAACCACTTCTTGATCAATTTTTTGGGTCAGTTCTTTTTAATAGTAGATACCCAAAAGTCACTTCTAATTTTTTTTTCTATCTTTTGATTTTCATGTAATTTTTTTCTTGTTTTATACAATCATTGATTTCAATTTGGTTTATTCTAATTTTCAGAGTCCATTATTTGGGTAAGAGTTTCTACCTTCTTTTATAAGTTCTCATTTTCTACACTTGAGAAACCAGAGCCGAGTGGTGTGGCGACTTGCCCAGGGTCACATATCTAGTTAAAGTCTGGGCTGGTATTTGAGCCTAGATATTCCTGACCCCACTCCCACCTCTATCCATTACACCATGCTGCTGGCTTCTCCTTTCCTCAGTATTTCTGTATTTAGAGAAGCAGCAGGTTTTAGGCCCCCTTGATCCCTCAAGGTTTTGAATGCCACAACCTTCTGTCAACAGAGAGGCAATCGCAGTTGGAAGGGTGACAGTTTTTAGTCCTTTGTCCTTTAGTTACCACTGTCAGGGGGCTATGGCTTTCCAATCACTCTGCAGTTTTTCCTCTGAGGAATACAGTTTTCCTGCCCCTAGTCCAGAATCCTTGCTGTAGGTTTCAGATTCTCCCAGAGCATCTCTGGTCCATGCTGACATATTGCTGACTCACATACATGTGCTCTTTCTGCCTTGTCTATTATCTTTAGCTGTCCTTTTGCACGGCCCTGGGCTAGACATAATCTTAATCATTATTCAGTCTAGTGCTCTTTTTAGCTCTTGGCCAGAGTACATGTATGGGACCTGAGCCCCTCTGTGACTGTTCATGCCACCATCTAGGTCCACCATGTCCTTGACTGAAGACTTTTCATCTTAGCAGGACCTCCCAAATTCGATGCTCTTTTGGCAGATCTTGTGAAGGGTTGCCTCCATGCCATAATGATGATTTTGAATGAGTTCAGACATTTTAGCATATGCCTTCATCTTGATGAACAACTTTTGTTATCCTCAGCTGTAATATGTTATATAACACATGTCTACTTTCACCTTTGCTATCAAGACTGCTATCACTTCTGCATCATTGTACCTGCCTCTGACAGGCTCAATCTCCACATTTCATTTCTTCTTAGTTTACGCCTTCAATAGCCTATGGGTTATAAACTCATAACCAAGGCTGTTAGAACTATGTGCTAAGTAAAAATATAAGGCTCTAAGGACTTAAGGATCTCTCCTGAGGGCTAAGAGAACATAAGTGGTGGTAAGACATTGTGACTATTTTGGAGGTCCTCCTTCCTCACTTCACTTTCAAGTTAAGGGCTATGTTGTAGACCAGGGGTGGGGAACCTGTGGCCTCAAGGCCACATGTGGCCTCAAGATCACAGGTTCTCCATCCCTGTAACGTAGACAGTTACATGTAAGGAATTCTGATCTCTTGTTACTTGTTCAAGGATTAAAAAAAAAAATCTATGCATAGTCTTCAATCCATAGTCTACTGATCTCCTCTGAGGTCCTTTCCATTTCTAGATCTAGGAATAAAATGTCTGAGAACATAAATGGCCCTATCTTGATCTGAACCTGCATCTCAATTCAAAGATTTAAGCTAAAGTAGCATTAATATTTTCTTCTTTCAGATAAGAGTTGAATTGTCCCTTCTGTTGAGCCACTTTCTTCTTAGATGTCCTAATTTTAATGTGATGATCACTATTCCTCCCTATCCTACATTTAATTCTTCTTGGTTTGGGGTTCCATTTAAAAAGAGAGAAGAACGATAGCCAAAGAGAAAGGAAGGAGTCACTCCCAGATGTATTGAGTACGATCTGTTTACAGAGATACTACAAAGCAGAATGGTGCAGCAGAAAGGGTTGTATTCGGAGGCAGATTACCTAAGTTCAAATCCCAACTCTGTCACTTACTACCAATGTGACCTTTGAAGTCGTTTAACCTTTCTCAGCCTCACTACCTCAGCTGGCTCGTCTATAAAAATAAGAAGACTGAACTAGTTGTTCTCTAAGGTCCCTTCCACATCTAAAATCTATGAGTCTGATAATTAAGACTAGTCCTGAGGTTCCAGTGTGAATGCTATCCAACTGTCTTTCCCACCTTTATACATACAATCATTTCTTTATTTCTTGTATCTCACAAAATTTTTATTGTCAGAAGTTTCTAATATTTAAACAGAATCCTTAACACTACACATATAGTCCTATTTTCCTAATCTGCCCCTAGTAAAAAGCAATCAGTTGCTCTTTTCGTTCCACATAGTACACTACCTTAGACTTGAAGACTATTAGGTCCCAACCTTGTTTTTGCTTTCCATGTTAAAACCCCTAACTCCTTTATTAAGTGTTTTTTTGGGGCAGCAGGAAAAGCTAAATTTTAAAGTCATGATGACAGTCTATAAATATAAACACACATATACACACACCCCTTCTATTTTCCATAAAATGTTGCCAAATAGGGGCATCGTCACAAAAAGCTGGGAAATCAAATGAGTCTCAAGTCACTAAGTGGGTTATTTATGATTGCGATTTGTTTAAAAAAAAAAATCAATGTGTCTAAATAAGCTTAAGCTTGGGATTTTAAAATTTAACACTTCTATGCAGAAAAGTAATTCCCTCTAATGGACAAATCTGAACCTTCCAAACTCCAACAAGCTATTCCTTTGCTAGGATGTATATTTATTAACTCCTGTACACCTACAACATAATTTTATCAGTAGGATGCTGGCACAGATGGCACTTACCTATTTAGGCCTAACCAAGGCTATAATTTTAAAGAAAGAAAATCCTTGCAGTTCTATCAGAAACATCCCACTCACCTCCTAAGGTGTAGTTATATGTTCTACTAACAGAGCTAGAAACCCAATAAACATTACAGAATACTATATATTTAAATCGATTCCTCTTATGCAGGAAGACCAACATCATAAGAATGGAGCTTCTGGAAGCCAATTATTCTAGCATTCATAGAAATTACTGGCAACAACAGGAAGAGCTATTAGTCACAGAATCATAATCACAGGATATAACAATAAACGATGGCTTTTCCCAGAGTGGGGGGAACTAACTTTCTGGTAAGGAAATATTCGGTTCCTCATGAGAATCCTCGTAAACAGAAGGTAGCAAAGGGGACAGATGGGACTTCCAAGGCATGGAGAGCAGCCCTCAAAGCATGGGAGAAAGGTATAGAGGGCAGCCTCTGACAACTCTGATTTCCTCAGCCAGCCACTTTTAAATACCTTAAATAAGCCTGATGAGGAATCTTGCCCCAGAGCTTACCTGTGCATATTCTCTCTCAATTGCAGCCTTCTTCTGACTGAATGTCCTAAAAAAGAACAAACATTTATTTCAAAAAATGCACAATAAGTAAATAAACTCAGAAAGAAAAAAAATCTTTCAAACATTCTGTTATTCACCAAGGAGAAAAGAGAAAATTACAGAAAGAATTCCATAATCTCATGATAATCTTATCATAAATAAATAAGTTTCTCAAGAGTCAATATGTATCAACTCTAAAACTATTTCCTCCGCTCTAATGATTTACCAGACTGACTCAACTCAAAGGGTAATATAATTAAGTACTATGATTCCAGCCCAAAATAGACATTCACATATCAAAGTGAATATTTTGAGTTGGCTGGTGAGGTTTTTTTCCCCCAAGCAAGACAAGGATAGTTGCAGGGCAGACGACCTGCAGCCTCAAGGCCACATATGGCCTTCTAGTTCCTCAAGTGCAGCCCTTTGACCGAATCCAAATTTCACAGAACAAACCCCCTTAGTAAAAAGATTTGTTCTATGAAGTTTGGATTCAGTCAAAGGGCTGTACTTAAGGGCCTAGAGAGCTACATGTGGCCTCAAGGCCACAGGTTTCCCACCCTTGGTTCTAGACAAATCAAGGAATAACCAAAATCTTTTATTTTTCATTTTCATTCAGCTTCACCAATATTGACACATCTTTATTCTGTCAACAGAAAAGAATACTTAGAACTCACTGAAATCTTACAGGCCTTTTACATGTAAACACACTATGAAGCAGAGATCTGTGAACTCCTAAGGAGTCTATGGATAGATTTCAGGGAGTCCAGAAACTTGGACAGGAAAAAAATCACAGTATCATTTTCACCAACCTCTCACTAGGAATTTGCTTCAATTATTTAAAACCATTACCCTGAGGAGCAGTCCGCAGGTTTTACCAGACTGACTGCCAAAGGGGTCCATGGCACAAAAAATGTTCAGAATTCCTGATAGAGTATAACATCTGCTTCCAATACTTTACTTGAAATAATAAGGAGGAGTAAAACTACAGAGAAAACTTACAAGACTCATGACTACTTAGGGGTATTTAAGGTGACTTATCTACAGTTAAGTTTCTTATGCAACAAATTTCTTCATTATACTCATGTTGAACAAAAAGATTTTCTCATCTGAACAAGATCATAAAAACAAATTGTTATAGCCATTTCGAACAGCAGTAATCCTAAACTATCATAATTCAAAAAGATTCATAATTTCATCCACATGTCCTCCCTTTACCAACACAAATTGCAACTTTTCTACACTTTAGTAGACGATCTGTGGTATTACCAAAAATTAATAATGATTAAATCATGACCTAGTACCCAACCCTCACTATAACGTACTTAACTAGTCTGACTCATAGATGACAGTATACACTTCCTGGTTATCTCACCAAGCTACATGTGATGGCCTCTAGCTGTAGTCCTAATCTGTCCCAACCCATCCACCACAACCCTGTATTCTACCCTTATATCCCTCAGCTTTGAATGGCAAAATTTTACCGTATCTTGCCTGGAACTTCCTGGCTACACATTGCTGTGTGCAGATTACCACCCCCACCTTCAAAGGCCACTTTTTAACTCCTCTTTGTGTGTTGTCTTCTCCTGGAGAACAAGGAGTGTCTTAATTGCTTATATTTGTATTAAGTGCTTAGTATGTAAGTGCTTAATACTAGGCACTTGTGCCTGCTACACAGTAAACACATAATCAATTATCTATGTGTCTTCTCTGTCTATCCATCCAGCCTAGCTTGCTTGGTGACCTCACTAGGTCTCATGGGTGTGAGTATTATTTCTTTGCTGATTCCCAGTTATTTATATCCAGGCCTAGTCTCTTGCCTGAGCTCTCTCCAGTCCCACATCACCAAATACCTCTTGGACAGCTCAAAACGGATATCATACAAGCATCTCAATTCTCAAGGTATACAAAACATAACTCGTTATCTTTTCACACAAACTTCTTCCCACCTTTCCCGTTACCCCCAAGTCAGGCAGGCTTGCAATCTCAGTTTCATCCTCAACCAACTATGCCCTCAGCTCACCCTGCCTAACCAATGCCTTGCAAAGTCTTGTTTCTGCTGTTGTGACTTCTCTCTACTCAGCCACATCCTAGCATGGGCCTCACTACCTCACAGCCACACTATCACAACAGCCTTCTGGCTGGTCTCCCTGCCTCAGGTTTTTTCCCACCCTAATCCATTCTTCACTCAGCTACCAAAGTGATTTTCCTAAAGTACAGTTCTGATGATGTCAACACCCCCTCACTCATAATGAACTCCAGGAGGTACCTGTTATCCCTAGGATCAGATATAAAATCCTGCTGGGCATTTAAAGTCCTTTATAACCTGGCCCATTTCTATCTTTCTCATCTTCTTACATTTTACTGCCCCCTCTACCTCCTATACAATTCAGCTACACTGGACTAGTTACTGTTTCGCACAAAGGATACTCCATTTCCCAACTCCATGCATTTTTACTGGTTGTTTCTCGTATCTGAATGTTCTTCCTCCTCACCTCTGCCTCCTAGCTTCCTTGCCTTCCCTTAACACTCAGTTCAAATGTCATATTCAGCAAGAGGCCTTTCCTGGTTGGCCCGTCCCACATCCCATTCCTCTCCCCAATGCTAGTGACTTCCATTTATACTTTACAGTACATGTTTTACATACACATACTTATTTACATGTTGTCTCATTAAAATGTGAGCTCATTAAAGGCAGGGACTAGATTTTTCTATTTCTTTGTATTCACAGCCTTTATTTAACACAGTACCTGACACAGAGTAAACACTTAATATATATCGGACACATATAATTGACTGTCAGTCAGTCTCTCTATCTGTCCTGGTAGCTTCTCTATCTTAGTAGAACCTTCTAAAGTTTGCATTCATCCATCAAGGCCTTTAAGAACCTTAGGTGGGAGAGGATTCTGGGAAGACATCTTGGTGGAGTAAGTCAGAAAATTCCAAGCTCTAGAGATTTTCCCCCACAAAAGAGTTAAAATAGCACCATAGGGCGAACAAAGTATGTATAGGGACAAAGAAGAATTGGGCCACAACCAGGATCTTCCTGGGACAATTTGAGAAGATTTGAAGAAAAATCCCAGGACCAGGTTTGGTCCCTGCGAGGAGTAAACACCTCCAGGCTAGGTTCCATAGTGGCAAGACCCTTAAATATCAATTCCAAGCAAGTCCTGGGATTAGTTGGTTTGAGAAGCAGCTTCTGCCCCAGCCACAGGAACTTTTCACCCCAGGGTAGTGAGGGGAGTTGGGTGTTTTAGCCCAGAAAGATTGAGGGAACCTCTGCTAATGAGGAACATCAGACCCAGCTGTGCTGCAAAGAGCGGTGGGGGCGAGAAGGAACCAGCACACGCCTAGTGAGTGCAGAAGCAGGGGGGCAGAAAGCCCCTGGCTGTGGGCACTTACAGAAGGCTGGAGGTTTGGCTTTGGTTCCAAGGCTAGAGGGGAGAACTGAAGATCTGGGTCAAGAGACACCAGTTCCCATACCACAGGGCTAGAGGTGATCACAAAAATCAAGTTATTACCACAAAAAAAAAATGCATAGGCAAAGGAGAAAGAATCCAACCATAGAAACCTATTATGGGAATAGAGATGACTGGGGTTCATCTTCAGAGGAGGATATTGAAGTAAAGAAACCCCCAAGGAGCAACGTCAAATGGTCACTTGCCCAAAAGGAATTTATAGAAGATCTTAAAAAAGACTAAAAATCAAATGACGGAGATGGAGGAAAAACTAAAAAATAATAACAATCCAAGAAAAGCAAGAAGGTTATGAAAGGAAAAGGAGATCCAGAATCTCAAGGAGGAAAATGACACCTTAAAAATTAGAATTGGGCAAAGTGAAGCCACTGAAATTATAAGAGACCAAGAAATAATTAAACAAAACATGAATAATAAAAATAGAAGAGAAAGTGAAACATCTTATAAGAAAAACAGTACATCTAGAGAATAGATCAAGAAGAGACAATATAAAAATAACTGGACTACCTAAAAGTTGTGATCAAAAAAAGAATCTTGATACAATAATACAAGAAATTATTAAAGAAAATTATCCTGGAGCATTAGAACAAGGCAGGGAAGTAGAAATAGAAAAATCCATCGATCACCGCTTAAAAGAGATACTATGAGAAAAACTATAGGAATATCAGTCAAATTCCGAAACCCCCAGCTCAAGGATAAAATATTAAAAGCATCAAGATTAAAGCAATTTAAATATGAGGGTACCACAATTAGAATTACACAAGACCTAGCAACAGAGATATTATAAAGGAACACAGGTCTTGGAAGACAATATATCAAAGAGTAAAAGACCTGGGGGCTCTGGCCCAAGGTATCATACCCAGCAAAGCTAAGTATTATTTTGAATGAAAAAAAAAATGGACATTTAGGGGCAGCTAGGTGGCACAGTGAGTAGAACACTGGTCCTGGAGTCAGGAGGACCTGAGTTCAAATCCAGCCTCAGACACTTGACACACTTACTAGCTGTGTGACCTTGGGCAAGTCACTTAACCCCAATTGCCTTGTCTTCCCCCCCGCCAAAAAAAAAAAAAAAGACATTTAATAAAGTTTCAGACGTTCGAGACTTTGTAAAAAAAAAATCCTCAACTTAATAGAAGATTCGACATACAAGAACCAAGAGAAACATAAGGTATATGCCAAAGACTAATTATAAGGGATTCATGAGAACAGACTGTTTACCTTTATATAATGTAAAATGTATGTCTAAGATTCTCATTAATAACTGGCGAACTCATGAAGATTAGGGTAAACCTGATTATGATATGAATTTTAAAAAGTAAAACCATTTAGGAACAGCTAAAAAGAGTAACTATTTTATACAAATGAGGTACAAGAGGAAAAAGGATACCGAGGAATTAGATGGGGAAGGAGGGCTGGTAGTTCTGGTAACCTACTTTCATCGGGAATGGGTTTAAGAGGGAACAATACATACATATTTAGAAGAGTATAAAAGTCTTCTAAATTTAGAAGAAATAAAATGGTAGGGGCATAGAGAGGGGGGAGGGGACAAGGGAGGGATCTTCAGAGGGAAGAATGAGGGAAAAGGTAAAAGCAGGGCATAGAAGGGTGTTTAGATTAATGGGAATGGGAGGACAAAGGAGGGATCCTTGGAGGAGGGAAGGCAAGTAACAGGAGGGCAACGTAGTTGGTACAGGAGGGAGGTAGGCAAGTAACAGGAGCGAAAGGTAGCAGGTAGAGAAGTAAAGTAGAGGAAGCAAGAGGGAACAGTAGAGGAAACAGATATGTACAATGATAAAAACAAAAATCAGGAGTAAAGTATATGTCTATATACGCATGTATATATGTATGTATATATGTATATATCTGTATGTGTATGTATATATCAAGAAACATATCTAAACTATATTATAGCTTTCGGGGGGGGAGAGAGGGAAAAAAGAACAAAGTTAAAAAGTGCACAGCAGAGAATAAAAGAAAACACAAGGAAGCAAAGAAAAGATGGGCAAATCTCAACACAAGGTGTATTATTTATCATACAGGCTTTCTTGAAATGAAAATTTATTGTTACATATTTTGAATCCTCTTATGTTCTGCTATGCACATGACATGTTTTTTTTTTCTTTCTTACTTTATATTTAAGTTTCAATATTTGAGTTTATGATATGTTTTGTTTCTTTTCTCTATTCTGCATTTGTGTTCTGGTAAAATAAAAAAAATGGAAAAAAATAAAATTAAAAAAAAAAGATAAGATAATATTACAATAAGATTTATTGTAATTCAAAGAAATTGCATTATTCCTTCCCCCGGTCTGCATGATTCCTCCCTCAGCAAGCTGGAGTTGGGATGAAAAAAGTTGAACAGGTTCTCAATTAATACTATTTCACAAACTTCAAAACAAACACGTGGGGAAAAGACAATCACTATGTACTAGGATGCAAAACTAACAAATTAGCTGATACTTTCAAACTGTTTAAAAAACCACTTGGTAGCACCCTGCATGATTCTAGGATCATAGGCCCATAGACTGACAGCTGTAAGTAATCAAAGAGATCATCTAGTCCAACTCCTTCATTTTACAGAGTTCTGGGTGGGTTTTCCAAAAGTCTGATATGTTGGAGACCACATCTTTATGGTCATACAACTGGATGAAAGGTGTAAAAGCATCTAAGCTTCCATTAAGCTTGTTTAAGCAATTGATTCAATACAGCAAAAAATCAGTTTAAAGGCTCTCTTCCAACAGGGCGCCTTTCATGTATATGTGAAGATCTCTTCAAAAATGTAACAACACAGATAATTTTGTTTCAGTTATTAATATCAATGAGGAATAAAATAGACTTGTAAAGGGTGTTTGCTACTTTTATGAAGGGTGTCCAGCATAAAGAACAAATCAGAGGGATTCCTTACAGATAGTGAGATGCTCCAGATATTCCTGTTTGTGGTTAAAACTGTTCTGTTGAATCAAGGGTTGGACCACTGCAGAGTACTCTCAATGAGATCCACAAATCACTGAAAGGTCTTACCCTGTCCATACATGAAAAAATCAAGTAGATGGAAGCCATCTCTATGCAGTAGGATGGACCTATATGTCCATCAGCTCCTCTAACAGTTACTACCAGAGTGACTACAGGCAAAGTTGCTTAAACTCTCAGTCTCCATTTTCTCATGTGTAAAATGTGGGCTTTGAACTAGATTTTCTCCGAGCTCCTTTCTGTCTCTAAATGTATGATTTTATCCTTTCTAACCTGACATCAAGTCATTCTCAAAGGGGGATGTTTTAGTAAGTAGTGTACAAGAAAAAAGAACTTAGGTTTCGTTTTGTTTTTTAATATCTTGGAAATATGAGTGGTATACAATCTAAACAGGAGATACAGTATTCACAGTTGCCATGAAACATACAGGTGTCTCCTTTTCCCAGGGAAAGAAAATTACTCATGTTGCCAGAAATGTCATAGTACCCAATTCTTAATCTTCTGTACTTTTACGTTAGCTTTTAACATAGGATGAATCTAGGAAGACAACTGAGGGAAAATTAAGTAGTCTTTCAAGAAAAGGATATATCATGCACTTTGAATAATGTTCTAATGGTCTGAACCTCGTATTTTGAAAGGTATTCCTTTGTTCAGTCAACAATACGGAGTACTAATTCAACCTCACTTGCTCACCTGCCCAAAAAGCAAGATGCCTTTCCTATGGAGGATAGCTCTACCAGTGTATTAAAAAAGTATCTCCATTTTGTTTCAAAAGTGTTATTTAGAGGACTACACTGAGACCTAAGCAGGTAACTTAAGAGCTCATATAATCAATCACTTTGTAACTGAAGACCAGAGAAAGATTAAAGGACCTGTTCAAATTAATATAGGCAGAGCCAAAATTCAAACCCAAGTCCTATGACTGCAAATTCACTGTACTTTCCCCTGCAGGAACATATTTAGCAGTCATTTTGGAATCAGCCACATTATAGTCATTTACAAACAGATCTGAACAAAAACTTTTTAAAAAAAACTTAGAAAAAAAGGTAAAGATGAGAAGACTTTTCAGTGTTTTTTAGTGTTCAATTTTAGGAGTTCCAAGCTTACTCCTTTAAAGCAAGATATATAAATCACTTAAGTTCTCTGGACCTGAGATGCCTCATCTGAAAAATTAAATAGCTTCTAAAGTTCTTCCCAGCTCCAATTCCAATGCTCCTATGAGAGAAAAAAGAAAACTGTGTATACTCTTTGACCTAACAATATTATTAGGTCGGTTTCCCCAGATGATCAGGGAAAAAGGAAAAGAACCTATATATTGTAAAATATTTATAGCAGCTCTCTTTGAGGTTGCAAAGAATTGGAAACTGAGAGGATGCCTATCAACTGGGGAATGGCTAAATGAGTTGTGGTATCTGATTGTGATGGAACACTACTATGCTGTAAGAAATAATACACAGGTGGAGTTTTAGAAAAACATGGAAAGAACTACATGAAATAATGAACAGTGAAATGAGCAGAACCAAAAGAATGTTATATACAGTGACAGCAATATCGTTCAAAGAATAACTGTAAAAAAACTAAGCTATTTTGAGTATTATAAATATTCAAATCAACTACAAAGGAGTTATAAAGGAAGATACTATCTGCCTCCAGAGAAAGAACTGATAAATACAAGCATGCACAATGGTGTGTGTGTGTGTAATTTATTATTATTAAATTATTAATTAAGAATTATTATTATTCTTATTAGAATTCTTATTATTAAAAAAAAATAATGCCACATTGCCCTCATTTCCTTGCCTCTTCTAATAACTTCTATTTATGCTTTTTAAAAAAAAAATCAGAATTTCTTCCTAATATTAGCCTCCCCATCCCCTTAGAATTTTTTTTTGTTTTACAAAAGGAATTTTGAGCATAATTCAGCTAATAAAGCAACTGTGTTTTTCACACATCTTGTCCGCCATCTCTCTAAAAAGGGGAGGAGGGAGACATGTTTTCACCTCTTTTCTTTGAGTTCTTGATTAGTCACTGCTTTGAGTTTGGTAGCTTATTTCATTTTCTGACAGGTTTATTAAAACTGGTAGGTTAAGGAAATGTCTTAGATACAGTTTACCTAGATTTATGTAAAGCATTTGACAGTATCTCTCATGCCATTCTGTGGACAAGACGGAGAGATACGAGCTAGACAATAATAAGGACAGGTAGATTAAAATCTAGTTGAATGACTAGGCCCAAAGAAAAGTCATTTATGATTCAATGTCAATTTGGAAGATCTCTAGTAGTTCTGGCACTGTTTTAACATTTTAGTCAATAGTTTAGATAAAGGCAAAGATAGAATACTTCTTAAATTTGCAGATTGTAACAAATGTAGGAACAACAGCTAACATGTTGTATGACAGATGAAAGACTTCTACTAGTTAGAATACTGGACTAAATCTCATTAGAAGAAATGTAATAGAAATAAATGTAAAGTCTTATACTTGGGTTCAAAGAAATTTCACAAGAACAAGATGGAGGAGACATGAGTAGTTAATAGTTCATCTGAAAAACTTGTAGGAATTCTAGTGGATTGCAAGCTCAATGCATGGAAATCATGCAATGTGGCACCCCAAAAAACTAATGCAATCTTGGCTACATTTTAAACTTAAAAATCTTTTGCATTAGCTGTATTAAGAGATGAGTAACCAACACTAAAAAGATGATATATTCACTGCTCTGTCTTGGTTCTGATCAAATTTGGAACACCGTGTTCAGTTTTGAGTGTAACATTTTAGAAAAAATATCGAAGGGCTGGAAAGTATCCAGACAAACAACCAAGATGGTGAACATAAACATACTAACAAATGAAAACTGGTTGAAGGAACTAGGGACATTTAGCACAGAGAAGAGAAAACTTGGGAGGAAATACGATTTCTGTTTTCAAGTATTTGAAGTTCTGACACATGGAAGACAAATTAGGCCTGTTATGCTTAATGCCACAGGGCAGAACTAGGAACAATTTTAAATGGGATAAATGTAGACTTGATATAAAATTAAAAATTTGTAATAATGAGAACTGTCTAGAAGTAGACTAGGCTGCCTCAGGATATATAATGGATTCCCTGTCCTGTGAGATCTTCAAACAAAAGCTTGTTCCTACTCCTGTATCCCTTGAATACCCTGTAAATACCAGACAAGGGAAGATGAAGGATACCTCAATGCATGGGCTCTCTGCACAAGTTTAACCATTAACCAAAGTCTAATCTAACCCTACTTTTGAGATTCTAAGACCAGAGAAGATAATGCTAGTCATCAAGTCTACCAATTAGCAATGGTTCTACAGGCCCAAATTAGGCTTAAAGGCAAAAACAGAAAACATGGTCTTTAGCTTCAATAAGCTTGGTAATTAGAACCCTTTCTCTCATCTTCCTGCCCTGACTTGATCCATCCATCCAAAGACTTGGGGTCAGAAACCTGTGTTCAAGTTCCACTTTGGCCACTTAGAAGCACTGTGCCTTGTAAATAAAGATGTTTAACCAACATTTATTAAATTAAATGTGTGACTTCATCTATGAAAATTGCAAGGAGGCCATTTTTAGTTTTGACATAAGGAAAAACTCCCTAAAAATTAAAGTTATCCAAAAGTAGAATGGGCTTCCAGTCTCGGGATAATAAAGTACGTCCAGATTTGGGAATAAAAGGAAAAAATTTGGCCAGGACCTGTTAAACACTTATAGACACTAATGATAAAGATCTCCATGTTTGCCTTCAAGCCTAATTTGAACCTCTAGAACCACTGCTAATTGGTAGACTTGATGGATAATATTATCAATCTCAAAAGCAGACCCAGACTATACTTAGAGTATTGGGTAAATTACATGGTTTTATGGTTGGCTTGTTTATAATCCCAAAGCTCATTGCTTTAAAACCAATAGTTTATTGGCTAGGAATATTGGAACCTATGAATCTATGAAAAGTTAATATTACAAACATCCAAAAGGACAATAGCAATTTGTACAGTAGACATAAGAAGTTTGTAGCACGGCAGAATAGGATTTAGTTTGGAAAGAATATTAGGGATCATAGAATATTAATCAATTCTACACTTTCATTTTATAGATGAGAAAACTGAGGCGCAAAAAGGCTGTGACTTGCCCAATGTCACATATGTAATAAGAATGGCAAAACGTGAAGCCAGATTTGACTTCAAATAGAGTTATCTTTCCACTACACCACGAGTTGTTACTAAGAACAACTGATGTGCAAAATGCTAAGAGAAATCATTAGACACATGTACTACCAGAAAAGCAGGTAGGCCAATCAGATAACAAGAACAAGGCATCATACAATCAACTTGAATGGCAGCTAAGTGCCACATGGTGCACAATACTGGCACTGGAGTCAGGGAGATCTGAGTTCAAATCCAGATTCAGACACTTACTAGCTGTGAGACCCTGGACAAGTCAATTGACTTCCGTCTGTCCAGTTTCCTCATCTGTAAAACGGAGATGACAATAGTACCTACCTCTCAGGGTTATTGTGAGGATCGATCCTCACAATCATTATCACAATCCTCACAATACAAGTCAAAATTGTAAAGCACTTAGCACAGTGCTTAGCAAATAGTAAGCAATATACAAATGTTAGCTAATAGTAGTGGGTGGTGGTAATGGTGGTGGTGGTGGTGGTGGTGGTGGTGGTGGTGGTAGTAGTAGTAGTAGTAATATCTGTTCTACGGATCTGTGATTGCATGGCTAAGAGTACACCTCTTTCCATGTCTCAATAGATGGTTTCATGAATTACTGTAGCCACTTTGGTGATGGTTCTCTTCTATACTACTCAGGAAATAGCTTCATGGCCTTCTATTGGACCACTATAAGACTTTCTAAGTTCTGACAGAACCTGTCTGATCTTGGCATGCTCTGCTGGCATAGCCTCAGAGAATTTGGGGACAGTCCCATGCCACAAGGAGACACTAGGATTTTGTAATCTAGCCTATTTCAAGAGAGAACAGAATTCTAGATCCCTGGAATATAATGATCTAAGATCTCTGTGAAAAATATACATGCTGTGCCATCAATTTCCTCGACTGGCTTTAATTAGTACAGTGAAGTTCCTTGTTTTCAGGAGCACTATTAGTCATCTTACAAGTTTGGGGAAATTTAAGCTAACACCATTCATTCCTCTGGTCAGACGCAGGAATGCCAAGGGTATTCCAAGAATGTAAAGTCCTATAATACACCAGCTTTGAGTCCCTGAACCCAGCATTCTTAGCACATTCTGTTTTTTCAGAAGCACAAAGCTAGTGGGCCTTTCCATCCTTGAATTTAGAGGCTCATCAATCCTTCTGCCTCCCCCACCCCAAGCACTAAGGGAGAGGGAACAAAACGTCTACAAAAACAGACCTTGGCTCATTGCAGTTCAAGCTTTCAGATGTTAGTATTTAGACAGCCAGTCCTCAGGGCTCTTTATGGTTCTTTTAGGCACAGGAAGGGCTAGAGAGCTGGCAGTAACAGCAGGTCTTGGCACTTAAGAAGAAGATTCACAAAGGAAAAATGCAATGAAAACAGTGACATAGCTTTGGTCTAAGTGTCTTGTCATGGAGACTCTAATGCAAGAACTGAGGAAAGGGATGAGGGAGAGATGAGCGACATTCCAGTGATCTAGACTATCTAATGAAAGCCTAATTACTTTCAGATCAATAACAAGTTGTGAGGAGCAATCTGCCCCCTGCCCATTTCCCAGTTACTTCAATGAAAAGGAAGAAAAAAGCAGCTTAAAGATATGGAAGTGTGGGGGGAAAATAAACACAGGTTTCTTTTTTATTCATCCAAATACATCCAACTATCTCTGCGCCCAGACTAATATTAATAAGGAGGTTAAGAAAGGTTGTGCGGAGGACTTATGGATCAGTCCCATACTGTAATATCTGTCCAGCACATTCTAAGAGGAATATGGAGAAAATAGAACTTTCAGGAAAAAACAGTTAAATTGAGTAAAGGAACTTAAGAAATCTGTTGGTGAAGACAAGTTAAGAATAGGATGGTCACCCATTGTTTTTGATGCTTCAGCAATAATCCTGACTGGGGAAAGGAGGCCAATCCATATGTTGTGCTGAGAGTCCTTCTAGTTCTTAATCTACAATCTACAGCAAATTCTTCCTGCTACAATTTAAGCCGGTAGAAAGAGATCATATGTTAACAACCTTTCTTCTAGTCAGGAGGCAGCATAATACAGTGGGGAAAGGACTTTACAAAAACTATGTAATATGCAACAAGTCTCCTGACTCCTTTGGATCTCTCAGAGTCAGACAAAATGATATCAAAAGTCTCTTCCAATTCTAATAATTTATAGATCTATCTGAAATCTATTATTTCTCTCCCTTTATCATTCAACTCTAAACTAAAATGTGTGTTATTTGGATTCTGAGTACTTTGGGATAATGACATCATAGATTCAGAGTTAAAACGGGATTTGGAGGTCATCTAGTCCAAACATATCAATTTACAGATCAGGAAACTGAGGTCCAGAGGCCTTAACTGATTTGTCCGTTGTCAAAAACACAGCAAACAGCACAGCCAGAATTTGAATACAGATTCTGACTCCAAATAGAGCACTCTTTCCATTACATCATGTTGCCTCAAATAAGACATGAACAGCTGAAACACTACTAATTTTAAAAACTGGCCAAGGTCTATAGGACTTTTTCATCTGTCCTGTCTAAATCTCAGAAGAGATCCTTCAACACTATGAAATGGAGAAATTTCATTGATGGGTGGCAAAGCATTGTTAGGTTCTGGGAGTGATATAAGGTTTACACAGAAGTAGGCCATGTCACATAGTAAAAGGCACTCAAATTTTCCATCCTTGTATCTTCAATCATTAATGAGCACCTACTACACGTAAGAAACTATGCTAGGAACTGGAGATAAAAGGACAACAAACTAAAAAATATTCCTGCCCTAAGGGAACTAAAATTCAACTGGTGGATACAACATGTAAACAATTAAGTAAATACAGGATAACAGAGAACACTTAACAAGTAGATCAAGAAAGGTTTCCCAAAAAAAAAAAAAAAGAAAGGTTTCCCACAGAACATGGCAAATGAGATGAGCCTTGAAGAATTCTGAAAGGAACAAATAAGGAAAAAGAACACATGAGAGATAGTCTGTACAAAGGTTAGAGGAAAAAGATGAAATTTTGAGTTTAGAGAACAACATGGAGCCCAGCTGGCCAAACTGTGAGAGTTCATGAAAATGAGTAAGTGGAAGTAAATCTAGAAAAGTTAGCTCAAATCAGACGATAAATTGCTTGAAAAGCCAAAATAAGGAGTTAGTACTCTGATGTGGGCCTATACTTGGTAGCTTTATGGAGGACGGATAGGAGGGTTGAGACTAGTTAGGAGACCAGTTTGTTATTTATTTGAACATGACATGATCAGAGAAAAATACATCTCTTTAGGGTTATTAAATGTTAATTCAAAATGTATCCAAACCACTCAAGGTTTTAGTTTTCTGTTTTTGTAAAGGAATACTCTTTCTCTTCAGGCTGCCTCATTAACTTAGCAAGAACACAGAACATAATGACAGGATTCACTAAATGTACTTGCTCTGAGCTGTAGCTATCCTACTATCTCTGTGAAAGGCCTTGTCTAGGCATCTTTTCCTTTAGCAGACTGGTCTTGGCTAATACTAATGAGACTAGACTATAACACATACAAAGAAGTGGGGACCTGAGGCCAGGCCAAAGAGAGAGAAGGCAGCAGATCTGGCAGGAAGATCAGCTTTGCCCTCTCTGGGAGCTTTGGGAGATGCCAACAGCACAGAGATACAGAGGAAGCTAAGGAAGGCAGATGCTCCCAGCTGGCAGCTGGAAGATGCAGTCAGGACAAGGACCCAGGCAGAGCAGGCGCTCCCACAAATAACAGAGGTCCTGTACAAACCAGTCTTACTTGGTATTCCTATACACACTCCAAGGAACTAAGGGCATGATTGGGATGAAGAGGAGACCCCGAAAACTGTGTGGGAAAGGAAGTTTATCACCATTATTTGCTTTCATTTAATAACCTTTAAGTATTTTTATAGCTATGACTGGATTTTAAATTGCCCTGGCTTCCCATTTTTAGGAGACTAATAGAAGAGAATAAAAATAACTTCCAATAAACTTTAGACTAAGATAGATATGCTACAAACAAACAAGACGTGAAAACAGAAATGCCAAGTCAGATTCACCAACCTTTCTGATCTGCTGACCTCCAACCAAGGATTTTGCAAATAAGCATAACGTTGCTTGGAAAAAAGGGTCAGGTCTTCCCAATTATTATCTACAAAGAACATTGCATTATTTTAATTCTCTTTTGCCTTTCTAGCTTTTTATCCCCTTCAATGACTGCAGGATGGCAGAGGATTTTATAGAGCGTCTACTGTCTTCCTAACAATCACAAAAGGATTAACTCATCTATCCCACCTTTATTAATATGTATTTTAAGTCAATTCTCCCATTTCCCCTCTACAATGTCAAGAAGAGCCAGCCATTAATGTTTTCTCTATATATTAAGATGGTATAGATTCACTTATCATGACAAGCTTTTGAGTTGCTTTCAACAGCAGTCATGGAGTATTTGCACCCAACCAGCCCTTCTTACCAACTTCCCCTTGTGACTAAAGGTAAACCTTTTCATGATAGTTTACCTGCAATCTGTGACAAAGATGGTATAGTAGCAAATTGTATTTGATACAGATGGGAATACAAATAAGCTTCATGGAAGAAAACAAAGCTGACTGGCTCATATGTGGCTAAATTTGTGACTGGAGAACTCCTTAGCAGCAGCCTCTTAGTTATTTAGAATGGGCAAATTTAAAGAACACTTACAATATGTTAATGTTTTTAAAAAGTGAATTTGCATATCATAAATAGTGTAATAAAAATAAGTTACAAAACTAAACATGCAAAAAAACTTTACTTTTATTTATAACATTTATTTATAAAGTGCTTTACATTCATTATCCAACTGATTCTCAAAACAGTTCTTTAAACCAGGTAACACAGATATTAGCATCTCCATTTTGTATTAAAGGAAACATCAAAGATGTTAAGGGACTTGCCCAAGACGACACACATCTCATGAGACAGGATTCTAACCTAGGTCTTCAGACTTGAAATCCAATGCTTCTTCCACAATGCCACAATTGCTTCTATTACCATGTGTATTGTGTAAACACAAAAATTAAAGGTTAAATTACTTTCCAAACAATGTATATTGAGGTCAAATCCAAAATGAAACCAGAGTATCTTGTTTCTCAGCTGCACATTGCAACCATCTGATCAAGGCAACTGAAGAGAGAAAAAGGACCAAAACAACTCATATCTCTCTATGGTTATAAACAGGAGAAGGAAGTATGCACCACTTACAAGACTTCCTTATGTGAAAAGAATGCTAATTTAATATACATAAATGTACTAAAATTAAGTTTGTTTACAGGTTCTTTTTCTTTAAGTTTGCTTTTTTTCCTTTTCTGTTTCTACATCCTCCCATCCATTTTTCCAAAGGAAAGAAAGAGAACAGGAAAGATACAGAGAAATCTGAGCGAATAATAAAACCTGTCCAGCAGAACAATGGGCTCCCCAACCCTTAAAATGCAAATACTTCAAGCCAATTTTATACTTCACCTTAACATAGTGCTCTGCAGTTTACAAAGACCTTTTCCTCCCAGCTCCCCTGAGACATATACAGTGCAAGTATTATTACCTCCAATTTACAGAAAGAAAAGCTGAACCTCCAAGAGAGGACGTTCAAACCACTGGCCATTAAGTAGTGGACTTGAATCTAGTTTTTTGACTCGATGTGCAGTGCTCACTTCACCACCAGCTATCAGTGGACACATTCTAAGGTGCCTACAATTCATTCAATTCAAAGTAGGAATGAGAATCACCTGGAATGACAATGATAAGCTTTCTCTTCTTCACAATTTCATGCTCTTCATCCTTTCGGCTGTCTTTGGTGTGGGTGCCCTATGACAGAGCCAAAAGGGGGCAGCCTCTGGAGGCAGATCACCCAGGTTCAGATACAGTAAATGGATCTGGAATCAGGGAGCTGCTCACTCAAGTCCAACACTTCATGATCCTGTGGGCCAACTGTCCAAGGAGTTTTCTTGGCAAAGGTACTGGAGTGGTTTGCCAATTCCTTCTCCAGTTTTTATGCAGGCAAGGGTTAAGTGACTTGGGTTAAGAATCTGGTCTTTCTGACTCCAGGCCCAGTGCTCCATCCAATGAGGCACCTAGCTGTCCCTCAGGAATCAGGAAGACCTGCATTCAAATCCAGCCTCAGATACTTATTAGCTGTGTTACCCTGGAAATGCTACTTAACTTGTTTGCCTCAGTTTTCTCAATTGTGAAATGGAAATAACAATAGCACCTATCCAGAGGGTTGCTGAGAGGATCAAATGACATAATATTTGTAAAAAAAAAAAAAAAGTGCTTAGCACAGGGCTTGGCACATAGTTTTCAGTTGTTGTTCAGTTGTATCTGATTCTTCATGACCCCATTTGGGGTTTTCTTGGCAGAGAATACTGAAGTGGTTCCTTCTCCAGGTAATTTTACAGATGAGGAAATTGAGGCAAATAGCATTGACTTGCCCAGGGTCACATGTAAGTATCTGAGGCCAGATTTGAACTCAAGAAGCTGGGTTTTGCTGACTTCAGGCCTGAGACTCTATCCACTGCATTATTAACTATTAACTGCCCAGGAACATGGTAAGCACCATATAAATTCTTATTCCCTCCCTCTCCTTAGTTAATATTTCTGGGCCTCAGTGGTTTCACATGTAAAAAGAAAGGCTTGGATGAGATAGTCTCTGAGGGTCTTTACAACTCTAAAACTATGATCTTCTATTTAACAAGTTAATTACGAATAGATTATTCCTAACTTATTAATATTCAGTTGCTACAAAAATCCCCAAACTGTAAGAAACAGTAAATCCATAAATATCCATTCCTTGGACAGGTACCATAAATGTGTAAGACAGACAGCAGGCTAGATCATATTTAGGAAATTATTCAGTGCTTCCAATGATCCCAAACAACCAGCCACAAAAGCTAATTTATTTAAAATATTCTCCTAGTGAGGCTATATGGCTATGAATCATGGATCACAACCATCTCAGAAGAATCAAAATTAAAAATAACACAAGGAGTAACACAGATACATGGCAGGTGTTAGGCCAAAGGATGTTAACAATGAAAACTTGTGTGGGGAAAATGTCATAAAAGGCATCATCAGACCAGAAAAGGAAGTTGATAGGTTGTACCAAGAGAAAAGGTTAATTTATAGATAACCTAAGTGTTACACTGATATTCAAGAGATACTGAAAGAATGAGGGGAAGGCCTCCAGTATTTGAGTTGTCTGCTCTATGGAGGATTTACATAAAGAGAGGGACAAGATGCCACCTGCAACATTTTCAGTGAAGAAAAGATCCCTATCTGTGAGACTATGGCTCCATCCAAGTAAGATGCAAAGATGACAAGCAGGCAGGCAAGTGGTGGGGAGGGAGGGGAATGGGCACCCAGGAATGCTTCTTTGTCACAACCTTTAAGTCTTTTGCATACACTTATAAGAAGTGACCAACCAGGAAACCAAGTAGTTTCTTTTCTTCCCTTTTTCTTGTAAATCAAGAAATCCTGACAAAATTTATAGATTTATAAACTGGCCTCATTAAATATTTACAAAAGTGAAAAATTGGCACCAACCTCCAAAGTATCACATATCTTTATTCCACATTACCTCCCCCATTGAAAACTGAAAAATGTCAATGGCAGAATGGAGGGTACTTTAAGATTATTCAAATCCAACCCCTCATCTGACAGAAGAGAAAAAGGAGGATCAGAGAGGCCAAGTAATTGACAATGCTAAGTACCTGAGCTAGGATTCCTACTGCAGCTTCTGACTCTAAATCCTGTACTCTGTCCCCACAAGCCACACCTCGTGTTCGCCTTCTGTGTTAACTACTTTCAAGACAATGTTTAATGGCTAAATAATTTCCATGGGGAAAAAAATGACTTCAATCTTAGCAAAGACAGATGCTACTCACATGTGGAAATATTTCTCAAACTAGGAGCTCAACAGATTAGCTGCCCTCAGCAAGAAATCTAAAAGTCAGTTCTTATTTTTGCTTGAAATGATATGAAATTTCTAACAAAAAGCAAATAAACAAAAACATCAAAGTAAGCCCAAGATGTAAATAAAGACAAGGTTCTCTCTCATCCTCCCTTCCAACTGGGAGCTCTGAACATAGTAGAAGTTTAATAAATGTGCACTGAATTGAACTGTTATTTGGAGTTCAGGTGCTGGCCTTCCTCTCTCTTGACTCTAGCCAACACACACAAATGTTTTTCTCCTTTTGAAAAATTAATCAAGCAACAGGCATTTGTTAAGTGTTTACTATGTGCCAGGCAGGTGCTAATCATTGGGGATACCAAGAAAGGCAAAAACTGTCCCTGCTCTCAAAAAGTAAAGATCTTGCCCCCCACCAATCTCTAACTCGGCTTAAATTTACATAACGTGTTTTAAAGAATCATTAAAGCCACCTATTAAAAGGTTACATTAGGTACACCATGACTCGCTTTCCTTGTCAAATCCTACACTATCTACAAAACTCTGAGACCAAATTGGACACTACCTTTCAAGAAATTTCTACTATATGGCCAAATGATTTCATTTTCAGTCAGCACACCAGGCCCCTGTATTTTTTGCTGGTCTTGAAAGTAGAGACAACAAAGCCAGGTAGATTTCTGGATGAAAATGCTAAGAAGCCAGGTGGCAGAAGATACTCCACTGCGCCGCTCCGTCCTGGCTTTAATCACCTCCCCAGGGTATTGAAAGCACACCTTCTTACTACTAAGAGCTACTCACCTTACCCTCAGGCTATAAAGGAGTCACTGGTGGCTAACATCCGTAATTCCAGCCCAGTTAACAGAGCCTCCCATTTTGGGTAACCAAGGAACACAAGGGACATTTTACACCTGATACAGTTAAGTACCAATGAAGACAGTATCACTTTACCCCGTTCCTCCCAAAGTGATAGTATAGCCTTACTCATTTAAACGACGGAGGGGAAAGCACAACGATTTAGAAATCAATGTGAATTGTAAAATATTTTAAGTAAAATAGTTTATATTTAAGATTTGCTGTCCACTGAACAATACAGCCTGCCGGAGAAAGAGAAAAAAGTAACAAGAATTCCTTGAGTCCATACATAAAATTTTCAGAGGGCTTTGCCCTCTGAAATATGAGCTTTGAGGGGCAGGCAAGGTATTGATGATTATGCGCATTTGGCAGAGGAATAAACAAGGTGCCTGGAAGTCACAGAGCTAGTGGCCAGGATAACCATCTAGGTCCTCCTGACTCCTTGTTTATTTGACTAAGATGCAGGTGATGAAGGTGATCAAAGACCAGGAAATGACTTACTCTCTGACCAGGCACTATGACTTCCCAAAAGAGCTTGAAATTTTTCTTTTAAAATTATTATTAATGATCCTAACAACAGTTCAGATTTTTTATAGTGATTTAAGATCGATTATGTGCCTCACAGTAGTCTCCATTTTATAGATGATTCTTCCAAGGCCCAGAGAAATAAAAAGACTTTCTGAAGGCCCCAAAGACACTCAGTGGCTGAGCTAGCACCTGAAACTGGGTCTTCTGTTTCCTGCTTTAGTGTCCTTTCCACTGTTCACACAGACTCTGATTGCTTTGCTTGTCTTCCCTTCTACCTGATTTCTGCAGCAAAAATGCCCTCCTCCCTCAGGATCTGCTAGGTATACAAGACTCTTTATGTACTAAGAACACTTTACTAGAAAGATTTTCCAGGAAAAAAAGTTGCTATTATAAAAGGAATTTTAAATATATACTAAGAAAATCAGTCAAGTTAATGGGGGGAAAATTATTCTCATTAGGCCTACATTACTTCCCTTTCCAGATGAAAATTTTTGACTTATTTGGGGGAATTACAAAATAATTAAAATAACTAGTATTTATATGATATGATACAAAGAAATATTTAAACACACACACATATAACCTCGTTTGATCATTACAACATCCCTATGAGACAGGTGCTATTGTTAACCCCATTTTACAGATGAGGGAATTGAGAATGAGAAGTTAAATGATTTGCCCAATGTCACACAGCTAGTAAGTGTCTGAGGCGGGATTCCAGTCTTCCTGACTCCAAGTCCAATACTCTATTTACTGCCTTTTTGAATTGCCTCACGAAATTTGTGAAGTTCTAATTGACAGGTTTTTAGTGACTTTCAGGACTCTAGAAAATCAGTTTCTATTAAGTATTCTATTAAGTACTCTACACATACTAGGCACTTAATTGGTTGAAATAAACTGAAGCTAAGGTTTGCAGGAGAAGGATTTCCAAATCTTCTACCTCTATCCATTAAAATGCTATGGTCTAGACAAATGTCATGTTGCCCTTGCTCTTTACAATGCAAACAAAATAAGGTTTGAGATAGAACCTGAAGTTCAAAGAGCAGTAATTCACTGAACAACAGTTAACAGTGTTCACAGAAGCCAAATGTAATAGATTAAAATGGAAAACACAAGAGATCACCTTCAATTAAGGCCATAAGTCACTGTTTCCCAATCAAAATGCAGAGACTGCGTAAGGGCGCTACTGTATGAACATCCTGCTGAATTAAATATGACGATTTTTTAAAAACCTTCAGGTAATTCTCCATCTGACATCTGAAGATGAGATTTCATGCTTATTTCATTACAATCCTCATAAAAACCCTGGGAAGTATCTCAGAATCATGGACATTTAGATTGCAAAGAGATCTCAGCTTCCGTTTGACCTAAGCCCTCCACAAAAAGAATCCCAATTATAGCACACGCAACAAGTGGTCACAAATGGTCTTCTTGAAGATCCTCACTGACAGGGCGCCCTCAACCTTCAGAAGCAGCGCACTGCCCATCTAGGCAGTTCTAATTATTAGGAAGTCTCTCCTGACGTAAAGGCTCAATTTCTACTCACTGCTCCAAGTTCTGTCCTCTAGGACCAAACAGAATAAGGCTAGTCTTTCAAACACATGACAGCTCCTCAAATACTAGAGACAGCTGTCATAGTCCCTCCAAAGGCTTCTAAAAGCTAAACATCTCCACTTTCTTCAACCTATCTTCATGTGAAAAAGACTCAAAGCCCAAATTTGACTGTTCTTCTATATTCTGGTAGCTTATCAATGTCATTTCTTAACTGTAGCACCCAGAACTAAATACAAAACACCAGGCATAGTCCGACCAGGGCAGAGTGCAAAGGAACTATAAACCTCACTATTCCTGGACGTTAAGCCTTTATTAATGCAACCCCAAATCATATTAATTTTTTGGCAGCCATATCACACTGCTGACTCATATCGTGCTTGCAATCCACTAGCATACCTAGATGTTTTTAAAACCAGTGTTTAATCATATACTTGTTAAGTTCATTTTTAGAACCCAAGTGTAATTTATTCCTATTTAATTTTATTTTGTTAAATTCAGCCCAATGCTCTGGCCTGTCAAGCTCCTTTTGGATGCTATGTCATCAATAATGTTGGCTATCTCCCCCCTTTGAGTCATTTGCAAAGTTGATGAGCATATTGTCTATGCCTTTATCAAAGTTATCCATAAGCATGTTAAATAGCACAGGACCAAGCACAGATTCCCCAGGGCATTTCTCTGCAAAACTGCTAAAGTGAACTCAAACCAGAAACAACTCCTTTGAATCCAACTGTCCTAGTAGCTCCAGATCCATCTAACTATATTAGAGTCAAACACTCATCTCTCCACTGTTTCTGCAAAAACCATATGAATTGCTTTATCAAATGTCTGCTAAAATCTAGGTCAACTATGTCTACAGAATTCTCCTTATCTGCTAGGTTTAATATTCCTTTAAAAAAAAAGGAGAAGAAGAGAGGGAAATGAGGTTAGAGTGGCTCATAACTAGTTTTTGGGGAAGCCATGAAGACTCTTGGAACTAGCACTTCCTTTTCTAGATGCTCAGTAATCATCTCTTTAACAGTGTGCTCAGAGTTTGCATAGTCTCTTCTATTTCTCTTTCTCCATCCTGCAGTGTTTCTGTAAAAAGGCTCAGCAATCACATCTGCCAGTTCTTTCAACATTTGAGAACATACTGATCTGGACTGGATGACTTGAATTTGTCAAGGACAACCAGGTGTTCTCTTACCATTGCCCAACTTATCTAGGTTATCAACTCCCCGTTAGCTAATTCCAGGGGGAAAGTCACTGTGCTTGACAGAGAAAAATCAAAGCAAAACAGGAACTGAACAATTTTGTCTTCTCTCAGTTATCCATTATCATCATCCCATCTACCCCTATCCCTTCTTTGATCTCTGCCCAAAGGACCTTTTAAAAGAAGACAGGGATGCAAATTATTTTCCCAGCTGTAAGATAAGGAAACTGGGTTTCAGAGAGGGAAAAGTAACTTACTCGAGAGTACACAGCTAACACAAGGCAGTGCCAGGACTCAAACCCAGGTCTTCTGCCTCCAAGTTCAATGCTCTGACGAATCACATGGAGCTCAATATCTCTATTGACCATTCTGACAAGTGCTGGATTGGTGCCTGTTTTCAAATGGAAAAGTTAGACCACTGGAGTTCAAAAGCACTGAGACTGGAAAAGTACTTTAAAGTTTGACAGAAATGAGAAGAAGGAAAAGAGAGAAAGGAGAAGAGAAAACAAAGCTTAGAGGATGCCCAATGCTTTGGGGCCTCCACATTCACTTACCTACAAAGAGATTCCATGAGACTCTTGTTTCCTTAGAGCCCTGTTCCCTATCACAATCAAATTTACCGAACTTACTTAAAACCTGAATGGACTGGTGTATTCTTAAGTATAAGTTGTAGTTGGTGGGAAGGGAGGGAAGTCGGGGAAGGGAAAGTGGGGTGGAGAAGAGTTACAAGAGTTTTCATGTTGGCACCCATCTTCAATTATATTATGTTGCTTACTATCTCAAGGAGGGGCGAGGGGAGGGAGAGATGGAATTTCGAACTCAAATTTCTTTTGAAAGAACATTAAAAATTATTTTACATGTAATTGGGGAAAAAATAAAACATTATTCAATTTTATGATGCTAATTTAGTGTGAACAGGATTTGATAAACATAAACGTGCTTTATATATTTGTGTCAGGAATGCATTTGTTCCATAAATTTGTACAAATAGACAAATCTTTTCTTACACTCAACCAGAAACTAGCTTTATCAGATCAGTAAATTTCCTTCTGCTTCATTTAAACACTTAAAAGTAAGGAGAAACGGGCCAAGATGGCGACTGGAAAGCAGACTGGCGTGAGCTCCCCACCAAGTCCCTCCAAAAACCTATAAAAAAATGGCTCTGAACCAATTCTAGAACTGCAGAACCCACAAAGTGGCAGAGGGAAGCAGGGCTCCAGCCCAGGACAGCCTGGATGGTCTTGGGGTAAGGTCTGTCCTGCATGGAACTCCTAGCTTCCAGCTGAGGGGAGCGGAGCTGAGCCAGGCAGAGCCCAGCGTGCACGGCGCGGCAGACCGCGGACCGACGAGACCAGGAGTGGAGCGGAGAGTGCCCTAGCATGCTGAATTACTGAGCTGTGGCATGTACCAGACCTCACAACCCACAAACAGCAAAGACAACAGAGAAGGTTAGTGGGAAAAGCTGCGGGACTAGACAGAGTTTGCTGTTCGGCTACCACCCCTGGGGCAACAGAGGCGGGGCAGCTTTAGAAATTCAGCTGCAGTTGCTTCTGGCCCCAGGCCCACCTCGTGGGAGGAATTAAGTGGCTGATCAGAGCAGGAGTGCAGAGCCTGCTGAAGATTTAAGCCCAGTCCGGGTAGGGAGTTCTTGGGGAAGGAGGAGTGCTGGTGGGGCAGC
>CM053622.1:710821544-710842028 GCA_028646595.1 Phalanger gymnotis
TTAGGAAGAAGCAAAATATAGTTAGTCTTTCACAACATGAGTATTGTGGAAGGGTTATACGTAATGATACGCATGTGGCTCATGGTGAATTGCTTGAGTGGATGGGAAGGGAAGAGGGGAGAGAATTTGGAACTCAAGGTTTTAAAAAAACAGATGTTCAAAAGTAAAAAAGTTTTTTTTTTTTCATGCAACTAGAAAATAAGATGCACAGGCAATGGGGCATAGAGATTTATCTTGCCCTACAAGAAAGTAAGGGAAAGGGGGATGGGAGGGGAATGGGAGGATGGAGGGGAGGACAGACTGGGGAACAGGGCAATCAGAGTGTATGCCATCTTGGAGTGGGGGGGGTGGAAATGGGGAGAAAATCTGTAATTCAAACGCATGTGAAAATCAATGCTGAAAACTAAACATATTAAAAATAAATTAAAAAAAATAAGGAGAAACGTGCACACGTGTTTTAAGCCATCATTTGATTACAAAACCTAATTGATAAATCAGTGAAAGGAGTTTTTGGTTTTTTGATTCTGGAGTCAAAGGACCTGTATTCATATCCCAGTCCCATTTCTAATACTACCCACATGACCTCAGGCAAATGGCATAATCTCCTTGAGTGTCCAATTTCCTTAAGTGTAAAATGGGAATATTGGACTATATGGACTCTGAGGGTATTTCTAACTCTACAGCTATAGTCTATGAAACAGAGGTAGTCAGGGTGGTAAAGAGTCAAGAAACCATGTAGGCCCCAGGGATGAACAGCCTGGAGAAGACTAGGGAAGTGGCCACTCAATTAACAAGTATTTCACTGTCTTCTCATACGTGAAGAAGAGGAATTAGAATGGCTTTATTATGCACTTGGAGACAGAAAGGGAAAAATGTAGTATCTGTGCTGGGAGAAGGAGACATGTTTTGGTTCAATTTCAGACAAAGAAGAGCTAACAATTAGTGCTACCCAAAAAGTGAAATGTGCTGCCTCTGGTGATCATCAATGAAGATCAGGTGACCCCATGTCATTTCTTTTATAGAAGATTTAACTATTGTTTGGCTGAATGACCTCTGAGATCCTTTCCATCTCTGAATTGGAATGATTCTAAAACTTTATAATAACTAAAAGTATGCAATAATGAAACAGGGCTGCCTGATCAAGTAGGGTCATCATTTATGCAGAACTAGAAGGGACCTGAGGAGTTATCTAGTTCACCCCCTCCTTTTACTAAGGAAGCACCAAGACACAGAGAGATGATGGAACAACACCTAGTAAATTTCTTGCCCCTAGAAGTATCCAGGAAATGACCTTCAGGGGTTGTTAAAACAGAGGTTCTTACACTGGATGGGAGATGAGATTAGATGAACTCTGTGGCACCTTCTGATACCATGATTCTATGGTCTTTTCACTTTTTGGTGTGGTATAGCTAAGGCAAACCAAAGTACAGGTCAGGTAAATTTTACAGTGGTTTCCTCCTTGCTGTGAGCTAGTAATGGCACCTACAGCAGCTGCCAATTACCTATAGCCAGCCATTTGTATTCAGTGACACAAAAGTACATGATCTAACCAAGCAACATTTATAGCACATCAACCTCCTTGGGTTTTCTTTAAATCTTTCCCATTTGTGGTAAGTACTTATGTGAAAAGCAAAGCTGTGTACTACAACCAAGTTGCTATTAAGACCAAAGAATAACTAAGGAGAACCTAAAGGGACAGCCTGTGGAAGCAGAAAGGGCCTCACCTTGGACTCACAGGATCTGGGTCCAAATCTAGCTGTGCTAATTACTACCTATGTCACCTTTAAGAGGTCACTGGGAACTAAGGTTCAGAGAAGTCTTTATCTGTAAAACAAGAAGGTTGGACCTAAATGATCTCTATAGTTTCTTTCAGCTCTAATATTCTATGATCCTGTGATGTTTTTAAATCTAGAGGTATGAACTTTGTACATAAAGTTTGAATAAGACCAACTTAAGGAACTTTGATTTTGAATCAGTGTTGACATCTTGATTTAGAAAGAGCTGAATTTTTACTCATTCTTTCCCTTTAACCCCCATACAGGAAATCTAAAATTATGAAGCCATTTCTAAACCCTTACTACTGAACCCAGTGCAACTAGAAAGAAAAAAATACATTTTTATATCTTCCATGAACGCTGGTACCATAAAAATGGACCGGGTACCTTTCAAATCCTCATTCAGCTACATTACAAGAAAAGGAGACAAGTCCATATAAACTTCCATATTCCTGGCCCTCTCTATTATGCCTAGAGGAAAATGAATAAAAACTGAAATAAGAGTGTGGTATAATGTAAAAACACAGTATGTGGAGTAAAAAAGCATGAGTCTGAATGAATCCAGGCTCTAAGAATAATATCAGCTACCATTTATACAGAGTTTTAAAGTTTGCAAAGCACTTTACATTTGATCCTTACAACACCCTATGACCTAAGTGCTATTATTATCCACATTTTATAAACAGTATTTTTACAGAAGAATTACAAATAAATAAAATGCCAAAAGCAATGAAAAGGAGTGGCAGGCATGAGCAGGCTGCCAAATGAAAGCTATGAGAAACTCTGAAGGACAGAACTAAAAAGAATTGTGCCACAGATGAGGAGGGGGGCTACCAGAGAAGCTCAACATCTCTTCTGATATCAAGAGAAATCAAGGCTGGTTGGACCTTTCTGGGCAAACTTAGAAAACTTGGACAAGAATGGCCCAAGATAGGTAGGCATGAAGGTGCTGCAGTTTGCATCAGTGGACAAAACCTCCAAAACTGAGAATCACATCTGAGTATTTTACAGTCAAGGAAATGAAGGCTCAGAGAGGTTACAACTTATTCAAGGTCCCAGAGCTTTTAAGCATCTTAAAGCTGAATTTGTCCCCAAATCTTCCTGATTCCACATCCACCATTCTATCCTCTATACCAGAGGCGTCAAATTCACCAGTACAGCTGAACCAGATTAAACTATAAAGAGGAAATGCTTAACAAAAATAAAAATACAATACGACAATGTTAATTTGCCGTTTTCTAAATCAGTATGTGGCCTGCAATGATTGATTTCTCTTTGAGTCTGACATCACTGCTCTACCTATATTTGTCTCTCACAGTGCTAGGTCCTCACACAGGCCTGTACTCAGGCAACATCAGACAAGGTTTTTCACTTCTTTGGGCCTCAGTTTTCTTCTCTGTAAAATGGCGGGGGGGAGGTAGCGTTTAGACTAGATACTCTCTAAGGTACCTTTTCAACTCTAAAGTTCTATGGATTTCTGAATTGCCAAAAACTATATTCCTCATTCATCCCAAACTGGCATTTTAAACACAGTAGTCATTTCTATAGTATACAATAGACAAGTCAGTATACAATTTTTTCCTCACCATCCATGGAATTATATATGCAGATACTCATAGCAGTAATAACAAAAAAAAAATCAACTCACCTGGATTTGCTGATAACTTTGAGAATTTCAATCTACCTGTTTTGAGCAGGTCCCTGACTTGCATATCCCATGATAGCCCAACATGAGATATAAATATTCTGACCTAACAATCTGTGATTTTAAGGGAAACACTACAGGATAGTGAAAAGAACACTGAAAGCCCAGGTTCTAGAACTAGATGTATCCTAAATACTGTGTGTCCTTGGCGAATTACTTCCCCTCTCTGGTCATCATCTATAAAATGATGGAATTGGACTAGATAGTCATATGATCACTGATAAAGAAATGGAAGGTCCTTCAGAGGCCATCTAGTGCAACCCCCTCATTTGAAATAGGAGGCAACTGAATCCTAGGGAGACTTGCCCAAGGTCAAGGAAACAAGCATCAGAAGTGGAAAACCCAGATACTAACTCCAGAGCCAATTTCTTCCCAAACATTATACTCATTTTTCTTTGTATTTCTATAGTGCTGTAAAATTTTAAAGTCCCATTATTAACAATGATCCAGCAAGGTACACAATATAAGTATTATTATTATTCTCATTTTATACATGGGGAAATGAAGGCTTCAAATAGAGCCAGGATGTGAATCCAAATGATCTCACTTGGAAGTCCACTCGATGCCCTGCACCTGACTGCCAGCCTGTCTCCAGGAGTTCTCTGTGCTCAGACACTTTAAGCCTCTGAATAAAGCCCTATGATCCAAAAACGTGATTGTGAATCAGGAACTCTGACTGAGTGGTCATCCTGCTAAGGTAGCTGATTCACTTTGTCATGGCTGGCCACTACTCATTAATTTTATTTTCTTATATGAAAAATAGACAATACTTGTTTGTTGCCTCCAAAAGATATACACATTAAAAGGAAAAATGTCACACAGCTGCTTCTGAATGTTTAAATGTACTAAGGACCATCAGTCAATAAGCATTTGCTAAGTGCCCACCGTGTGTTAAGCACTGTGCCAAGTGCTAGGGATACAAAGATAGGGACACAAAAACATGATCCTTGCTCTCCAGGAGCTCACAGTCAAATAGAGGAGACAATAAGCAAACAACTATGTATAAACACCAGCCTTAAGTGCGATAGCAATTAATCAATCAATAAACCCTGAATGCCTACTACGCATCAGGCACTGTGCTAAGCAAGCTAAACATACACATGTATGTGACCCATGCTCTCCCAAGCAGAATCCCGTAGTCATAAAGTAAGGTCAGAATGGGAAAGGATAATGATGATTCATTCTGCTCCCCTTCTTCTCCACTACCTCAACAATAAAGAAGTGGCCAGTATCTTAAAGGGTCTAAAAAGTAGTTGGTTCCCCTTGCTGGTAGTCTCTATTGAAAGTTTTTTTTAAATTTATTTTATTTTCAATTCACAAAACAAACATTTTCATAACAGCAAAATAAAAAAGATGATTGCACATGAAACTGCAAATCTACCATGTACAACTTACTATTCCCTCCAAATATACAACAAAGTTATGATGTAAATTTCTTTTTTTTTCTCCCTTCTCTCTACCCTAGAGATGGCTACTATTAGACACAAATAGGTATATATGTATAAAATTATTCTATATATACTTCTATTTATCAGTCCTTTCTCTGGAGGCAGATAGAATCTTTCCTCAGATGTCCTTTTGAATTTGTGTATTTACAATAGTCAAATGACTTAGTCGCTCAAAGTTATTCTTAACACAATATTGCTGTTACTATATACAATGTTCTCTTGGTTCTGCTCACTTGACTCTTCATCATTTTGTGCAACTCTTTCCATGCAACCACAACTTGTTCAGCTATTCCCCACTCAAAGGTGAATGACCATATTAGCCATGTTGTGGGAAAGATTCTTGTTCAAAGGATTGACACAACACACTAGAGCACTTCCGCTGGTTCTTTTCCAGAAGTCCAATCCTAAAGCTACTCTCCTTCACTCTCACTGCACAATCAACTCACATCTTTTTCAGGCTATACCTATGCCTTCAGTGAGGTTTTCATGCCAATCCTTGTATGTAATCCATGGTTAGGTTGATCAGCTATCATTGATACACATCTCTTGTGTATGTTCCTTTCTCTTTACCCACACAATAACCCACCCCCAACTTAGGCTACTGGTGTCAAACTCAAATAGAACCAGGTTCTCTGCAGGCTACATATTGACTTATTAAACATTATCTGTATCTTACTATATTTCCACTTATTTTGATAAATATTTCCCAATTACATTTTAATCTGGTTCCCACAAAACTCATGCTCCAAGTTTGACACCTCTAGTTTCTCTGCTTCAAATGTCTCTATCCGAATCCATCCTCACTCAGGCACCAAAGCAGTTTTCCTAAATCACAGATCTGCCTATGTTACCTTTCTTCCACCACTTCAATAAACTGCAGTAGCTCTCTACTAACTCCACAATCAGATATAAAATTCTCTATTTGTTATTGAAGTCCTTTACAACCTGAGCCCTTCCTACCTTTCTAATATTCTTACACTTGACTTCCTTCCACCCATTCTACTATCCAGCTACAATGGACAGCTTGCTGTTCCTGGAACATGACACTCTATCTCTCCTCTCTCTAGGCCTCTGCCCTGGCTGTCCTCCATCCCTGGTATGCTCTCCCTAATTACTTCTGCCTCTTTGCTTCCCTGGCTTCCTTTAAGGATCAACTCAAATCCTACCCTCTACAGCAGTAGTATTAAACTCAAACAGAAACAGGGTCACTAAATGGGACATCAGGATCCATGCACTACATATTGACTTAGAAAACTATATATTAACATTTTCAATATTCTAGTGTATTTTTATTTATTTTGTTAAATATTTCCCAATTACATTTTAATCTAACTTGGGAGCATTAGTGGTTGTTTGGGGCTTCCTTTGGCTCTTCAGGAAGCCTTTTCCAGCACCTCCAGCTGCTAATGCATTCCTCTCGGAGGTGCCTTCCATCCACTCTATATATCTCTTTTATGTACCTACTTATTTACATGTTGTCTCCCACCATTCGAATGTCAGTTTTCTGAAGACAGGGGAGGTTTTTGCCTTTCTTTGTATCCCTAGTGCTTATATAGAACAAGGGATTAAAAAAGTTTGTTGACTGATACTTACTGAGTACAAAGATGCTGGGGATACAATATTGAAAAGGAAACGGTCCTTGACCTCAAGGAGCTTACATTACATCAAAAGAAACAATATATATAAACATGAGTATATGCAAGACATATACAAAGTGAACTCCCAGTCATTTCAGCAGCCTACTTTCACTCAACACTTTCATTCACCTTTGGGGCACCCATAATTTGGATTCTTTAGAACTCAAGTTCTATGATTTTGTGCCTAAGGCTTAAGCAAGAGAATACTAATGTTTAGAGAGAGAGAGAGAGAGAGAGAATGCCAGGTGTAGGCAACAGAAAGAAACAGGGGAGAGTAAACATACCTTCAAAAGTAGGAAATACCCTAAAATACACTAAGTTCACAGGATCATGGATTTCAAGCTGGAAAAAGGCTAAAAAGGCCAAAAAGGCCACAAATCCAACCCATTAATTTTACAGATGAGGAAAATGGAATTCAATGAGGACCAGTGACTTGCCCAGAGTCATATAAGAAGCTACAGAGTTGGGATTCAAACCCAGGTATTCTGGCTCCAAATTTGGCACTTTCCACTATTTTATGCTGTGCTATGTGACACTATCAAATTGTATAACAGCATAATTATAATTTTTATTTGAAAAATCAAAAAGAATGCAGTACTAAGGTTACAAATTTTAAATGAGTCTGGGTTGACAAAATAATATGGTTTTTAAAAATAAAAAATACTACAAATAAATAATGCTTAAAAATGTGTGTTTTCAAAATGATCTAGAAAGCAAAACACAGTGGCCCTTCTTCTGAAGTAAGGGCAATCCCCCAAGATGTTCCCAACACTGCCTAAAAGGCAGATCCACACCTTTTTTGGGGGGGGGGGGCAGGGAGAAACATGTTAAGGGAACAGAGGCTCAGTCAACAAAGAAGCCTGATTCATTGTCTTCACAATACAGGTCTCTGTTTAGCGACAGATAAACTGGGGAGAGGTTGATAAATTCAAGAAGAGTTGAAGTAAATTAAAAGATGCAAAGCTGGATGGGGGAAATTATTAAGATTAAGATCAAGAAGTAGAAATTAAAATCAGTAAAAAATAACAGCTGATAATTCTATAGAATATTATAATTTACATACTACTTTATAACCATTAGCTCTTTTGATCCAAACAATCCCATAATGTAGATAAAACACATCTTACAGACTTTTTGGGGGAAGAGGGGGTGCAGAATCTTAAATAGATAAGGAAGCCAAGGCTCAGAGATTAAATGACTCACCTAAAATCATACAGTTGAAAGTGACACAAACAGTGTGTGAACCCAAACCTTCTGACTCCCAAATTTCATATCCTTTCCTCTAGACCACACTGGCTTTCCTCGCAAGCAGGAAAAAACACAAAGATTAGGACATTCTGAACCTGCCAGGTACCAGATCCACAAGCAGAAACTAAGCCACCCCAACACTACTGGATGTAATTCTACATTTCCTCACCTGGTGAAGTCTTCAGCATTGTGTGGTTATCTATGTCCTGCCATAGCAAACTTTCTCAGGCCACAGGCCTTGAGAGAAAGGCAATGCAGATGGAGCAGAAAACTATACTTAGTATCAGAGGGCATGGGTCCCAGACCTGCCGCTAACTCCCGCCCAGCTATGCAACCCTGGGCCACTCACCTTTGACCCTCAATTTCCTATCTGTCAAATGGAAATATTATTTGCACTACCTGCCTCATAGGATTGTTGTTTATAAAGTGTTTTATAAACTTTAAAGTCTCATAAACATATGAGCTATTATTGTTCTTCAAGGGAAAGAGAACCCATTAAAGAGACCAAGAACACTAAGTAACTAGGAATATAAGGTGTTAAAAAAAAAACAAAGCATAATGAGGCATCAACCTAGAGTTTAATCCATAAGATCGACCAAGATGCTGAGGAATTCTGGGGGCTTCCCATCGTAACCCTACTCTTGACATGCAACAGCCCTAAGCAGAGATGAACAGGATTTTGAGATTCAGGATGACAGGCATGTCTCACAAATTTCTATTCCTTGCCACCCCATGGATTCAGTTAGTATATTTATCTATATTCTCCAGCTGCTTACAACAGCATTATAACATTTACTCCAAATACTATTTCTAAATCCATTTTTAAAGGCTTTAGTTTTCTTTGTCCAGTCATTAAGCTCTTTCTACCACGTGGAAACTTGGTGCAGTAGGAAGGGAAATGGCACCCCCACTAAGTGATAAAAAACACCCAGAAACTATACTCAAAGATGACGAGCATCTGTTAGGCAATCTAGTCCATACCCTGACAGCGCGGATTTGTTCTTGAAGACATATCTGCTCTTGTTAGACTATTTAGTACTGTAGAAACAAAACAGTCAAAGAATTTGTACCTCTAAAAGTAACTGGGGGCAAGGAGAAAGCAAAGAAAACATACATGCAATATGATAAACTACAAGGTATAGATTAATCGTGTAAGAAAAGGAAGCAGGATCTACCCCCCCCAAAAAAAGAGGCAATATTAAGGAACTATTATACCCTCAAACAAGGGAGAATGCTCATCTATTCATGGTGGAAAAAATTCCAACAATTTAAGTAGCATATCCTAGGCTGCTGGGTTTACCCATTTATCTGGGGAAATGGGAGGTCCAGACCAGCATGGAAACACTTTCTCTACTGAAAAGGTTCAGCAACTTGACTACAACTTAGCTCTAGTCAGTTGCCTAGAGCAGAGGTGTAAGAAAAGCAGCCTTAACACTCCCCAGAGCCTTAATGAGATTAAAATGTCATTGGGAAATATTTAACAAAATAAAGGAAAAAACCTACATAACATAGATAAGTAAATCAATATGCAACCACAAGGATTTTTATGTATGGTTTAGTGGCCCCCATTTCTATTTGAGTTTGACTCCACTGGCCTGGGGAACTGAGACATTAAATGACTTGCCCACAGTCCCAATGGCAATATGTATCAGATGCAAGTCTTGAACCCTGGTCTTCTTGATTCTAAGATCAGCCCTCTATCTATTATGATGTGCTAATTTTCATATATTTAAATTAATAGTATATAGGGTTAGTCACTTAAATTTGTATCTATGAAACCAAAACCCAACAGCTGGAGAGACTAGGGAATGCGGTACAGCTTCCAGTCACCAAAAAGTTGGCCAAAGTTTTTTGTGTTGCACTTACACAGATTACATACTCTGTGAAGAGTTCAGTTGAATTTTCAATCCAAGGAACATTTACTCAAAATCTACTATGGGTCAGATACTGAGGAAGACATAAAGATTAAGTCATGGTCCTTTCCCTTAAGAAAATAGGGAGTAAGAGAGAGAAGGCCCTTGCACATAAAAATAGAATACAAAGTAGACTGTAAAAATACCTGAGAGATGTAAATCCCTTCCTGTCTTTTACTGGGAAGGACTAATCCATTCATTTCAATATTTATAAAGTACCTGTGTGCAAGCACTGTGCTAAGTGAGATACCAAAGTAATGCACCCTGCCCATGTGGGGCTTGCAATCTAATAGAGAAGTGAGCCATAAACATGGAAAGTTAATACATGATACCTACAAGAAAGATACAAAAAGATAAATAGAAGAGGTGCTTTTTGCAATGGACCTCCACAGGATTTCAAAAGGCAGATAGGTGAAGGAATTGAATTCTATGTACATGGAACAACGGGACAAAAGTGAGAAGGCTACAAAAAGTTAACTGTGTATCACTGTTAATTTCTCAGAGTGACTATATATGCAAAAGCCAAATTCTATAGTAGAATAAAAGCAGATTAAAAATCAAATACCAATACATAAACTTAATGGTTTTGAACACCGAATATAAACAATCTTCATAAAACTGTTAATTTTATCATTTTTAATGTATGTGCTATTTCTAAACATTTAAATATGAATTACAATTAATACTAAATTGTAAGCTCCATTATAGCAACTGCTTTATCTCCCCCAAAAACCGTGCTTGAAGATGTTTGTTAAATTTAATTTTATATCTATATGTGTATACATAGATATAGATTAAATATTTATATGCTAAGTGCAGAACTTGCCTCATAATCAATTACATTTGATCATTTAGAGGAATAAGGTGCCTATAAAGTGAGCTCTCCAGGTAACTAAAGCCTATCTCTTCCTAAGTTCCATTTTAAAAAAGGGATTTTAACCATTTTAGTTGGAAACCATTCAAAACCAGATTATATACTTGTCATCCATCTTAAATAGAGAGTGCAAAAGGGAAGTATTTACGTTTGATCCTGGGTATAACAGAAAGCCACTGGAGTTTGAGTGGGAGAATTTGGGGGGTGGAGGTATGGGATGATATGGGCAGACCTATGATTTAGGAAAACAACTTTGGCAGTGGAGTGGAAGATGGTCTGGAGCACGGAAGGAGTTGAAGCAGAGAGACCAATAGGCTATTGTAACCTAGGTAAGCGATGATGAAGGCCTGAACTGAAGCTGTGATTGTGTGAGTGAGAAGGGAAACATGTATGGGAGGTGTTATGAAGGTAAAAATGTCAAGACTTGGAAATGTACTAGAGGTGCTGGCTGAGTGAGAGTAAGGAATTGAGGATGAGTATGGCCTGGTTGTGCCTTTAATAGTAATGGAGAAATTAGGAAGTATGTGTAGAAGAGAAGATGAGTTCTGTTTTAGACATGTTAAGTTAGAGATGCCTATTGGACACCTAGTTTGAGATATACAAAAGGCAGCTGATAAAGTAGGGCTGTAGCTCAAGCAAGAGACAGAGGGCTAGATATAAGGACCTGAGAATCATCTACATAGAGATAACTGAACCCATAGGAGCTGATGAGATCACCAAGCAAAATAGTATAGAGGAAGAGGAGAAGAGGACCAAAGACAGAACCCACAGTTATTGGTTGTGACATGGATAAAGAAGCAGCAAAGGACACTGAGGAGTGGTCAAACAGGTAGGAGGGAAATCAAGAGAGCAGTGTCACAAAAACCTAGAGAAGAGAGAGTACCCAGAAGAAGAGAGTGATCGACAATGTCAAATGTTGCAAGAAAGATGAGGACCAAGAAAAGGCCATCATTCAATTTAACAAATAAGAAACTATGGTAACTTTAGAGAGATTAGTTTTAACTGAATGATTAGTCAGAAGCCAGATTGCAGGGGTTGTAGAAGAGAGTGAGAAGAATGAAGTGGAAGTACATATTTTAGAGAGCTTTCTCAAGTAGTATATGCAGCTAAGAAGGGGACAAGAGATATGGGACAGTAACTAGTAGGGGATGGCAGAATCAAGTCAGGATTTTTTTTAAAGGATGGCAGGCAGGAGAGTCTTTATAGGCAACAGGAAAGGAATTAGTAGATTTGGAGACTGAAGATAAGAGAATGTGGGGATGATATTGGGAACAAAGTACGAGGGATGAAGAGAGACTATAAGATTAAGAGTGCATATAGAACCACTGGCCTAGGCAAAGAGAAAGGCTAATTTTTCACATGAGAATGAAACGAAGGAGAGAGCGGAAGATTCCCCCTCCCTGGAAGTGTTCTAGCAAAGGCTGGATCACATGACCACTCACTTGGGTGGGCAATAGTGGAGTTTCTTTTTGAGTCTGAATTGTCTTAGACGGGTGTGGATGCCCCCCTTCCTACTCTGAAATTCTGTGACTGTGAGTATCCACATGGATGAGATCACAGATACATCCAAAAATAACTCCTACAAATAAGGAAACAGAATTATTTCTCCAACTTTGTCATTTCATACTCCTGTTTGCACACAAAGGTCTCATACTGCTGTTGTTTTTCCTGTTCATCCAAACACCAGCCTTCCAGCATCCTCAAATATCTGAAACTATACACATAGTTGCAGCTCAAGCAAAAAAGTACTTGAAGAAGAGAAGCAGCAGTCCCTGAATAACCAGCAACAGGCCAAAAGGCCAAGAAACAAAGTTCCAAAACATGACTGAGACTGATTGGTTTCCCTGAAGAGCAGGGAAAGAGCACTCTCTGGTAGGATGGTAATAACTCTATAAGGGCATGTAAAGTAAAAAAACAACTACAACAACAAAAAAAAAACCCTGAGAAATGAGGGAGAAATAAGAGGAGACCAAAGAATCAAGAAAAAAAGAAAATAAAAGAGAAGAAAACTGCAAACAGGGAGAAGTGACAGTAGAGATTAGAAACCAAGTCAGGAATGAGAAATGGCAACTGGAATATCAAACAGCAGGTCTTCTGCCAAGAAAGATAAGGAGATCTAGGGACAAAGGAGCATCAGGCAGAACAACCCTGGAGTCTGGGGTAAGGACAGAGTAACGACACCTCAGTACTAGAGAACCCTTGAAGAGTCAGGCACTGAATTTCTGTGATGAGAGAAAGGTGAAAGGTAAAAAAGGGTATAGTTCAGCAATCTGGAGGTAGGGAAAGTATTCCCCCATCAAAGCAGTACAATCACAAGCTAAGGCAATCTATGTTTAACTCACACCACCCACATCTGCAGCTCCTGCTACTGTCCAGTACCATTAACGCTCAAGATGATGATCTTAGGTCATCAAGAAGAGATTTTAATGTCAATGTTCTAAGGAAAAGGTAGGGAAGGGAAAGACTGCAATCAAAAAGCAGTAATAATGTTTAGAGTGCAAAGGGTTAAATAAGCCTTTACTATCTGGAACACTCTTACCCAGAATAGTCCCTTTCTCAAGTAGTTCCAGAGGTTTACAAAGGTTTACTCTACAGTCTAGAGGGAGGCTTTCGGAAATCCTTAAAACTGGCCTAGCTTCCCTAGCACTGGGGAAGTTCTAAGAAAAGGCAAACCTTGCATGACCCTGTCCTCCAGGACAGAATAAGCTGCTGGGAGGAGGTGAGCAGGGAGCAGGATGGGGAAACAGAAGACTTTTCCAGTTCTATCTAGTGTGACTTTATTTTTAAGTGAATTCCAAGAATATGTGACTCCTATATTCATGCTTAAGCACTAAAACACATTTTTAAAGCCCCTGGGGGTCTGGAATGTAATTCTCATTGTAATTTACATGCTCCATCACTTCCTTCTTTCTTTTGGCCTCAGGGTGGTCTAGGTTTTGTTTTTTTACCAAAATTATCCTCCCTTGCATTTATCCCTGATGTATATCTTCATCTTTTTAACATATTCTCCAAGTTAGTACCACCTTAGAGCATCACTGGAATATGGTATATCTGGGTTCTCAAAGCCTCCACCAAAGAGGCACAAACTCCAGCAGGTTATACAGGAAAGATGGCAAGTATAGGCCTACTGATATATGACATCTAAAGGCCAACTTGCTAGGATTTGGAAGGGCTCATCACTAACAAGGCCACAGGAAAATTTTCAACCATAGCAGCTCTCAAAGACAAGATATAATATAGAAAAAAGGGGGAGAGAGAGCACTGAATTTGGAGCCAAAATACTAGGGTTTGAATCCATCCCTCCTCCCACACTTACCAATTGTTTGACCTTGAGCAAATCACTTAAGCTTTTTCAGCCTCAGTTTCTCGTCAGCAAAATGAGAATAGCAACTTATAAATCTGAGCTATTATTGCCACTACTAAGTTACAAAGGGGTTAGGACATGTGTCAGCACAGGTTGCATCTATCACATTCAACAAATGTTTACTGAGTACCTGCGATGTGAAACATCCTGTTTTTACTACTGTGACTAGCAAACAATAAGTGCTCAAATACGTGCAAACTAAATACAAGGAGTGGATGAGCTAAGTCGTTTTTCCAATCACAAGAATTTATTTTCACATTCCAATGGATCTCTGAAGAGATCTCTTCTTGTGACCATGAGAATCCAGTAAGATAAACCTTCAGGGTTAGGTTGAAATCTAATGAAGAAATAGAGCAAAGCAAACCAGTCTACATACAGACTGGACCCATAACTTTGGTTTCATTAACAGATGTTTTGGTCAACTAAGGTAAAGTCACAGACAGAAGCAGGAGTTATGATAGACTACAAATTAACAAGTTACATTAACCTCAATGTTCACAGATATTATCAGATGCTGCACGCATTTCTGTTCTTTGGAACAGGTACACAGTTGTTAAGGAAAATGAAGGTGGATGGGCAAACAGAGACTGGGGGTGACAGGGCAGAGGATGGTGCCTACTGATGCAATGTTATGAGTTTAAATCACAGCATACATGTACATAGCCATTTAGAAGGCTAGGACACAGTTAAAGTAGCTTTATGTTAACACATCTACCATAAGGTTCAAGGAAGTAGGAAAAACAAAAATTTCCCATTCTATTTGCACTGCTCTCCTCTGAAGACCCACAGCTTTCAGAATAAATTATTAATAATCATGAGAACAAATGATACATGCTCTGTATTACTCGTACCGAATGGATTCAAAGAAAAACCTTATTTAGAAACAGGTATGCCATTCAGCTTTATTATTAAATGTATTAGCTATTTTCAATAAATTAAAGCCTATACATTTTTAAATTTAGTTTTTATTTTTAGTTTACACCACTCAGTTCCACAAGTTTTTGAGTTTCAAATTTCCTCCCCCTTCCTCTCCTTCCCTCTCCCTTTCAAGACAGCATGTAATCGGATATAGGTTCTACATATACCTTCACATTAAACTTATTTTCACAATAGTCAAGTTGTAAAGAAGAATTATAACCAATGGGATGAACCATGAGAAAGAAGAAACAAAATCAAAAAAGAGGAAAAAAAAAGAGCAAATAGTTTGCCTCAATCTGCATCCAGACTGCATAGTTCTTTCTCTGGATGCGGACAGCTCTTAGAACCTTGCATTAAGCCTATACATTTTTTAAAAATCCATTAACACTGGTTTCTGGAAAATGCTTCTAAATCTTTCTAGGTCAAAAGTACGAGCTTTAAAAAAAATCACATTTGACTACTTCCCTGAAAATTCTTTTAAATAGCAGAGCTTAAAGGCCCATTAAAAAGTTCCAGAAGAATCTTCCATAAAATCATGGCCCATCACTGTTTCCCTTAGGGACTGCCATGTTACACTTCCCTAACAAGATTCAGAACTACCCCAACAGCAGGTTTTTTTTCCATTTCTGCGTGATCAAAAAGTAGGTAAGCAAGGGGGAAGTTTCTGATGATATCATATTTCTAGTTTAAATATTTTCCCATAAGTAAGTGTGCCTGGCAAATACCACAAATATCGCAAATCACTGAGTTCCCAGAATTTCACTTAAAAGAAAGCTCAGAGGTTCTCTACTCTACCTAGTTCATACCTAATCATGAGTATTTCCCACTTCCCTGATCAGCAGTCACCTAGCCTTCCAGGATAGTATGCCCATTACTGCCAGATGCAGTCCAGTACACTTTTGAACAGGTGTAACCATTAGCAAGTTTCCTTTCATCAAGATGAAATCTGCCTCTCTACAACTATTAGTCCTAGTTCTGCCCTCTGAGGTCACAAAGAACGTATTGAATTCTCCTTCTACATAGCAGCCTTTCAAATACTTGATGACAGGTATCCCCAGCTCCTTCAACTGATACTCTTCATATAGCACACTCTCCAGTCCCTTAATCTCCTCTGTGTGGTTCCACTTTGTCAACTAGCCTTCCTCAGAGATGATGCCCAGAAGTGAACCCAGTGCTCCAGATGTGGTCTGTCTGGCTCTAATAGAGGACTGAAAGCACAACATGCCTCTTTTCATACAACTGAAGATGACACGGGCTTTTCTGGTTACCATTTCATATTGCTGACTCAGTGGGCTCAGCAACTGCAGTTGATTTGGAAAAAGTTCCACCAAGCAGGTTTTCTTTTGGGTGACAGTTTCTATGAACCTCTCTTTCCCAGTCCATGGTTCATTGTCCTCCCCTAAAATGCTCAAATTAAAGCTAAACACTCAGCTTCACATACTATGAAAGCAAACAGGTTGGTCAGTAGACGGTGGTCTGGCCAAGTGCTTGTCTAAGTCAATAAGATTAATAATGAAGCTATAATTCATTAGCGGGATTCTTAATAAAAGCTTCCCAGGTAAAAGACGGGCAGATCCTAGTGACACTGAACAGCTAAACTAAAAACAAGACCTCCTTACTATGGTCATATTTTTTATTCTGAGTAACTCAAATCACTTTATAAACACTTGACTACCAATTCCAGATATAATGTATTCACCTTCCTTTCTAGGTCAATAGGGGAAAGGGTAGGAGAAATACAAAACTGCTCTGTCAGAAGTGGAATCAAAAAGGTGTACTTTTTAAAATGGTGCCCACAACTTTGCCAAATGAGAAATCAAAACAAATTCTTTGGAATTTTTTAAAAGAAAAAATGGCAGAATTATTTAGTTCCATGTCCCCCCCTACGCAGAAAAACTTTTCCAAAACTAATACCAAAGTCTAAAACTTCAGACTGTCCTGAGGCTGCATACATATGTGTAGGCTATAATACTAATGAAGCACATCCTAGCAGTTCTGATAGAAAGCAACGCCTTCATCAACTGGGACAAGACCGTGTCCTCGGCAGCAGACTGCATCCTAAACACAAAGCAGTAAGACAGACCCTTCTTTTCACTCTGCTCTCCCTGACCCCAAACCATCCAAACCTTCCTGAGACAGCTTTTCTTATGAAAAACAATCTTTCTTCCTCCACTAGAAGTTGCATCTCTAACACCAGAAAGCTTAAATACATGGTTTTGTAGGCTATGACTATTAAGGAAATACCTGTGTTCCATAATGAAGACTTAGCAGCATTTAAAATTCCTATGAGACATCTTAAGGAAAGCCCTTAGATACTCCTAAAGGGTCTCTGCAATACTGACTTGAGCAAACTAGATCATTCTCTAAACTACCATACCGGTCCAAAAATAGCACTCTCTCCCTCAACATTCATATTGACTTCAATATGAAACCTTAATATGGACTATAATTATTCTTAGTAAGAGAAAAATGATAAAAAATGAAAAAGGTAGAGAAGTGTTGAGATCTGTAATCACTGAAAGCAGTCTGGCCTGTCTTTCTACATAAAACCAAGAAGATTAATAACGTCAATATGTGTTTGGAGCCTCTCCATTAGTACGTATGCCTGGGACAGACAGTACAGATGTACAGTGAATTGGACCCAGAGCTGAACACGGGGAGAAGAGCTGTCTGAATTGTTTCCAGGAAATTGCAAAGCTTCTCTCCTGATTCTAAGTGTCCCATGAAAACAAAAGAGCCTATCTTGTCAGCATTAACATTCCACCAGCATTGCAAAATTAAAAATCAGCTTTACATGGAATGGAAAGGTGCATAGCTTGGCATGTTGAGGGTGAAAGATACGAGAAATAAGAACTCTGAATGACTACAGTAATAAAAGAGATCATCAAGAAATTGTATGACAATAAGACAGAATAGGCTAGTTAGATGACAAGTTGAGAGAGAGCAGGTGGAGGGCCAGAGATACTCCACTGGTACCCTGGAAATATCAGGAAAAAGAGAGGTAAGCCACCAGCTTATTAGGTGGACCCCCACAAGGAAAACAGAAAGTCATACAAAATGGGCTGGAATGAATGGCTTTCAATCTGCACTGTTGGAGGGAATTCCCAAAGACATGAGATCACAGATCCATTTAGGTATGTGAATTTACTTATACTGAAAAAAAAAAAGTTTAACAAGTTCAGAGTAAATGTACTTGATTAAAAATGATATAAACACATCATTATTTTCAATATATACCCTACATATATTTTTCTTCTCAAAAAGATCTCAATTTAGCGGTATGGACCTTATTTGTACCATGCATTCAAAAGATTTAGAGCTGAAAGGGGCCTGAGAGCTTTATTTTATGGATTACAAAACTGAGATACTAAAAGACATGAAGTGACTTGCCCACAGCTACTGAATCCATAGAAGAACAAAATCTACATCTTAGAGTTTTATGGAACCTCAAAAGTCATCTAGTCCAACATGGACCTAAAAAGAATTCCCACTATAACATATTCACTAAGTGGTCATCAAGTCTCTGCTTGAAGACCTCCAATAAGGGGGAGAACAACTCGTCTCCAGCTAGCCCATCTTGGACAACTCTTAATTATTAGAAAGTTTTCCCTGACATCAAGTTTAAACATATTTTTTTTTTGCAACTTCCATCCATTGCTCAGTTTTTCAGCTGGGGTCAAACAGTTCAAGAATTTAGACCCAGAACTAAAAGTAATAATCTAGTTGTGGACTGACTTGAACTGAGTTCAGTAGGTCCATCATCTTCATTCTTGGAAGCTATATTACTTAATTTAGCCCAAGTCTGCATTAGCTTTTAATTTTATCTTACTTTTTCCAATTAAATATTTATTTTCTCTCCTTTCCACTCTCCTCTGTTTGGGGGTAAAAATGCTTATAACAATATGTATGGTCAAGCAAAACAAACTCCCACATTTGCCACATCCAAATTTGTAGGTTTCATTCTGTATTCTAAGTTCATCAACTCTACTGCCAGAGAGGTAGCTGCATGCTTCGTCAGTCCTCTGAAACCATTTTGGCTACTAATTAAACTACATTACATTAAACTACTAATATTTACAATCCACTAACACCTCCAGATCTTTTTCAGGCAAACTAATGTCTAATTATGTCTCCTGTATCATTACTTATCAAGTTAATTTTTTCTGCACCCAAGTATAAGACTTTACTTCTACCTCTATTGATTTTCATCTTGTTAAAGTTAGTCCAATATTCTAGTCGATTAAGATCTTTTTTAGATCCTAGTTCTGTCAACCAATGTGTTAATTATTCCTCCCAGCTAAATTTGATGAGCATGCCAATTATACCTTCTTCCAAGTCAGTGAAAAAAACGTTAAACAGCAGAGGGCCAAACACAGATCACTGGGGAAATCTCCTTCCAAGGTGACACTGAACCACGAAATACTACTCTGAATACAACCATATTAACTAGTTATGAATCCACCTAACTGTGTTTTAACCTAGTCCATAGTTCTCCATCTTTTCCATGAAGGCGGTATGAAGTAATATATCAAAAACTTTGCTAAAAACTAGAAAAAATTTATCAACCACATTCCCCTCACCTACCTCTTTAATAAGCCTCTTCAAAAAGGGAAATTAGTTTAATCTGTCATGACCTGTTTTTGATAAAGCCACGCTGGCTTTTTGTAGTCACTGATTCCCTTTCTTTTTTTAATTAAATTTTCTTTTTGTCAATTATTAAGAATTTTTCCTCCCATTCCTCTCTCCATTGGAAAAGAAAACAGAAAAAACAAAAAACAAATTTGTTCCCTGAAACAAATAAGTATCCAAGCAAAACAAATTCCCTTATTGGCCATATCAAAAAATGTGTCATTCTACATAATAGTCCACTGCTTTCCTGGCACAAGATGGATAGCATTCATCCTCAGGTCTCTTCAGGTGCGATACAATATTGCTATTATAACACAAATTCTTCTCAGACTTCTCAAATTCACTCCACATCATATATATATATATATATATATATATATATATATATATATATATATATATATATATATACAAGACTTGCCCAGTGTTTCTGAAACCATCTCTTACCTCAGAATGGTATTCCATTACATTCATACGCCATAATTGGTTCAGCCATTCCCCAATGAATGGATATACCTACGTGTATACCTACACTTCTGTGCCAGTAAGGCAAAATGGGCTTAGTTTAACGGGTGCCCTTAAGGAGTTTGGCTTTTGTTTATGGTGAAAGTACTTTCACCTGTTAAACGCTAAGCCCCAGGCCCAAAGCCCTATCAGGTGTGAAACCCCTGTGGGCGTAGATTAAAGACTTAAAAGGGGCCAATTCGGGAAGCAATGGGTCTCTGGACTCTGGTCTCTAGTCGTTGACTTGAGAACGCCAGAGGCTCGGCTGCGAGGAGAGGCGACAAAACTATAGCCGGAAAAAATCCGAAGCAGAGCCGACCCCTGGGTGGACCAAGGAGTTCGAGTGGTGAATATGATTTACGCCATCTTATTTTTTTGTGGCCTCCTGGCTACTCTTGTGAGGCGGGCCTACTGGGCCTGGAGGCTTGTGTTCACAATACTGGAATGGGGAGGTTGGTTCGCTAATTTT
>CM053622.1:710849074-710862630 GCA_028646595.1 Phalanger gymnotis
CTGCGTTACTCCGAGAGCATGAAGATTCTGCGTGAAATGTATGAGCGCCAGTGACCTCCCCCTAATAAAAATATCGTCCACCCCCCCCCAAAAAAAAAAAAAAGATTCCATCCAAGGATTCTAACAGTCAACCACAGACATCCCAAATTACAGCATCCCTTTAGGTCACAGGAGAAGAGCAGAATAGAAAACAATATTTTTATTTCTTCATGGCACAGAAGAGAAGTGCTAGGGACATCTTTACCAGCTGAATTCTCAGTCCTCCTCCTGATCTTGAAATACTCTTACTACGATACCTCAGTCAGGCTCCCAGATTTTCTTTACATATCCTTACTTCGGTCTCAGTTCCTCTATTTATCTCCTATATACTACTCAAAACTCCTTCTATCTTTTCATCCCAATCCTTCCTTTAGGCTTTCTCAGAAGCAGTGTTTTGTACCTAGAATGATTTTTCCTTTCAGCCTAACAAGCCATTTCTCTCCCATCATTTAAAATCTCACTTTTTCAGCAAAGGCTTCTTGGATTGCTTTCCTTTACTCTTTTCGGGCAGGAAATGGAATTGCCATGGGTCCTCTCCTTAATGAGCTGTTGTTTGTCCTTCGTTCTTGAAGAGGAATAACATAGAAGTGAATTGGATTTAAGTGAGGGAAGGCTATACAAAGTCACCAGCCTCACTTTCTCCTCCGGAGCATCTGGGTCCAGTAGTCAGGACAACTGGAGGTGGTCTTTAACAGGTCTCAGTTTGACTGAAGAAAAGCCCATTCAGTGATTAAGGCTTAATAAGAAATAAGGAAAAGAATGGCCTCTTTACTTAGTAAAAAAAAAAATTGATCTGGGAGGGGACCCTCTAGGTTTCTGGCCAAAACAGAAATAATTGTTATCTACATTCGATCTGAGCCAATCAGGGCCCAAACAATGACCAAGAGGGGCTTGGCCTGGGATCTACTGTTGGCCAATCAATGAGAGCCAGAGTGATTTTTTTTTTCCTTAAAGACCAGCCTTAAACCCAAAGCACTCTGATTTAGAGTGATTTTAATGAGGAGAATTAGACAGAAAGAGCATTGGACACAAGACATGGGTTTGAATTTCAGCTCCTACATTAATTAACCGTGACCTTGGGCAAGTCCACTCACCCTCTCTACATTTCAGTGTCTTCATCAGTAAAATAAGGATAGTAATATGGTTCTTTGGCATTTGGGACATTTGCCCCATGGAATCAATGTTACAAAAGACCACAGACTAACTTAAGAATTTAACCATTATTTTTAATAACATAGACTGTATTTTCCCAAAGAAACAAAGTTGGAACTAAAAATAACAGGGACTTCTCTGACTACCTTCTGACCTGAAGCTACAGTACCCATTAGCTTCTACCCATTAAGAAGAACTTCCTGCTCAGAGTCAGCAGGAAGTTCTACAGAGCATCTCTGACATAGAGTCATCCAGTCTCTGCTTGAATGTCTCTACTGAAAAGACCTTCTTGTCTGACATCTATCAGATGTGTATCAGGTGTATTAGGAAGATTACAGATGGCAATGCATAAAATGCTGAGCCTGGAGTCAAGGAAGATCTGAGTTCAAATCCAGCTAAATTATTAGCTGTGTGACCCTGGACAAGTCACATAATCTGTTTACCTCAGTATATCCTACTTCACAATGAGATACTTAGCACAGTACCTGACACACAGCAGATACTATATGGCTATTCCTTCCCTTTCTCTTTCCATTTGAGAAACGCTGCAGACTGTCATAGGGATAGACCTCATGGTGAGGAAACACATTAGGTACATTAGTGCAGGTTAGAGATGATGTGGTTCTAAAACTATACATTGTTGAAATGTTTACAATGATACCATGCGTGCACAGTGTTGGCAAATCTCAATTTCTGTACCTGGAAGGAAAGATAAATTCAGCCCATCCCATTCTTTCCTTAGTTCAAGTCCGAACATTACCAAAGATTTAATACCTTTAGGAGTAAGAATATCATATTAAATGATGGCCTAATTATAGATGTGACTACATGATGAATTCTGCAGCACCTCATAATGATTTTAAAAGCATTAATATTCTCTATGTGTACATACACATATGTGTATGTGTATGAATGTATATGTATACAAACATATGACATATGTACTCCACAATGGATATGACTTTTGATATGTTATCTGGAATTTTTCAACTCAACATGGTTTTCTACAAATTCATCCTTTATGGCTTTTTAAGTTGTTCTACATAGGTAGGAACTAAAGAATTACCTTTCTTCCTAAAATCAAATTCTGCAATTTGTTAACCTACTGTGGCCCAGCAGCAGGGATATGCTAGCTTCGGTTCACACCAGCTCAGGGGTGGTTAAATTTTCAGGGTAAGCATTTACAAATCGGGAATTGGCAAATGCTACAATCAGGGCTTGATTTATTGTTTTACTGATTGTCTAAACCAGGGCTGTCCAAAATATGCCTTGGCTGCATGTGGGCCTGAGTTCGATTTATGTGGCCCGCCTACAAGCATAGAAATTTACATAAATGCTTTATTAAATGAAGCCAAGCTACCGCAGAGCTTTCACTAAAATGGCAAATCAAAATATATTGTCTATTGTTTCAATGAAAACCTAAGGTTGGACAGCCCTGGACAAGACTTAAGAAAAGGATTTTTAAAAAATGTTAATAATGCACATTAAACTGAAAAGTATGGCATGTGTACATTTTTTGCAAAATTAAACATTTACCAGCACATCCCTAGCAGATAAATCAAAAAGGTTATATAAGTTGCAATTATTATATCAGATTATGCATATTTTAAACATACACAAAATAATAAGGTTCTTCCTTAGTTAAGACAGAGTCCTGTTAAACAAACAAACAAACCACATATAACTACCAAATCTACATGGCTGACTAGTACAGAGCCCAGGCCATTAGACATATCTGTTGCTTGTTCATTTGCCTGTTAAACAGTTTGGGGAATACTCAAAGCATATCTCTACAAAAGTAGTTTTATAAACAGGAATTAGGTCTCAGGGCAGGCCACAAAATCCTTAAGGTTTTGAAGGCCTGCCTATTTCCATGTGGCTATGTTTCAGGTTTTTCAAAATGGCAAGAAGGAAAGAAATAACAAGTGAAAATCTGTCTCCCAGAGCTCCCACTGCCGTATGACCTCCTCCCCACTACAACCGTGGCCACACTGAAAAGGTGGCAGCTATGTCACAGCCCAGCTCCTTTTCCTCACCTCAGAGAGCACATGCTGCTCTCTATGATACCAGTGGGACTCATTTGTACTACCAGACCAGGATGCACCAGCAAAAGTTAGGCTAAATCCCATCTCAAGTCCCTTGAACTCTGTTCTGGATTGTACATGTTGAACACTCACAAACCTGATCAGGTTAAGTGGGTGTCTATAACACGTTAGAGCAATACTTTCCAATGGCATTTTGTGAAACCCTGCTGTTCCAGTCAACAGGAACAGAAATTGCACCAAAAAATTTCGACAATATTTTCTCCTTAAAAAGTAAGTGACTGTAGATACAGCACATGAAACAATTTTTGAGCAAATGAGTTTAATTGCCTCTCTTCTGTTCTGAAAAGTCCCTAGCTCCCTTTCACCTCACATCCAACCTCCCAAAACAGACTGAATAGGTTCTGTCAGAATACTTCCAAGTCAGAGAGAGAGTTCAAGGGTCAAATGAGCTTAGAAAGCAATAAACTAGAACATTATCTATACTCATGAGAAATGTGACTTTTTTAAAAGCAAAAAATGTCATTTAATTAGCTACTAACATAAGCCTATTCTGTCTCCTGTGTTCTCAGGATTGTGAAGTGACAATATTATTGTGCTGGCTAATGCCTCTGTCTCTACTGCACTGGGATATTGTTTCTGGTGGGGAAGAAGGTACAGGGCACACACAATCTGCAATTTCAAATTTTCTCTCTGCCTCACTAAGGGAAAAACCCTACATAATGGCAGAAAAAAAAAGCAGAGAAAAAAGAGCAGGAAAAATATTCTGTGCAGCAGTGGATATGGTAACATTTTTCATAATGCTAGAAATAACATTTTTCTTGTGAATTGAGCTTACTGCAGAGCTGACAAAACAGAAAACACGTGGAGGACAACTGTACACAGATGTGCCAAGGAGATCAGAAAGAAGGTTCAAATAAAGCACAGCTGAACAGCTCTAAGGAGTGCTACACCCATAATAAACGAAAAACAAGTATAAACCAAGATGCGGCAGGTTAGTCCTGACCTCAGTCTTGACAGGCAATGTCAAATTAACGCATGTAAAAGTAGAACTAAAGAGAAAAGAATGAGCTACTCTGCTAAGTTCCCAAAGTAAGAATGGATTGATGATGAATCCATTTTAATCATTCCATAACACATAAATGGCCAAAGGCTATGAAGCAGCAATCCTCAAATGAAATGCAAGCTAAGCTATGTGAAAAAATGTTCCACATCACTTGCGGCAAGAGTAATGCAAATTAAAACGACTCTGGGGTTCCACTTCACACCCATCATAGTGGCAGATATGACAAAAAAGGGAAAATGAAAACTGTTGGAGGGGATGCAGGAACACAGGAACTGTGCTGAATGCTGGGAACTTATAAAGAGCTCAAGAGATTCAGGAAAGCACTCTACCCAAAAATCACTAAACTGCACGTAACCTCTGATCCAATGATACCACATTTCTATGCATAAACACCAAAGAGATCAAGAAAAACAGAAAGGACCCATACATACAAAAATAGTGATAGCAGTACTTCTTATTGTAGTAAAGCACTAGGAACAAAGTGGGTGTTAGTCAACTGGGAAATGGCTAGAGAAATTATCATATACTATGTCATGTCATATAATGTCATGCTATAAGAAATGACAAAAGGGACAGATTCAGAGGAACCCAGGTAGACATATGAATTGGTATAGGATGAAGTGACCATATGCAGGAGAAAAATTTATACAATTACTTACAATATTACAGTCATAATGAGATACAATACTTCAGATGGGTGTAATGACCAATAAGGACCCCAAAAGATTGCTGACAAACCATGCTTTCCACCTCTTGGCATAATGTTAAGCGCCTAGAGGTACAGACTTATATGCTCTTTCAGACATGGTCGACCTGCTGATAACATCTATTTGTTACAAGTAAGTGCTTTTTGGGGAGGGAACAGTAACAGAGTAATATGGAAAAGAATAATACTGAGGCCAAAAAAAAAAGAAAATAGTATCAATGAAATTTTTTTTTAATAAAAAAAAGCAGAAGGAAGTTCATAAGGTGTCACAAATAAGCAGGGCAGTTTTAGAGCTATCATGTTAAATTTAATGTGGACATCAAAAAAAATCGAGCTATGCATAATAGAGATTGATTCATGGTTGCAGACACAATTCTTTTTTCTATTCTTTTTCACATTCTTCATGAAATATTCAAGATTACTGACGTTTAACAAGTTCGAAATACAAAAAGAAATTTTTTAAAAGTCCACCTTAAAATGATAATCTAACTAAAACTAAGTCAGGCCTCCCAAAAGACATTAACAAAATAGTTATCATTCTGCCATAATTCAAACTGAAGTCCTGAGAGCATCATGAGGAAAAGATCACGTTATCCTAAATCTTCACACAGGCCTTCATAGGTTAAAGACAACGACGTATAGTGAAAAGAGCAATGAGGTAGGAGTCAGGGAATTTGAGTAGAGTCTGGCTCTGTCCCTTACTAGCTAAAAGCCTCTGGGGAAGTCATATCCTAAGATTTAAAAGCTGCTAAGAACTCTTAAAGGTCATCAAGTCCTCTTCACTTAACAGAGAAGGAAAATGAGGCCAAGAGAAGTTAAATTACTGGCTCAAGGTCAAAAACGTAGGAGAGAGAGAGAGAACAAAGTTCAGATTGAAACCCGGGTCTACTGAACTATTTTGTCAGCCTCTCCGGAGGGCTTTAGGATAGAACTCTAAACTGTGAGTAATCCTAGATCACAGAGATGTCTAAGGACCAAATGAGGTGATATTAGATCGGAAGACGCTACACATATTAGAGCTATTGTCATCAATGCTTTCTTATTCATTCAACACTTGGGCAGCAATGGTTTGTAAAATTCAACGCCTAACATCAAAGAGATAAAAAGTTTAGATAAGACACAGTCTCTCCCAGAGATTATAGTCTAGGAGGAGAATACAACAGAAGTATCACTATAAATACAATAAAACATCAATATATTGGCAAGGTACTCACAAAGTGAGGTTGTGGGGAGGGGAGGAGGGTCACTACTAGCTGCTAGAAGATCAAATAAGGGCTGCAGGGAGAAGGACGTGAGGGGGGTATAAAAGGTTGAGAGGGGAGGGAGAGTAACCCAGGCATAAGGAGCAATAATGAGCAAAGGCATGAAGGCAAGAGTGCACATGTTCAGGGAATCAAAAGGGGTTTAGCTCAGCTGGAACGCAGAATGAACAGAAAGGAGTAATATGAGACTAAATTTGGAAAAGCTGGGTAGCACCTGATTATAGGAAGCCTTGAATGCCAGGAAAAAACTCTGACCTTGATTCAACAAGTACTCACTGCAGGGAGCCACTGAAGATTTTTGAATAGATGAGTCACATGACTGGGTCTATGTCTAAGATTACTCTAGCAATGGTGTGCAGGACAGACTATAGTGGGGGCAAGAGCAGGTTCAGATCTGTATAATTAACTCTCAATTTATTTAGCAGTTGATGATTCAGCTAAAATGACATGTTTATCAATTTACAATTGATATGAACGTTGGGAAGACTAGTCAATACATGTGACAGCAGCATCAGGATCCACAAAGGCCTTGATAGGCTAACTGAACGGGCTAAATCAACAAAGCTCAAACTTAATAATGACACTTGTGTTTAAAAACAAGTTAAAAAGTACGAGATGGTGGAGATATGGAGGATAAAACTTTACATATAAAATACCTGGGAGAATAGCAAACTAACAACTCGATGAGTGTGATATAACCATCAAAAAAAGTTAATGTTATCTAAAGCTATATTAACAGAATAGCTTTCCTCTCCCCTGCTCCTCCTCCTTTAATTTAAGCACCTTAAAGTAAAGCACTTTAAAAAAATAACTGTTGTATTTATTAAAAATTTCTAGTCACGAGGGGCCTTTCTTCAGCAGTCTTGACCTTCATATTACTTTGCAAAGGTCAATCTGAACTGCCTCTCCCTAAACCTGCTCAGCCCCATGCAGAAACATTCAATGACAAAGAGAAGATTGTACATGCATTTTTAAGATAAAGGCACATGGGATGCAGCTGACCTGGATTTAAATTCTGATTCTGCCACTTACTACCTTTGTGACTTTGGGCGAGTCATTTAACGTTTTGGGGGACTCTTTTTCCTTATCTGTAAAATGAAAAGTTAGACTAAAGAGCCTCTAAAGTCCCTTCCTTCTTTACATGATGACCCAACAATAGATACTGTGTACATGGATTGGGTTGGACTCAACAGTCAATACATATCCACCAACTGCGACATTTCTATAGCCTAGTGCAAAAACGGGCTTTGTCATTTGAATGAGAGTAGAGACTTTCACTTCTCCATCTGTATGCCCAGCACTTATCACAGTGTTTTGCACACATTAAGGGCTTAATATATGCTTTTATACATTCATTCATTCTTAATATAGCAACCAAGAGCACATGAGGTAAAAAATCTGAAGGTCAAAAAATGGACAGAAAACCCATCACTCAAAAGTTTCCTGCTAGATCACATACGAGGCAGAGGCAATTATAAAAACTAAAAGATAATTTTCATGACATAAAATTGAAAAGCTTTTGCAGTAACAAGATTAACACAAACAGAATCAGTGAGAAGCAGCTGACTAGAGAAAAAAAAATCTTGGTTTCAAATATATCTGAAAGGTACAGGTGTCCAAAATACATAAACCAAACATATAACCATAAGGCATTCTGCAACAGAAAGTGGTCACAGGATAAAAACAAACACTTCTCTTAAGAATTACAAATTATTAACAACCATGAGAAAGAATACCTCAAATCCCTAATAATATGGGAAACCAAAATCAAAACAACCCTAAGTTTTCATTTAACACCTAGAGAATTGGCAAAAATGATAAAAGATCCCTCAACATGAGAGGGATGGTAGAAGACAGGCATGATAAAATTTGTAGGACTTGTGAACTGTTATTGACAATTCTGGAAAGCATTTCAAAATGACTAAAATGTCCATAATCTTTGACCCAGAGATTCTATTGCTAGGCACATACCTCAAGGAGGTTAATAAGAAAAGGAAACCTCCCATATACACCAAAATATTTATGGCAGCACTTTTTGTAGTAGCAAAGAGCTAGAAACAAGGTACTGGAAATGCTCATTGATTGGTGAATAACTAAACAATTGTGGTACATGTAATGCACTATTGCTGTGCTGTAAAAAGCAATTAGTATGATGAACACAGAGAGGCTAAGAAAGATTTATATGAACTGATACAAAGTAAAGTAAAACTGAAACCGGGAAAAAAAATATACATGACTACAATAATTTAAATGGAAAGAACACCAACAAAACTGAGGGCAATGAAATTATGGTGTCCAAGCTTAGCCCCAAAGGATAAATATAAGAAGCCCAATTTCCCCAGTTCTTTGCAGAGTTGAGGAGGAGACTATGGTTGTAAAACACTGAATATAACATCAAAATATCTTCAATATGTTGGTTAGTTTTGCTGAACGTTTTTCTCCCTCTTACTTTCTTTTTTATTACAAGGGATGATCCCCTGGAAAGGGGTGGGAGAAAAGTTACAGTGGTAAATGTCGACACTTTGCCAGAAGTGTAGAAGACAAAAAAAAAATAGCAAAAGGAAGAAACAAAATGCAAGGAAACCAACTAGGGTGCAACTTTATCCCAGAGACCTTCACATTCAGATTTAATTATGTATTCTTGTACTCCTTCTAGACACTTAAATTTACTTTCTCTACCTATTTTGCTAAATTATCTAATCTCTGACCAGACAAATTCAAAACCACAAAAGTCAGTTCAAATTAATGAACAAGGATTGAGATATGAAAGCATGTTAAGCTGCCCTATGAGAATGGAGAGAAAACAGTACAAATTAAAAACTTCACTCTGTAGGGTGAAGCTACCAATTTTGTTATGCTAAGTTTTAAAGATGACATTTAAATGGTTCAGTTTTAATTCCTGACAATAAAGATATATATCAGAAATCTCAAAAAATCTTGCGTAGTCTTACCTAGACTACATAGAAAAAAAGGCAATCTTTTTAAAGAAAATGTCTACAGGTTATAAAATTATTCAACTGGTCAACTAGTTAAAATTGTTCAACAGTCACCTATTAATCATTTTATGAATGCAGACACTGGCTTATATCAAAGTAATACCCGGAAAATGTTTTCCTTAGAAAAATTATTCTGATAAGATTTAAACATATTCTTAATGATGGTTTAAGGAATTATTGTGGTAAACAAATATGTTAAACTAGAAAGACTGGTAGGGGAGAAAGTAAAGGATCTGGAGTCAGAAAAGATGCTAACTCTAATATTTACTACCCTGTTACAACAAGCAAGTCATTGGATCATAACAACAAAGACTTAAGACTTAAAAGGGAACTTACAAACCATTTAGTCCTATCCCCTAGGAGTAGGAAGAGGAGGAGGATCATAATAATGATAGTAACAGTAATAATAACTAGCATTTTATATAGCTTTAAAGTTTGCAGAATGGTTTACAAATATTATTTCATTTAATATTCACAATAATAGCGAACACTTATATTACATGCCAGGCACCGTGCTAAGCATTATCTCATTTCATGCTCACAACAGCCCTGAATAGTAGGTGCTATTATTATCCCCATTTTATAGATGAGGAAACTGAGGCAAAGAGGGGTTAAGTAATAACTTGCCCAGGATCACACAGCTAGTAAGTGTCTCATGCCAGATCTGAACTCAACTGCTTAGACAAGGATACTGAAGCTGACAGAAGTTAAATGATTTGGGCCTGCGGTCATCCAGCCAACAACTACCTGCCCAGTAAGTATACGAGATAAGATTGAACTCAAGTCTTCCTGACTTCAATTCCACTGTACCACCTAGTTGCCTCTATTTATAGCCTCAACACTACCACCAAGATTCTATCTCTTCATCTGTAAAATGGGGATAGTATGACTTAGAGACTCTACATCACAGTATTGCTGTAAGGATCAAATAAGATAACATACTTGGTACATTTTAAGGAGCTACATAAATGTCAGCTATTTGCATTTAACCCCTTAATATGAAATTATTTTTCATTTTCTACCCTAATAAACAACAATTACCCTTGTCTACTTTCAGTTGAGATTTCTAATAAAGTTTCTAGAATATTAATCCAGGAAATAAAGATTCTTGGTACAGTCACCACTCCCTCTAAAGTTATCTAATCCCACAATGTTGCAAGGTATCTATCCCATTAACTGCAACATTACCTTGACCATGAACATAGGGAATCTTCAACAAAAAAATACATCTAACACTTTCAATTTCCCTCCAGAATTAAGCATTCCAGGATCTGAAGCCAATTTTTTTTGGTCAAGTTCCAGTGAATAATTTTTAACATTTACTTTCTGTTGATTCCAAAGACATTTATCAGCAATCCCTTAAAGTGCCCACTTTGATGCACAATGATTCTGAGAATTCAACAGTTTAACAGGATTAAAGACAACAGAGCAGTTGTCTTTAAACATGTATCTCAGGCATTCAGCTGAGGCACCATTTAAAATTAGAATCACTGTTATGATGCTTGACTTTCGTTTGATTTCTTCACAACTGCATTTATACACTGTAGCCTTCCCCCACTGAAGAAAAGAAAAGGGTTGCATTGTGCTTGCTTCAGTTATAATTTCCAGCTGTGTCAAAGCTCCAGCAGCCAAAAAGCAGGAAATCCAAGAGGAAATTCCATCATCAGTTCCTGGGGTTTTGTAACCCAAATGTTCTTCCAAAAGAGAGATATTATAGGATTTTTAAAGGTGTTTGCTGTGACCTTACCTCATATCTTCAAGTAAATCACATTCTGCCTGATGTTTGGCCTGAAGTTTTGTCATCTGTTCAACCTGAATATTTTTCAGTTCCTGTGTAACTTTCACCTAAAATATACCAGAAATTGGTGTAGATAAGACAGACTGTAATACGAACAAAACAAAAACTACTAAATTATAATATCATATGCCTATCTGCCAGTTCACTAACTGCCTATCTTAGCATCTCCCAAAAATAAAATGTTTTATGAACAAACTAGCCAAACAGGCCAAAACACTGGTTTAACTAAAGGGTAGATGACCAATCTCATTTAAAAGATGTCAAGTTGGGCAAGCTGGATCATCTTTTGAGCAACCAGACACCCAAGTTTTCTTATTATCATCTAAAAGAATTTATTTTCTTTTTCTCCAAACCTAAGCAAATATGCCCATCCATGGAGTGGGAGGGGCCCAGTGGAGGAGGGGAGATGAAGAGAAGCTGTCCTCCCTCATATACATAACGTCTAATAAACGCTAGTTACACAATCATGAAATGGGCATCGATTAAATAAATTATTCCATAATGGCTGCATGAAACAAAATGCCTGGAGATGAAACACTCATCTCATTGACAGCCTATACAATCAGAATCACTCTCACAAAAGAATACACACTAACTCAGAGAGGGAAGGCTAACCATTTAACTAAGACATTGAACTAGTATCTTGGTAACTTTAACGGGTTTACTTCAAAAGGTTTGTTTTTGGTGGGGGGAGGGTGTCAGAATATCTCTTTGCAGTCTTGAAAGAGGGAGGGAGAGAGAGACAGAGAGGGGGAGAGTGAGTGTGTGTGTGTGTAACATTCCCAGCAGACAAGGGACGAATCTGCTAAAGAAACCCGAATTGAATAAAAATAAAAGAAAAAAGGAAGCACACACTAGTGAATTTGACATTAAGCAAATGTTTAGCTTCAGAAAAGAAACAGCCCCACTCTAAAAAGCTAAAGGGGGTTGAGGTTAGGGTAAAAAGATAGCAGTTTGTGATGGGTGAAAAGGTGGTGGACACAAACCTGACATAAACCCTTCCTTCTTCCTATCCTGGGCGCTCACTCCTATTGCTTCACTCATCCGGCCCTAAACTTGAAACATAACCTCAGCTGAATACACAACTTCCCCACCTCACCCTCACCCCCCATCTTAGTGGTGGTGGAGAACTCAGGCTGAAGCACCTTGCCCAAACCTCCAGGTAGGGGTATTTAGAAACATGGACCTTTATGGAACAAGATCCCAAAATTTAGAAAAGGTGGCATCTCATTTCACTAGTAGGGACGGGATCTTAGAGGTCAACTGGTACAACTCCCTCATTTTACAGATAAGGAAACTGAGGGCCAAAAAGGGGAAGGGACTTTTCCAAAATAACGCTACTAGTGAGGAAGTGTCAAGAGCAAAATTCAGATCTCTTCACATCAGACCCAGCTTTTTTTTTCACTCCACCACGCTTGCTCACTCGGGAAAGCCCTGTAAACCTTCATTTCGGGAGGGGGCGGGGGTGGGGGGAAGGTGAGGAGAAGAGGGGTGTGACTATTTCAACTTCTCCCCTCTGGCTCCCGGAGGAAAACCAGGCCCAGCCGAGGAGTGGAGAACACAACCAAATCCTGCAAAATGGGGGGGCGGCGGGAGCGGAGGACGAAGCCTTGGTGCAGACTAAACAATAATACACACTCGCACGGGCTCTGCAGAACTGCAGGGGTTTGCTCGGTTCCCGAGCTCGCTCTGCCTCCGTGCAACCCCGAGAATGCACTTTGCAACCGGAATGCATTCTCTCGGCGCGCGCACAACACACACACACACACACACACACACACACACACACACACACACGTCCTTCTGCAAACAGAGCCGGCTTCCATCTCATTCCCAAAGAGAGTGAGCGGGTGAAGGGGGAGGTGGGCCTCGGGGGGCCCAGGGTTGCAGCTGGGCGAGGAGAGAGACCCACGAGCGCCTCCCTCAATCCCCCAGCACCCCAGCCTCGCATCCCAGGCTGCCGCGGCCGGAGAAGCCGCGAGTCCCCAGGCTGCTGCAGGAAGAGCAGATCCCGCCCGGGGCGGGGAGAAGCGGACAGCAGGACTAGCAGCCTTTCTCCTTCGCAGCTCGCAGCAGCTGCAGAGCCCGCCGCCCCCACCTCCACAGGGCCCCGCGTGCTCCCGGCCCCAGCCGCAGCCCCGCCGGCTTGCTCACCTTCCTCGGCGGCGGCTGCATGATGCTGGAGGGACATGAATCCTCCCCCGGCGGCGGCGGCGGCGGCGGCGGCGGCGGCGGCAGTAGTAGCAGCAGCAGAAGGAGGAGACCGGGAAGGGGAGGGGGAGGAAGGGAGAAGGGGAGGGGGTCGGGCTGGACCCTGCCCTGGGGTGTGCGGGTATGCAGCTTTCCCGGGCAGCCCCAGGAGGAGGAGGAGACCCAGGGGAGGGCTGGCTGGGCCCAGTGTGTGTGTCTCCCTGTGTGTCTCTCTCTCTCTGTGTGCAAGGTTTCCCTGGCGGCCGCAGGAGGAGGAGACCTGGGAGAGGGCTGGGCTGGACCCC
>CM053622.1:710862730-710882730 GCA_028646595.1 Phalanger gymnotis
CGGGGCGGGTGCAGACCCCAGCAGTAGAGAGGAAGGCAGGGGGCTCAGGCCCTGCCCGAGGGAGTGTTTACTACTGGGGATACGAGTGGGCTTAGAGAAGTGGAGGCTTTGGGCAGGAGCCGAGGGGAGGAGGACTCTGGGGAAAAGTGGGTGAGAGGAAAAGTCTGCAGTTTCCCCCCTTCTTCCGGGAAAGAACTGGAAAGGACTAGTCCTCCCAGGCCAGCGGGTCTGATCCTCTCCGGTTAGAAGAGAGGAATTTCTAGTCCCTCGAATCCGAGGAGGGGCAAGAGAGGAGATCTGGTACTATGAGAAGAGCACTAGACTTGGGGTCAAGTGCACCTGAATTCAAATTCTTCTTTCTACGTGATCTTTGTCAAATGACTTATCTCTGGGCCTTCCTTAACAGCAAAATGAGGTTTGCAACTCTCAGGTCCCTTCTAGTGCTAAATCTGTGAGCCTGTGAACTCCTTAGGATACTTTGTAATCTCTCCCTCTCAGGTTAGGGGATGAATAGCGGAGGGTCAAAGGAGGAAAAGAGGAAGCGGGTCTGGTCTTTTCAAAACAGAGGAAGAGAAAGGAGTGTTCTAGTTCTCTTAGTATAGGGTGAGAAGAGAAGGGGTATGTTTAGTACCCTCAAGTCGCCTGGTCGCCTTAGGTTTGGGGAAGAGAGAAGACTTGGTCCCCTCAGAAGGGGCAGGATTGGTCCTCTCAAGTCAGAGGAGAGTAGAAGGAGTAAGGCTAGTCTCCCACTCCAGTCCCAGAGACTAAGGCCCAGTCCCTCCGGTGAGGGGAGGGAGCAGGTCTGGGCCCCTCAGGAGAGGAGAGGAGAGGGAGCAGATCTGAGTCCCCTCAGGTCTGGTCTCCTTGTATCGTAGGAGGGGGTAAGTGTGATGCCGAGGTGGCGTTAAAACGGATAGATCCAGTGCTCTCGAGTCAGAGGAAGTGGGTTCCCTTTGGTCACGAGGGTCTCTCGGGCCAGAAGAGGGGGCAAATTTGATCCCACTAGTCAGATGAGGGAGGGGGCAAGTGTGATCCCCTCAGGTCAGAAGAGGAGGCAGCTATGGTCCGCAGGGCTCAGGACAGCTAAGAGCCCCTCGAGTCAGAGGTGGGAGCAGTTCTGGTCTCCTAGCGTCAGAGGTGGGGGGAGGTCAGAGTTTCTCCAGTTAAAGGAGGAAGGACAGGTCCCAAGGGGCCGGGTCTAGGGCGGGGCCTCCGGGAGGGTGGTGGCCTCGGCTGGGGCTCTGGGCGAAAGGGGTGGCCCACTGCCCCAGCCGGCGCCGAAGCTTCTCCTCTTCCCGCCGCCGCTCCGCCCCTCCGGGCCGCCGGGGAGAGGCGGTGCCGCCGAACTGGCCAGGCCCCTCCCTCCGAAATAAAGGCCTCGCAGCGCCCCGTCGCTCCTCTCCGAGGCGGGGCCTCCGCAACCATAGAGTCCGCGCCCAGACTTCCCCTTGGAACAGCCGGGCGTGAGGAACTAACGACGGGGGGTGTAAGGGGAGGTATATGCGAACGGGACTAAGGAGGAAACGGATGAAGCAGCGGACAGAAGGGCAGAACACCCCCACCAAGAACTGCTGTGTGGGACGTTCCAAACACTCCCTTCAGCTTCCTTCCTATGCGCAAGAGATGCTTTACATGTGCCTTCCCGCCAGTTCGAGGCGCGCGCAGGCTCCAGGAGGCTTTCCACTTCCAGCTCTCCACTCCCACCCCCAACACGCCTCCACGCTGGAGGGTGGGAGGGAAGACTATGCTAATATGCGTATACATTATAGGCCCCGCCCCTTCCACTTATTTCCTCTCCCTCCGCTTTCAGCCTGGGTGCAGCTGCGCGTGTGCGAGCCTCCCTCGCTCTCGGGGCTGGAGTTGGGGCAGCTCGAGAGCGGCGCGTGCGCCGGGTTATGCAGGTAGCGCGGTTGGGCACGCGGTGCAGGCCTGCCGTACAGGCCTGCCTGGCAGGCGCTCGGTTCGCTCTCTTGTACGCCTCTTTTTTTCTACATTTCCACCGCCCTCCCACCTCCCTAATTTTGTTCGTTCCGTGGCATCAGAGGCCCCGAACTCTATTTGCACAACAGGCAGTTCAGCCCCCATAGTGCATCCGCGGGATGGCCGCGTGCTTTCGGCGGAGTCGGGGGGAGGGGCTCCCGGCGCTGCAGCTCCTGGGCGGGGGGGGGGGGGGGGGGGGGGGGGGGGGGGGGGGGGGGGGGGGGGCAGCGGCGGCATCTTTGGCCGATAATTTCCCTAAACCCCTTTTGCTCTTTAACTGGCCGGTTTGGTTCATCTGCTACTGCCTCTAGGATCGAATACCCACCTCTGTGTTTTGCATTTAAAGCCCTAGCCCACTGGCTTTAGGCTACCTTATCAGGCTAATTACCCATCTCTGACCTTCTTAGACTTAATGGGCCATCTCCCATCTCCATGCCTTTGCCCAGGCTGAGCCCCATGCCTGAAATTCCCTCACTGCTCCTTGTCTTTGTTTACATAGGCGCCTCACATTTACCAGATTCCTTCTAAACTTAGGTCAAACACCATCCACCACCTGAGGCCTTTTCTGATCCCGGCACCCCCTCCCTCCCAACAAAGACACACACCTTTCTCCCCAACAGTGTTATTCAATCTTGTCTGACTCTTGGTGACCCCATTGGGGGTTATCTTGGCAGAGATACTGCAGTGGTTTCCCATTTACTTCTGCTCATTTCACAGATGAGGAAACTGAGACAGGAAGTTAAGTGACTTGCCCAGGGTCATACAGCTTTTAGTGTTTGAAGCCAGATTTGAACTCATGAAGAAGGCCCAGCAACTCTATACACTCCACCTAGCTAGCCCTCCCCAACGTAATGGCCTTTTATTTTCGATATACTTATCCATGGTGTCCCAAAGGTTTTAATGGAATTGTAAGCTTTAATAGTTTCAAGCACGAATAGGTAGAAACTGCACTAAGACTTTTGGGACATGCTTTATGTATATATATTGTCTTCTCTTCCCTCCCTCTCCTCTGCCCCATTGAAGGGTAAGCTCTTTGAGAACAGACACTAAGGAAGAAAGCTTTTTCCTAGGAGAAGAGTGGCTTTGCATTTCTAAGAATCCTAGTTGAAATAAGATTCAGGAACTCTGCCCCACAGGTATAACAACCTTATCCCCTCCTCTCATCTCCCTTCTACTCTGTTTCCCTTTTTTCCCCTCCCCTCCTCTCTCTCCCACACAGACACTGTCAGAGCTGGAACAGCCTTTGGAACAGAGTGTTTATAGGTCTCAGATTCTAGAATGTAGAATAGCCAAGCTGAAAAAGGATTGCAGAAAGGTGGTCTCACTGACCTAGGCCAGAGTTGGGGGTGGGGATGAGCTCAAGGCCTTTCACTTCTCAGCCTTTCATTTTAAGCAGGCAGACCCCAAGAAGAGATTCCTGCACCCCTTCTCTTTGTCACTTACCTACCCTTTCAAGAGCTCTCGTGGACAGCACACCTAGCCACAATCCCCATAGACCTATAGCATGGGGAGAAACACATGGTACATGCTCAGGTTATTATGGAGAGGAAATGGAAATGCCTTAATGTGTCCCAAAGGCATTAGAACAACCTCTTGCTCCCAGTCCGCCTGTGTGATAAAGTGGAACAAGCCTTGTATTTCAGTCAACAGCCATTCAGTAAGTCTTTCCTGGGTGCCAGGTGCTGTACTAAGCCCTGAGGATACAAATACAAAAGCCAACTAGCCCCTGCCCTCATGGGGATTGCATTCTACTACTGGGATGCCACTCGTTCACAGATAAGTAATTACAGAGGGAGTAAGTTATGAGGGCACTAATAATTCCATGTCATAATTCCTGAATTCAAGTCAGAACTCCACTTCTTACTACCTGTGTGATACTGGACAGATTTTTTTTCTAAACCTGTTTCCTCATCCGTAAAATGAGAATAAAAATCCTTGTGCCACCTACCCCCACAGGGTTAATAACTCATTTCTATAAAGTACTTTCCTCATAGCCACTCTGCAAGGTGGGTAGATAGTATGAAGTCAGTCAGCCAATAGACATTTATTAAGTACCTACTATGTGTTAGGTGCTGTGCTGAGATCATTATTATTTCTGTTTTACAGATAGGAAAATAGATGACCAGAAAAGTGAATTGACATGCCCAGGTTACAACCTAATAAATACAGGAATCGGGACGTCAACTCAGTCTCCTGATGCTAAATTCATTGTTCTTTGCTGTTTGTAAACTGTAAAGTGTTAAAGAAATATACATTTCTCTCCCCTTCCCTCCAAAAAAAAACAAGTTTCAGAGTTCTTCACTTGGAAATTTTGTCTAATTTATTCTACTCATCTTCCAGTTGTCAAACTAGCCACATCCTCCTCCCCTAAAAGGACATGTCTAGAGCTATCCCATTTCCCAGGTATTTCTGCTGATGATGTTTCTTTTCCCTGCAGAATCTCTCTTCTGAGGCTATTAAGTGTTACAGAGTGCAGTGCCCAGCACTTGATAAGGGCTTGTGGAGTGATTGATTTTAAAGGCAAGATGGCTATTAGGGCTTTGTGTACTGCTCTACCTTGGAGGTGCTCCAAAGGGTTCTGTCCACTGGTTGTTGCTGTTTTTGATAGGTTAAGAAATACCTTTCTCTACCATTTACAGAATTTTAGGGCTAGAAGGAAGCATAGGATATTAGAGCCAGAAAGGTCTTTAGAGATCATGTGGTAGTGTAGATATGACAAAGAGGTCACGCAGACGGCAGAGTCAGAAAGGTGGCCCAGTGACTCCTTTGCTCTTACCCTACACCAGAGGTATCAGACCCATGGAGGAGCATGACAATGGGAAATATTTAACACAATTAATAAAAATACGTATGATGCAGATGATAATGTGTGGTTTTCTAAGTCATTATACTGCTATAAGGATCCTTATTTAAGGTTTAAAGGCCCCAGTTTCTATTTGAGTTTGACACCACTGCCATATGTAACATTACCTCACCTAATCTATACCTGAGTAGATGTTTTCCCTATGACCTTTCCCCGAAATGATCATACACTTTCCACTTGACCTTCTGACTGTATAATAATAACTCATTTATGTAGTGCTTTCACTTAAAGGTTTACATAGCTAACATTTCATGTTCTAATATCCCTCCCACCTCTGACATTCTGAGTTCTAAAGTCTCTTCTGCTTCTCACATTCTGGATTCTAAGGTCCTTCCCACTTCTGACATTCTGGGTCTCAGGGTACCTCCCAGCTTAGATGTTTTATGCCTTAAGAGTCCTCCCAGCTCTGACATTCTATGTTGTAAGGCCCCCCCTCCCAGCTCTGACGTTCTATGTTCTGAGGGTCCTCCCAGCTCTGACATTCTGGGTTCTAGGTCCTTCCTTAGATGTTTCATGCTCCAAGGGTCCTTCTAGCTTTGATGTTCTATGTTCTAAGGTGCCTTTGAACTCTGCCCACCCACTTTTATCTCATTCATCCTTGAGCCGGCCCCTGCCGAGCTCTCTGGAACGGCCTGGTAAAGTGGAGAAAACATTAATCTTGCATCCCAAGATCACTTAATCTCTCTTGGCCTCAGATTTCTTATCTTTAAAAGCAGAGAGTTGGACTAGCCAGCCTCTAAGGTTCCTTCTAGCTCTACATATGTGATGATCCTCCCACTTCTATGAAGATGACTTCCCAATTTCAATCTCCATCCTTGACTTCTCCTGTTCTCCAGACCTGCATCTTCTACCGCCTCCAGGACCCCAGGATGTCTCCCTGACACCTCCATTAACCCCCCGATAACTGAGCTTCCCTTTCCCCCTAAACCTCCCCTTCTTTCTGTAGTCCCACCATTCAACTGGTCACACATGTTTATTTATCCTCAGGGTTATGATATAACTTACTTCCCTTTTGCTTCTCATACTCACTGTGGTATAATGGGAAAAGCATGCTAGACTTGAAGTAAGAAGAGACTTGAGTTCCAATCTAGTCTCAATACTTATTATCTATGAAAACATGGACAAGTTGCAACCTCTAAACCTCAGTTTTGTCAGATGTAAAATGGGAGTGACATCTGTCATACCTCACCAAGCAAATGAAAGAGTATGTGTAAAGAATTTTGCAAATTTTAAATGCTATGTAAATGTCAGCTATCATCATCAACTATTTTGTTTAGTGTGTCACCATATCCTATCTCTTCTATCTTCAAAACACCTTTTGAACCCTCCCCTACCATTATCATACCATCCTAATTACAGATAGCCTGAAATATCAGGTCTTCGTACATCCTCTGCTCTTTCCCTCTCCAGTGTGTTCTTCATTGACTAGCAGGATCAGCTTTCCTAGGTTCCAGAACTGTTCCAGAATTCATCCAGATTGGTTGAGGCACAGGGGAAAGTCCCCACCATTCGGGACATCCTACCGTCTTCCTTTCCTCCTTTCCTGGGCTACTTGACTGCTCACAAGGTTTGGAAGAGACAGGAGTAAACAACTCCATTCCTTTTGATGAGACGGAACACCACTAAGCCTTCCCATCTGGCTTGCATCAGTTCTTCCCTGCGATCCTCTCAATACTGCCGTCTTAACCAAGTGACCTAACATTTCTGGCCTTGCTGTCCACCGCCAGATAAACCTTTAGGACTTCCAGGCTATCTCTCTGCAAAGGAACTTTCTTTTATGTGCTGTCTCTCCCCCCTTAGGGTGTGAGCCCCTTCAAAATAGTGACATCTAGATTCTTCTGTTTCTTATGCCCGGCACTTAGCAGAATGTCTAGTACACAGTAAGTGCTAAATACATGCTTTTCATTCGTTCATTCACTCACATCCCTCCTCTACTCTTCTGTCCTAATTTTCCGAGTATTCCCATCCAGGACGTGTCTTGCACTCTTACATCCACACTGCTCATCGGGTCTGGAATCTACTACCTTTCTTTACCTGGCAAACCCCTGCCCATCTTTTAAAGTCCAATTCAAATGCTACCTCTTCCAGGAATCCTTTTCTGATCTTTCCATTTTGGAAACAGTCTTGCGTGCCCTTCCCCCTCCCCTCCTCCCCTCCACCCCCCAACCTTACATGTTGTTTTCTTTTGTAACTTTTTGTTGTACTTACCTGTCATGTAACACTGCATGTTATTACTCTTACCTTTGCTGTCTTATTCCCCCACTAGATGATAAGCTCCAGGGGCCAGGCACCATGCCTTATCGCAACTTTTTGTATCTTCCCAATGTTTTAACTATATATAGTATACATTTCATATGAATTCCATGTTCTGTCATTCCTCCTACTGTAATATCCTAAGTGGAAGGCTGTATTGGAAAATAGTGGGAGATAGGTTTAGGGGAGAAAAGGTTAAAGAGAACATTGAATGATATGGGAAAGAATCTGGATTTTTAACGGGAATAAGGAACTCCAGAAGGCGGTATGATATATTGATAAGGGCAGAGGACATAGGTAAAATCCTAGCTCTGTTTCTTGCTAACTTGTAGAACTTTAATTAAGTCCTCTGTGGTTTACTCTACAGTTACTGCTTTGTAAAACAGGATCAAGAGTCCTTGTACCATCTACTTCATAGGGTTGGAAAGTGCTTTCTGAAAAGGGTCACACTATTAGTAGAAAGTGAATCAGGCAGAGTGTAGTGACACCTAGATTCTAACTCCAACTCCCTGCCACAAATTCCCAGGGTAATTTGACACAAGCCGTTTTCTTCCTCTGGGCCTCAGCTTCTAAATATGTAGACGGGGTGCAACGAGGGAAAACTCATTGTTTCAGAAGACCTGGGTTCAAATCTCACCTTACTACCTGCATGACCAAGTCAGGCAAGTCTATTAACCAACTTCCCTGAAACTCAATTTCCACAACTACAAAATGAAAAGGTTTAAACCGATTGGCCTCTGAAATTGAGATAGCAATACCTTCTAGCTTTAACAGTCTTAAGTTGTAAGGTCCCATCCAGCTCCGATCTTCTATGATACCCATCACAATTCCCTAAAATTGATCCACCTAGCACTCTTGCCACTTATTACCTTTGTGACCCAGAGCAATTTTCTTGATTTCTCTTAACATAAAGAAGAACATTCTAACAATGATGGCTTCCATGCTGGAATGGACACCCCAGAGAGAAAAGGGAACTCCCCTTCATTGGGAATGTTCAAGCAGGAGTTAGATGACCCCCCCTCACGAGGTGGGCTGGGGAGCAGAGTTCTTAACTTTTTGCATGGCATGGACCCCACAGGGAGTCCAGTAAAACCTATGGACCCCTGCTCAGAGTAATATTCTTTTAAAAAATTCACAACTGAAGAAAATGTTAAATTACCATTAGAGGTTAATGAAAATAGAGAATTTTTTTTTCCTATCCAAGTTCATGGACCCTCTGAAATCTATGTATGTACCCCAGGTTAACAAACTCCCACTGAGGGGGAGACTATTAAATTAGATGAGAGGTGAGATTAGATGCCCTCTAAAGTTCCTTCTGATTTAGATCTTAAGGTTCAGCGATTCTGAGTTTCTAGATTACTAATATTCTATGATTCTAAGTTATTAAGATTCTTTGATGCCAAAACTCCTTGGTTCTAATTTTCTAGAATGCTGAGGTGTCTTAATTCTGGGATGCCCTGAATATATCAGAGATTTAGCCTTAGACTCTGGAAACAGGTATAGTCACTTCCTAGGTAAGCTCTTTTTCTAAGTGGTGCAGTAGAAAAATCCTGCTCTGCAGGGGCTGCGGAGGGGAGGGGAAAAAAATGAGCAAAAAAGATGGAGGCTCCTAGTGTGTACAGAATGGTAAGAAGGCTAGGGACTGATGGGGGAGGGGATTGGTGAGCGGGTACTCTCTGCACTGCAAGGCAATGGTCCAGTGTGATTCATGACTTGATGCCATGCTCAAAGGACAGGTTTACAAATTGGTGCAGGGATCCCTCCCACAGGCTGGGCTGAATTTCAAAAATCCCTGCAGAGATTGCTACCCCGCCTCCTTTCTTCTTGTCTGCTATCTCTATCTTTCACTCTCCCCTCCCGCACTGATCCTGCCTTGCTTCATTCTTAGGACTACTGGGATATACCCCACCCCACCCCCCACCACCTCTTGCCCTATGCCTTTTCATCCCATCCATAGTGGCCATGTAGCAACACAGGCAGGAGCTTCTGGGAGAAAAGCCTGGAAAGGGGTCAGGGGTTTATGTAACACCCATTGTGTGCAGAGTTCTATGTTCTTGGGGAAGATCAAAAGTGGGAAGAGCTCCAGACTTGCATTTGGCGGAAACCTGTGTTAGAATCCTGCCTCTGACACTTGCTAAGTGTTTGGCTTTGTGCAAAGTACTTACATTCTCTGATTCTCAGTTTTTTCCTCTGTAAAATGGGGTAAATAATACCCACAATGCTTACCTTTCAGGGTTGTAGGAAGAGGACATGAGATAATTTAAGTAAAGAGCTCTGCAAATTTTAGAGCTCCGGATAAATGTTCATTATTGTTGTTATAATCATGGTCCCTATTATTATTAGAAGGATTCTCAACGTTTAAGGATTTTTAGACCAGTAGAGGGATAAGACACAAAGAAAACTAACTATAATATGTCATATTACATAATAAGTTCAATAGAGAGTGGCTGTCAGCATTAAAGGGAACCTGGTTGGCCTTGTTCCCTACTAGGCAGCCATGGGGACATGATGGCACCAGAAGTTTTATCTGATCTTTCTATTTGTTAGCCCTTATTTTTTCCTCAAATTCCCTTGTATTGATTGATCCTATGCACATGTTATTCCTTCCCAGTAGAATGTAAGCATCCTAAGGGAGGAGACTGGTTCATTTTTTGGTTTTGTATCTTCAGGCTTGGTACATACTAGGTCCTTAATAAAAATTTGTGGAATCGAACTAAATTAAAGTGAAAAGAATTAGAGATTGCTCTGTGAGATGTGAGGTGGAAACAAAGCTTCTTGAAGGAAGTATATTAAATATGGGAAAGCAAAATGAATGACTTACTGAGATTGTACTATATCCTACACTCCTGGAGGGAAAAACAGACTAGTTGTAATAATTTTCTGTTGGCAAAAAATATCTTTGAGCACTTAAAATTTCTCTGGTTTGAATGGGATTGTTTGTATATTTCCAGGTGATATTTGGGGTGGGGGTTTAATTAATTTTTTAATATTAAAAGAAATGTATTTCTCTACCTCTAGCTCCCATAGCATTTTTTCTTAAAAAGGGAAAAAATGACAAATATAATTAGTCAAGCAAAATGAATCACTTAAATGCCTATGTCCAAAAAATACAGGTTTCATTGTGCACCCTGAGTCCATCACCTCTCTGTTTGTCCTTGAACCTCCAATGGTTCATCATTGGACCTCTAGAATTTTGCATAGATGGTCATTGTACTGATCAGAGTTCTTAAGGCTTTCAAAGTTGGTTGCTTATAAAATGTTGTTATTTGCAGTCAGTCAGAAAATGAACATTTATTAAGCACTTACTATGTGCCAGACATTGTACTAAACACCGGGGATACAAAAAGAGGCAAAAGACAAGTCCCTGACTTCACTCAAGAGTTCACAATCTAATGGGGGAGACAATAAGTAAACAAATATGTACAAACAAGCTACATACAGAACAAATGTTGTTTATCCTTCGTTCTGGAAGAGGACCAATAACATCAGGAAGGTGATGACTTGCAAGAGATTTGCATTTAAATGAGGCAGAGCTATGCAAAGTCACCAGCCTCACTCTCTCCTCTGGAGCCACATGGGTCCAGTGGCAAGATATAGGTCTGAATGACTGGAGATGGTCCTGGATGCAGTGGGAGACCCTGGCCTTTTTTAAGTTAAGGTCTTTCCCAGGTCTTAGTTTGTCTGAGGCAACACCCATTCAGTGATTAAGTCTAGGTAATATCTGAGGCAAAAGATGGCCTAGTTTGTCTACTCAAAGGAATCAGTCTGAAAGGGGAAGACCCTCAGCATTTCTGGCCAGAACAGAAATAATTGCTATTTACACTTCCTCTGAGCCATCAAAACCCGAACAATGAGTGAGACTTCCCTAGGACCGATTATTGGCCAATCAGTACAGGACAAATAGGAAATAACCAAAAGAAGAAAGGCACTAGAATTAAGAGGAGTTAGGAAAGGCTTTCTGTAGAAGATGGGATTTTAGTTGGGACTTAAAGGAAGCTAGGAAAGCAATAGGTGGAGATGAGGAGAAACATTCTGAGCATGAGGGTGAAAATCCTGGCATCTGAGAGATGGAGTATCTTGTTCAAGGGACAACAAGAGACAAATGTCACTGGATCAAAGAGTACATTTCAAGGAATGAGATGTAGGAAGACTGGAAAAGACTGCAGGAGACTAGGTTATGAAGGGCTTTGAATGCCAAATAGAGCTCTTTGAATTTGATCCTGGGGGCTATAGGGAGCCACTGGAGTTTACTGAGTAGGAGTATAACATGATTTGATCTGTGCTTTAGGAAAATCACTTTGGAGGCTGAATGGGGGAGAGGGGGTGGATTTGAGTAGGAAGAGGCTTGAGGCAGGTAGACTCACGAGTGATGAGAAAATAAGGCCAGTAGCAGAACGGTGACAGTGTCAGAGGTGAGAAAGTGACAAAATCAACCAGGCTGGGCAACAGCTTGGATCTGGAAGGTGAGAAATAGTAGCAACTCTAGGATGACTTCTAGGTTATGAGCCTGAAGGACTAGGAAGATGATCTTGCTCTCGACTTTATTTCATATATTATTCTCACAGCTCAGTTCATTTCATTCTCCATCTGTTCATTCAGTCTTCAAAGTTGTTTGTTTTTATAATGTCGGTGCTATAATATAAATTGTTCTTGTAGTTTTGCTCACCACTCTCTGCATCAGTTCATGCAAGTTTTTCTATGTCACTTTGAAATAATTTCTTTTCCTCATTTCTTATAGTGCAATAATATTGCATCACATTCATATACCAAATTTGTTCAGCCATTCCTCAATTATTGGCCATCGTTTAGTTTCCAGTTCTTTACTACCACACCAAAAAATAAATGTTCGTGGGCAATCACATGTAATCTTTTTGGGTTTTTTGTTTTATTTTCTTCATTTTTTTTTTCTTGTACTTTATACATTTGAAAAACCTGTACTTGTTGGTTGGTAGGCATTAAAATTTACATTGTTTTAATTAATTCACTCAATGTTAGATTATTTTTTACTTATTATATCACACAATTTATTAGATTTCGTGATAAATTTTACATTAAAATTTTGGAATAAAACTCCTACAAGATTTCATAACAGATGGATCAGGGAGACAACTTTGTGCAGTGATCAGCTGATACCATCATCAGGGGAGACACAAAACAAAGAGACAAATGGCCATCCAAAGTGCTTTCCAGTGTCGTGAAGTGTGTGAGCACAGTCCAAATAGCTGAGAGAATCTTGATTGACAATCTCTGCCTTTAAGGAACTTACCTTCTATTGGAGGAGACAACAAATACCTGTAACGCTGATTCCTGTGCCCCTCTCGCACTCTCATGGGAGGCCAGGCATGTTATATCACACCCCTTCCCCAAGGTTCTCTGACACCTTTGAGCATGAGCATATCTAGGCTGTGCAAATGATACCGGTTCCCACAGATAGTGTTCCCTTAAGTGTAGGTTCCTGGAACCCTTGTTCTATTTAACCAAGCAAAGTGGGACTTTTTGTTGTCTTTTGTTTTGGAGTGCTCCTCAGCACTATGGCAATCGAGTGCCTTTGGGTGAGTCTTGCTTTTGTTTGTAGGAAGGCCCACACCCTTTTGCTAGTTAGGTCATGAAGGGTGTGAAACCCTCAAGAGGTGTGAAATCCTAGAGAGGTGTGAAACACTCAGGCCCTGAAAAAGGGTATATATACCCAGAGGATAGCCATTGAACTCAGAATCAAGAATTGAGAGAAGAGGACTCTCAACCTCAGGAGGAGAGGTTTTGGTTTGGGGCTCATTCATTGGAAGACTGTTGGTGTGGAGACTCTGGGTAGCCACTAAGGAGCCCTCCAGCTTTGAAAACTTAGATGTTGGTGCTTTTCTCTCTAGTAATTATGTATGTATAGCTTTGGTCAGACAGCTAGAAGCCTGTCTGTTGATTTGTGTTATTTGCTCTGTTTATGTTTTCTCTGTTTGTAATTTCTGTTTGTATTTGCTCTGAAGTTCAGGGTGCTGGCTTTTCCCCCTGACCTAAGTAAATTGTATATGTATGTTTAATTAAAGTAAGATTGTTAACCCCTTAAAGTTGCTTTCCTTAGAAAAGCAGATCAAAAAACCTGTGCTAGCAGCCCTCCTGTGTGCTGGTGTTATTGGTCTTTCACCCCCACAACAGCTGCTAGCAACATTGTTGTTACACCACTTACCAGTCAAATTGGCTTCTGCAAAGTAATAGCTACTCCAAAAACTATAATCACAAATACAAAAACTTACTCCCCACGAGTATGGCTTAATCCTTCATCCTGTACCCCCTTAGTCTGGAGAGCAGCAAAGAACTGGATTCATAGCTTAGCTCAGGTACTATAGAGCACAGTCTTGAATTCCAAGTCCAAAGGCCACCTTGGGCTCAAATCCCAGGCCTCCTGATTTCTCAGGGCTTCTGTGCAGGTCTGGCCAGTGGGCAACATACCACTGTCAATCCTGGCTTCAAGGTCACCATGACTTGAACACTCTGTGGGGATCCCCATAGGCAACTGAAGCTGAGAAGGGCAAATAACACAGAACAAGAGAACCCCAGACCCATTTCTCAGGGCTGGATGGTAAAAGGGCTCCTGCACTGTGGGTGAACTGTGATCTTCATTCTCTAGAAGCAGCAGGCAAGAGAGTACAAGAAAGAGACACTGTCTCAATCTGGTCAGTTTTAAAGATGCAGCTTCTTCTGGCTACACAGCCAATCAAATGAAGACAACTCCACCGGAGTGGTAAGAAAAGGAAAGGCAGGATGCAGTGTCTCTCTGTTAAGCAATCTAGGTCTGAACAGGGCAAGCCTCCTTCCATATGTTGAGGTCTAGGGTTGTTGGAATCCCAAAATTCAACGGCAAACAACACAGGTCCTGTCTTCAGTGAATTCAACCCAAGCCTTCTTTCAGCCAAAGACAAGGTTTATTAGACCATGGGTCAAGGTGGGTAAGCTTTTAAGAATCCGCGCTATTGTGACACTTGTATTGACAAGCCAGTCAGACTGAATCTGAGCCATTGGCCAGACTCTTTAAGGAATCTGAGCATATTTGTAACTACAAACAGGCCAGGTTCTTAAGGAATCTGAGCAATTTAATGGGGGGTAAGATGGACCTTATATACAGAAAGACTGGGAAGGATCTAGGAGTGGCCAAGTAGTCTGGAGTAACTGGGAGGTAACTGAGAAGGACCCAGAAGAGCCAGGTGCCCCAGGTGAACGCTAGGGACCAGAACCGCAAGGAAGGGGTCCAGATAGAATCAATGAGTATCCATCTAGGGTGGGGCCAGGTGCAGGCAATGAGGGCCACAGTGAAAGGATTATTAACTGGTGTATCAGCTAGGCCTGGCTGATACAACTAGGAAGGGCTGGGTGCCCCAGGTGAATGCCAGTGACCTGGGCCATGTGGGAAAGTCCAGGGGCTTTTCCTTTTTGGGGTTCAGATCCCAAAGACATGGTCTTTTCCTTTTAGGGATCCAGATCACATCCCCATCACACACATGTATTATTAATAAATACAGAATAGTTACAAGGAACAATAATCAACTGTGAAGGGCTTGGCTACTCTGATCAATACAATTTTCCAAGATAATCTCAAAGGACTCATGATGAAAAAATGCTCTCAACTTCCAGAGAGAGAAAACTGATGAACTCTGAGGGCAAATTGAAGTATAATTTTTTGTCTTTATTTTTCTTGCTATTTTTTTTTTGCAATATGGCTAATATAGAAATACTTTTTGCATGACTTCACATGTATAATTAATATCATATTGCTTACCTTCTCAATGAGGAACTGGAGGAGAAAGAGTTTGAAAGTCAAAAAAAATTTTAAAAAGGAATGTTTAAAATTAACAAATTTGAAGAAAAAAAATAGGATAGATACAAGGTAGTTAGGGAAGGACGGTAATAACAGCTGAAATACCACAAGGCATTGTAAAAGAAGCTAAGGGGCATAGTGGGTGCCTGGGCCTGGAGTCAGGAAGATCTGAGTTCAGATCTAGCTTCAGACACTAAGTAGCTGTCTGTCTCAGTTTTCTTATCTATAAAATGAGGATGGTGATAATAATAGCACCTACTTCCCACTCCCAGGGTTGTTGTGAGAATCAATAAACTTCCTGAGGGCAGATGTATTATGAAGGCAGAATTTATGATTTCAAAGAGAATCACATACATGTCTGAACAGTTCAGAACCGCAGGATATAAGGAATTCCCTAAGTAGAAGGCAGAAGAATTAAAGCATTTATTCAAGCTCCAAAGTAGCAGACCCACGAACCAGCATTCCCATTTTGGTATCCTGGTCAAAAGCTTCCAGGCCCAATAAGTCTGCCTCACAAGAGTAACCAGGTGGCCACAGAAAAACATGATGGCATTAAACCAAATCATATTCATGCTTCACCCCCTCCAGTAAGAAGATTATTCAAGCCCTTGCTCAGCACTCCACGCGGGTCAGTCCTGCTACCAGCAGCTCCTGCGCCTTCAGTTCTTTTGGCTTCGGCTTTATCTTCAGCTTTGTCTGTAGCTGTTTCTGGCTCCAACAAGTCTCAATCTCCAAGCTGTCTTCTCTCCTCTTATAGAGTTTTTGACGTCATCAAACGTCATCCTAATGACCAAAACTTAGGCTCTAGTGATTGGTTCTTGAGTTAGCCCCTCCCCTTAGGACCCTGGGAGGTTCCCATCCACATAGATTGGTTTAACACCTAATAGGGGTTAGTGCCTGGGGCTTAGCACTTAGTAAAACTCAAGCTGGCATGGCTCTGGAATTAGCACTTCCCCTTAGCCAGCCCCACCTTGGGCCCCACCCCAGTCACCAATCCACACCCACATAGGTTCCACACCTAATAGGGGTTTGGGCCTGGGGCTTAGCACCTAATAAGGCTCAATGAAATACACTGAATTACTCAAAGAAAACAAAGGCCATTTTGCCTACCAACACAGCACAACCTAGAACTACTGATCCTCCTCCTCCCCCATATTGGGAGTTGCCTAACTTAAAGGCCCAGGGATGACACTTCCACACCTCCCCAAAAGGCTTTGAACTACCAAAGGCAAGGCAAGGCAGTCTACCTTTGTCTCCTCCCATTGTACCCCAGCACAGAGTAGATGCTCCCTGGACATTTGTAACATAGATGAATGAATAATTGAATGAATGATGGAGCATAAGTGTGATATGTCATTTCCAATTCCTCCATGGGCCATTCCAGAAATCACAGATTCTTCTGCCATGTCTGCTGAGTATTTAGAATGAGTGCCCAGTAGTGGCTGAAAAAGGTCTCTGGCACCAACCCAATTCCACCCAACACAATCCAACCAGTCAAGGGAAATTTGGAGCAGAGCTAGGCCATGTGTGGCATTTTGTGAAGTGTGCTAAACTTAGAAACAGGAGATCTAATTTCTCTTTGAGGTCATAAAATTTTGGTCTTCATTAAGATAATTGTTGTTCAATTGTTTCAGTCATGTCCGACTCTTCATGACCCTATTTGGGGTTTTCTTGGCAAAGATACTAGAGTAGTTTGTCATTTCCTTCTCTAGTGCATATTACAGATGAGAAAACTGATGCAAACAGGTTAAGTGACTTGCCCAAGGTCACACAGCCAACTCAGGTTCTCCTGAGAACTCCAGGCCAAGTGCTCTATCTGCTGGACCACGTAGTTGCCCTCTATTAAGATGATAGGATCATAGATTTAGAACCAGCAATCAGCTCATCCTATCCCTTTGTTTTGCAGTTGAGGAAACTGAGACCCAGCAAAAGGAAGGGACTGATCCAATGTCACTCAGTTAATCCAAGATTAAAATTTAGGCATTCTCACTGAATGGGTTCTGGACTCTCTGAACAAGCCTTTTCTATAACAAATGGCAGGACCATTTATTTTATTTATTTAATGGAGGCAAGTAGGGGGGGAAGCAAATAGAATGGTCAGGGGTATACTAGAAACACCATGTAATGGTTCAGGAGGGCTGATTGTTAAATTTTTAGGGTAAGTTTTTACACAATGGAAATTGGCAAATGCTACAAATCAAGGCTTGATTTATGATTTTGCTGATTGTCCAGATTCAAGAAATCTGTGGACAAAATGTTAATATCACAGATTAAACTTAAAAATGTGTCATTCATACATTTTCCCCCAGAGTACTGATTGCTAAACATTTACTGGAATGCCCCTGAGCATGCTAAACCTGAGTCCAGAAGACATGAGTTCAAATCCAGCCTCAGACACTTAACAGCTGTGTGTGACCTTGGAGAAGTCTCTTAAATTCTGTCTGCCTCATTTGCCTCATCTGTAAAATGAGGTTGATAGTAGCATCTACTTCTCAGGGTTGTTGTGAAGATAAAATGAGATATTTGTGAAGCATTTTGTAAACCTAAAAGTGCTATAAAATTTATCATCATTATTATTGCTACAATCCTAGAATAGGAAAGTACCTCCAGAGATTCTGTTGGGCTTAGCCTCTGTGATCAGTATAATTATCCATATAATAATCCAATAATCCATAATAACACATAAGGAAGCCACAGCACATTAGCAGTGATGGTGTATGCTTGAGAAATGTCATAAAGATCATCAGAGACATCTGTAGCCTTGGGCAAGTAAGTTTGTGAGCCTCCATTTCTTCATCTATAAAATGAACAAGTTGGACTAAATGGTCTCTGAGGAACTTTCCAGCTCCAATGATATCTAATAATAATAATAACAGTAATAACAAATCTGACAGGAAAGAGGAAGCAGGCCAATCACAGAGCAAGACTGAGGGAGGATGCCCCAAGTACCGCACTGGTATCCACAAAATCTTAAAATGACCAAGAGAAAGCCTCCTGTGTGGTGGATATATCATCTCTGGTAGTTTTATGGGAATCTATGGACATGAATCACACAGGATGGATGTCAAAGCACAGACTGGATGTGAGTTGCTCTAGTCAAGTATCTAAGTGTTCAATTTAGCAGCTTTTATTAAGCATCTACTATGCACAAGGCACTGAGAGAAAGGCTAGGGATAGGAGACAGAAAAAAAAAAAAGAAACCATCCCTGCATTCAGGAATTTGCTGCTGGAACCTTCCCTATGTGTGGTCTACCCTGTTAGAATGTGAGTTCCTTGAGAGCAGGGACTGGCTTACCTTTCAATTTATATCCCAAGCACTTTGCACACAGTAAGCGCTTAATAAACGTTTTCTTCATTCACTGATTCATTCTAGGCACTTCGTTCTATTCTGTAATAGGAGGATAGAACATGTACAGAGATAAGGGAACATAAAGTAATTTTTGAGGAAAGAGTATTAAAAACCAAAGAGACAAGGAAGCAGGTCATAAAAGTAGGTTGTAGCTCAGCTGAGCCTTCAAGGAGCAAGGGATTGATTCCAGAGGTGAGGAGGGAGAGTAGGCCAAGCACGGGGAAGAGTCTGCCAAGGGGCAGAAGCAGGAGATGGTCTGCCCTTTAGGAAAACATCAAATAGGTCAACCTGGCTGGAACATTGAGTGCTTGAGGGAAAGTAATGTGCAGTCAGCCTGGATTAATAGATTTCAGGGGATCTTTCATCTCATTGACATGAACACTCCTTCTACACAGGCAAATCAGAATAGTAGCAACAAGGATAATCTGTGCTCAGCTGGCCCAAGAGATTGTTCTCCCTGGGTGAATGGCGAGGGGAGCTTTAGCCAGCTGGCTTCAATCCTAGGCACAGGTTTTCTAGGGCACCTGAGAGGATTAGGTCCTGTCTTGAGCCAAGATCGACCTAAGTTTGTCTGGAGGAATCCCGCTGGGGTCAACCCCCCTTCTAGGCTGCCTTGGCTTTTAAATGGATGCTTCTATTTCCTGCTGTAGTCACTGCCTCAGTCTTTAGCAGACAACCCTGAGGATGCTCCAATTCTCACTGCAGTGACTTACACCCAGAATTTTGGGTAGCTACACCCACTTTGTAGTCAGGGGTAAGAATTCACTTGGCCTTGGGAGACTTTTGCAGAAGGAGGCCACTGTGTTGCTGAGCTCTCTGAGGCTGACTAGGCCTCTCTATCACTTAGCCGCAGGTCAATAACTGCTTCCATCTCAGAATGAGAAAGGACTTCCAATAGTTATTAGGGGCCAGAGTTGACATGTGTCTAAGGTACTAAGAATAAATAAATAAGATCCCATTCTTGTAGCACTTTTGGGGTTTGCAAAGGGCTAGTCTCACAACAACCTTATGATGTAAAGAGGGCAAGTGTGGGGGAGTGTTAAAAATATTGGAAGACGGGTTCTAATTCCAGGTCTGCCACTTACTGGGTGATCCTGGGCAAGTCACTTAATGTCTCTGAGTCTCAGTCTCCTGATCTGGGGTTGGATTGTGGGGTTGCCTTAAAAGTTCCTTCCAACTCTAAATCTATGATCCTATAAGCCTAAGTGTACTCCAGCAGAGCTGTGACGTCATTAGCTTGGGTGCTTCCATCAAGAATGAAGACCACAAACCATCCATGCCTCTCCGTTCTCTTGTATATGCCACTCTTATCCAGGTCCTCCCAGAAGGTCACCACTGGGGTTCCTCGAGTTCTCCTGACAGCGTAAGGATACCAGTGGATCACACAGCTTTCTATCAGTGATAGTGGTCTCACGACTTGGTCAGCCCATCTTTTGATCATATGATGATGCCTTTTATAATGATAGGTAGTGTCAGGATATTAGGAGACACCCAGTTTTCCAGAGCTAAGCCCTAGCAAGCAAGCTGTGCCTTGAGCCTGGCATAACAACAGTCCTTTGCACTCACCCTCTAGATGACCTCAGCCACAGCAAAATCTCAGAATTGTTTCGCATAATTATTGTATTATTTTGACCAGCACCAGGGGTTATCTGAGCTCAGACAAGCACCTGCTGTATCCATGTTCTGGTCATGAAGCCCTGTTATGAGCCAAACTTGTGTCATTGTTGCTATTATCCCTCATGTATTAACAA
>CM053622.1:710887730-710900102 GCA_028646595.1 Phalanger gymnotis
GCCCAGGGGTTAGGCCAGCTAGGCTCAGCTGTGGCTACCAGGGGCGGGGTACCTGAGGCCTCAAGGCTGCAGGCGCCCCACCCCTGGGCTAGATTGTTGCTGATCTTGGATAAGACACCTGAGTTCTGTAAAAAAAAAAAAAATCCCCTTCCTTATACGTTGTTTGCTACCTGTTGGGGGGCCCTCAGTTTCTCAGTAAAAAATTGTGTTTGAAAAGCCTGAACTTTCTCTCAACCGAGCTCTAAAGAAAATTCATTAGCCTAGTCTTGGGCCAGTATAGAAAAAGACAATAGTGAGCTTGGACAGGTTTCAGGGTGGTAGCAGAGACCCCAGAGTATTTCAAGAATCAGTAGGGAAAACAGCAGGCAACAAACACTTGTTGATCTAATAATCAACATCATCTTTTTTTTTTTACTTCAAGATTCATCCATTTAGATATTTATTTCTGGGCTCACAGCCCCTCCATGCCTTGGTAGAGTTTTCATGAATTTTACCATAAAAAAATTCCCCTGCATTGGACAACCTTCCTATGGTGAGCCTCACTTCATTGAATGAATGAGTAAGGAAGGGAAGGGGAAGGGAGTATTCAGGAACAGGGATGGGGAACCTTCCGTCTTAAGGCCCCATGTGGCCTTCTAGATCCTTGGTTGCAGCCTTTGGAATGAATCCAAGTTTTACAGAACAAATCCTTTCCTCAAGGAGATTTGTTCTGTGAAGTCTGGATTCAGTCAAAGGCCCACACTTGAGGAGCTAGAGGGCCACATGTGGCCTTAAGGCCGCAGGTTCCCTACCCCTGATTCAGTACAATCATTCAGTCAACCAACAGGCAATCATTAAGTGCTTACTGTGTATCAGATGCTGTGTTAGACACCAGGGATACAAGTACAAAGAATCAAATAATTCCTACTTGGAAGTTTATGTTCCAATGGACAGAAAGGCGTCATGATGTCATGGCAGAAACAATGGACTCTGAGTCTGGAGACCTCGGTTAGAATTTGTAATTATCTCAGGCACATCACTTTCCTTCTTAGTTTTCTCAATTATAAAGTGAGGAGGAGGACTAACCAATCATTAAGGTCCCTACCAACTCTAAATCTATGATCAGTGCACAGAAAGAAAAAAAAAGAGAGAGAGCCTCTTTTGAGCTTAACTCTTCAAGTGCCATGTCTACTCATTGACATAGATGAGGAAACAGAGGAACAGAGAAAGGAAGTAATCCAAGGTCACACAGCTCTCTGAGCAATGTGCCTTCCAGTACACTACAGCCACCCATCTCAGGACACATCTGTTTACAAGCTTTTATTGCTACCTATGACGAATCCCACCTTGGGCTTCAGGAGCTTTCCAGGGGATCTTTGCCTTTGACCCCAAGGCCTTCGCCTTGTATTTGTAAGTGATCCTGATCCCTGAAGCCCAATCTAAGGCTTCTGAACCTCCTTGACCTTCCCTGTGTTTGGATCAGAGTACATGGCCCACTAGTGGGGCTGGAGCACATGCCTGGGTCCAGCCCAACCCCTAAGAGAGAGAGAGAGAGAGAGAGCAATTAATAAGTGCTTACTATTTACCATTTATAATTTATTTATTTATTTAGGTTTGCAGTAAATAGAGCTCTGGACTTGGAGTCGGGAAGGTCAAATCCAGCCTCTGACACTTACTCATTGGGCAAGTCACTTAAACTTTATCTGCCTCAGTTTCCTCAACTGTAAAAGGGGGATAATAATACTAGTACCTACCTCTCAGCATTGTAGTAAGGATAAAAAAATGAGAAAGTATTTGTAAAGCACTTTGGAAACCTTACATGCTAGTTATTATTATCACCTCCAACACCACCACCACTACTAAAAATGTAAGCAGCTGCCCTCAAGGAGCTTTATTATAAGAGAAGACAACAGATAAAGGGGAGCTGGAGGGAGGGAAAGGGGTTACTCAAGCTTGGAGCTGATATCCTCCTTACTGGCTCCTGAGGCCACTGGGTTTGCTGCTTCAGAGACTGGTGGTCCTCCATACCTAATCACTTTTCCCTTCTCTTGATACTACAGCTATATCTTAGTGTCCCTTTTTTTTAAAGCAAACTTTCTCTCCTCTCTCTCCAGATTCCCAAAGTGTATTTTCTAGGTTTTATTCACAAGAGAAATTTAGGAAAGAAGGGACAATGGAATACCCCTAGGAGGGCCGTGACATGACCCCAAAGTGTGTGTGATCAACCAAAGGGAAGGCGAGAAGACAAGTTGTATTCTACCTTCATCCCGAACTCCCCATAGGCAATCTTCGGTTTGTATAAAACACAACTAAACCACCCCCTACATACTTCCCCTTTCTCTATCTAGTGGCCTACCCAGTGCATAGGTTATGCCGTTAGTTATAAATTACCCCCAATCCAGACACTGAAAGCAGCCAGAACTGCTAGAAGGCAAAATTTCCGGCAGGCGCCTCCACCCTGTCATGTGCTCACACTCTACTCCCCCTGCCCACCCCCATCACCTTGTGGCTGCTGCAGGCCCCCTTGGCAGAAGACTCTGTGCTCTGGAGCAGTGGCCAAGGGGCAAGTCCCCTCTCCCGCTCTTTGTTTTTCAGAGGGAAAGAGTGAGTAGTAGAGGATGAGCAGGCATGGCTGACTTGTGATTATATTACCTTTGTCTCCAGACGTTTCCCTCTTCTAAAGTTCCCCATTTCTATTAAAGGCACCACCATCCTTCCAGTCACAGAGCTTCACAATATTAGCCTTTACTCCTCACTTCCCCTTGCCTGTAGTCATATCCAATCATTTGATAAATCTTGTCCTTTCTACTTCCATCGCCTCCTCTCCACTCTAACAACCTCCATCATCACCTCTAGCCTGAACTATTGCCATGGCCTCCTAAATGGGCTCCTTACCATAAGCCTCCCCTTTCTCCAGTCCATCTTCCCCTACGATCTTGCTCCTCCCCACTCAAGAAGCTCCAGGGGTCCCTGTTGACTCTAGAAGAGAATATTGCACCTTTATTTCATCCTTTTAAAATGTCTGTTTTTTATGTAAGTTTTAGAGTGTATAGAGTTAATAGTCGTATATACATATAATTTGTCAGTAAGTAAATATGCAGACATTGAGGAACATGCTCAAAAATTCTTTATTGACAGGGGTGCAAGATCCAGAAAGTTTATATGGCACTGCAATAGATGGGCGGATTAAAGACAAAAACTCCAATGTTGTAAACTAAAAATAAAAAAAAAATTTAAAAAAAAACATAAAAAACTCCAGTCCCAGAATAAACTTTCTAATCTAGTACATGGCAACTGAACTCAGATGAAATGAAATGACTAGTTTTGGTCCCAGAGGACAGATGATGAAACCTCTTTCTCTCCTTCCAGTAAAGACATGGCGGACCATGGGTGCAAAATGTTTCTTACACTGTCAGATATGTTAGTTGGTTTTGCTTAATTGTTTTCCTTTGTTACAAAAGAGGGTTCCATTTTGGGAGATGTATAGCAGGTAAATTAGTAAGTGATTATAGTGTTAAAAAAATAAGCCCCAAAAAAGCATAAATGAGATTTTAAAATTACAAATAGAGGACCTCTGGTTCATGGCCCACACTAAGCTGGAAACTTGATGAACCAATTCTCTCACAGCTCCAAAGAAGAATGGCTTCTTTTCTCTCAAGGTGCTGCCATGTTGATTTGTGGGATTTATCCTACATTCCAATGGATTTAGCTCATTGGTCCAATTCTCCAATCCCAGGCTTAGTCCCTGTCAATCAAGAGCCTCCTGAGGGCTTGGCAGGAAGTGATCCCAATGGCCCCTATGTGAGTTCCCTGAGAACAGAGACTATCTTCAGCATTTCTGTCTCCTCTGTATCACTTCCTAACATTAACTAAGTTTCTTTTTCTTAAACAGAGACACACCAACCTGTACATAGGATGGGACTCCTACCAAGTGAAAAATCAGAACATGCCAAAATTCACAACAAAAATTTTAACCCATCAAAGATTTTTTTTGTCCCAAAACAAGACAATTTCTTCATTCTTCTCTGGGCTCTGCACCCAAGATGATTTCTCTGTGTCCTTCTACAGCACCTCCCTTTGAATGGTCAGTTCCTCCAAGTTAAGGAAAGTACCCCATCCAGCCACATTCACTCTGATTCCTCCCCTTTGGGGCTCTAATCTTCAGTCTCCCTGGCTCTTTGGACTTCCTTCTCTCCAACCCCTCTCAGGCTTTTCATTTCCCTTTTCTGTGTTGTCTGCCCCTATGGGAATGGAAGCTCCCTGAGGGCAGGCTCTATCTTTTTGCTTGTATTTATATTCCTAACATTTAGCACAGAGGCTGGCACCTACTGCAGGGCTTAGTAAATGCTTGTTCACTTGATTTCTTTATCCATCTGAGATTTTTCTTGTTTAAAAATAAGAAAACCTAGCAGATAGGTACTGCAGTAAATAGAATACTGCACTTGGAGTCAGGAAGTCCTGAGTTCAATTCCAGCCTCAGACATGTGATCCTGGACAAGTCACTTAATCTCTTTCAGCCTCAGTTTCTTTACCTGTAAAATGGAGATAATGTTAGCACCTACCTCCCAGGGTTGTTGTGAGGATCAATTGAGATAACACTTGTAAGGCAATTTGTAAACATTAAAGTGTTATATAAATGTTGTTACTGTTTTTACATTTTGGTCCGTTTTTTACATTGTTTACATAGATTTGGAATTAGAGGACCTGGGTTCAAATCCCAGCTCTTCCTGTTACCAACCATGTAACATTGAGCAATTTACTTCCTCTCCCTGGGACTTAATTTCCCCAAATGCAGAAATAATAATATCTAACATTTAGATAGAATGCTTACCATGTGCCAGACACTGTGGTAAGCTCTTTACAATTGTTATCTCATTTGATTCTCACAACTCTGGGAGGTGGGTGCTGTTATTATCCCCATTTTGCAGATGAGGAAACTGAGGCAAACAGAGGTTCTGTGACTTGTCTAAAGTCACACATCTAGTAAGTATCTGACACTGGATTATGAACTCAGGTCTTCCAGACTCCAGGCCCAGCATTCTATCCTCTGGGCCTCTAGGATGTTAGAGTAGATAAACTTGCTAAGGCCTCTCTTAGTTCTAATTCCCAGAATCTTATGAATAATGTCCTTCTCTCCTCCTCTGTCCAGGGAGCCATCCCTCATAACAAGAAAAAAGATTAATTCAGCCCAACTAACCAGCCTGAATATTCATCCACACAGTGGCTGTGGCTGCCTTTGTGGTCTTACTTCCCTAAGGGCCCTGAATAATGTTTCATTTCCCTTCAGACTAACACCTAACCCACATCCACCCCCATTCTCTCCACAAACAATTTTTTTTCTTGTCTCCCTCCATTCAGTTTTGTTTCTAACCTCTTTTGTGGTGGGTAAGAGGAACTTTTACGCTTGGGTTTCATCTTCCAAATGAGCAGACCAACATACCACCTAAGTAGTCCCTGTAGGGCAAAGACCCCTAAGAAATGATAGGAGATGTTCCCTTGGAAATTTTTTCACAGGTATACCCTAATGTACTAGATTGTTTGTCACTTTCTGGGAGGCTGGAGGAGTTTCCAGGGCACAAAGATCTCATCTATCTGATTCTGTTAAGGTTTAGGGGAAGAAGCCCCTCATTTATATGGTATGATTAGGGAGTAGGGGGTTTGGGGACAGAGACTACTCATTTATCCACAACCACCAAGGAGGAAGGAGGGATTCTAGACACGGGAGGAATTAATTTATCCAGAGTCTTTGGGAGCTAGGGATTCAGGGATAGGAACAAGTTGATTATCTGGCAATGTCAAAGAGTGGGGACTTCTGATACAGGGCCATTTCCTGCATCCAGCTCCGTCAAAACACAGTGGGGTGTGGGCACAAGTGTGCCTACTTATATGGTATCATTAGAAAGTAGGACTTTTCACATAAGTGAATTTTTGTCGAATTCAGGTTTTAGAGCTAATCACAGAGGTTGAAAAGCTTGAGATATGAGCCTTGGCCGAGGCCTAGAAGGCTTTGCGGGTATGATACTACCACATGGTGGATCCTGTATCCAGGATGGGTCAGAGACTCTAAAGCAGAGATTCCTAACCTGGGGTAGATGAATTTGCTTTTAAAAAATATTTTGGTAACTTTATTTCAACAGAATTAGTTTCCTTTTTAACCCTATGTATTTTATTTTATGTATTTAAAAACATTATTCTGAGAAGGGGTCCATAGTCTTCATTAAAGGAGTCAATGACACAGAAAAGGTTGAGGAACCTGCTCCACCCCCACACCCACCACCTTGCTCTAAACACTTGTGAATCTTGAACCACCTGACACCTGAGTCACACGGAAACAAACAAATGTCATTGCTGGAAGGAAGCCAGCAAACACTGTTCAGATCATAAAGTCTTGGGAAAGAAGTGGAAGATTTTGAAGGCATATGCAGTGTTTCCATCATGGCAGCCAATTGAAGGTGGGGGCTTCAGAATGGAAAGGTATACCTGGGCAATGAACTGGTAGAGGAGATAGTACCTGAAAACAAATTTGGACTGCTGGACCAAGTCTTCAATTGTAGGAATAATAGGCTATTATTGGTCAAGGGTGGAGAGCATCCTTGGGTCAGTAAAATATATGTATGTGGGTCTGGATTCTTCCAAAATTTATTCTGAAAAGGAAAAGGAAAAAGAAAAAGAAAACTGCCCACATGTATCTGACAAGCCAGATAGCCTAGATCAGGGGATCTTAACTGTTTTTGTGTCATGGACCCCTTTGGCAGCCTGGTGAAACCTATGGACACCTTCTTAAAATAATGTATTTAAATATACCAAATGAAATCCATGGGATTACCCAGGAAACCGATTATGTTGAAATCATGATGTATTTTTTCCCATGCAAGTTCACAGACCTAACATCTGTCTATGGACCCCTTCCCTAGAGAGTGTTAATCTTTGGATATTGCTCAAAGTAAAAGACAGTGAGCTGTGCTCAGAGATAAGGAGGGCTTGCTGCTGCTGCCCACAGAAAACACTGGTTGCCCCCTTAGACTTTATTTAGGAGATCAGCAGTCTTCTTCCAGAAATGTCATAGTCAAAACCCACCAGTTCAAAGAAAAAAATACTGCAAGCAGCCACAAAGAAAGAGTTCAAGTGCCAAGGACTCACTATCAGGAACCCTCAAAATTTAGCAGATCCTACTATAAAGAAATGGAGAGTATGAAATGTGATATTCCAAAAGGTATAGTACTTTACAGACAAGAATAACTTACCCAGAAAAATTGAATATAATCCTATGGGGGGAAATAGACTTTTAGTGAAATAGAAGACTTCAAGTATTCCTAATGAAAAGACCAGAGTTATATAGAAACTTTGAAATACAAACAAAGGAATCAAGAGAAACATAAAAAGGTAAACACAGCTGAGAAACTAAGAAAAGACTTCATAAGGATGAAGTGTTTTCATTCTAATTGGGAAGAGGGTGATATAAGCATCCCTTATGAACTATAATATCATTGGGGAGTCAACTAAGCCTGGGAATGATTTTTGTTATGTTTTAATGATCTTAAAAGAAGAAAGAAAGAGAAAGGAAAAAAGAATATACTGGAAAAGAAAAGGGTAAGAGTTGGAGGGAGACTCATCATTTCCTAGGAGTGGGGGTTGTAACGCCAATGTGATATTCATAGCAGCTGCTATGAGTATGCATATGTATTCCTAGGGTTGGATCACAAAACATAATAAACTCTCTTTCCTCCAAGACAACACCAAAATATTTATTCAGAACATTACTATTGGGATACCAGAAGGCAAGATTTAGCAAGGTACTCGTCACCAATCCAGGGAGCTCTGACATCTTAAAAGTTCTTTAAATTCCCCTAGGCAAGCAAGTTCTCCTCTGTCTGCTTCTCTCTCTCTCTGCCCACACCTCTCCCTCCAAGCAATATAATATATATGGTTTCCAATCTAAGACTGGGCACTTGATTGGCTTAGTGCTGAGAAGCTTGGAAATCAGCACTTAATTGGAAAGGCCTGGAAATCCCTCTGGCTTGGAGCCTAATTGGCTCTGCATCAGGGCTCTATGTGAGGCTTATAAATGGACCAAGAAGATCTTATATCCCATTAACCCTACAGGGGTGGCAGCACAAAGCAGAAGTCAAGACAAAAGAGAGGTGAGAGTGTTTGTCACTTCAACCTCATTTTCATTTGAACTGATCAAAGATGTGTAGAATATACATAGACTGGGAGGGAGGAAAGCGGAAGAACAAGGGGGTGTGTAGCACTAGGAAGAAATTAATCATGAGGAAAATAATGTTAAGAGGTGAGATTGTGAAGAGAGGCTTAAAAGGAAAAAAAAGAGAGTAAGAACCTGTGACTGGGGTGTGGTTAAAGGGAAGAGAAGAGGAACAGAGGAGTTTAAATTGTTCAGATCAAGCACAGAGCATTGGAATTGAGGAAACTCCTATTCCATGCCTCTTTTGTTCTATCTAAAGGGGGGGGCAGTGGAGAAAGAGCAAGGAGAAGAAAAAGTATAAAAGAGTAGGTTAGAGAGAGATGCATAAAATTACAAGTTTTTACACAAATATATCCAATGCAGCTAAGATGAGAAAGGAAAAAAAATCTTTGGAGCAGGTTTCTCTGATAAAGGTCTCCTTTCCAAGAGGTATGAGGAACAGATTCAAATTTATAAGAACAAGAGTCATTAAACACAATTACAAAACAGTTTTCATATAAATAAAGACAGATCTAAATAACCGAAGAGATGTTAATTGCACTTGAGTAGGCCAAGTCAACATAATATATATTGACTAAATTATAATAATATAATATATATTGACTATATATAATAATATATATTGACTATATAATATAATAAGAATGATGATTCTAACTAAATTAATTTACTTTTTCAGTGTCAAAACAAACCACCAAAGAATTATTTTATAGGGCTAGAACACATAACAAAATTTATGAACACATAAATTATAGAACACATAACAAAATCAAGAGGTCAAGAATATCAAGAGAATCAATGAACAAAATGTAAAGGAAAGATGTTTAACAGGATCAGATCTCAAACTATACTACAAAGTTGTCATCCTCAAAACGATTTGGTGGTGGATATTGGTACAATATATATAAGCAAGTGAGCCAGTACACTAGTGTTTGATAAACCCAAAGGTCCTAGGTATTGGGGCAAGTACTCACTATTTAACAAAAACCATTGGAAAAACTACGAAATAGTCTTGCAGAAATTGGTCATAGATACCTTATGATATAACAAGATAAGCTCAAAATAGGTACATGATTTTGACATGAAGGGTGACATCATAAGCAAATTAAGGGAGCAAAGAAAAAAATTACCAGTCAGATCTATGCATAGAGGAAGAATTCATGACCAGACAAGTGAAAAATAAGATCATGGGAAATAAAATGGATGTAATTTTGACTACATTAAATTAAAAAGTTTTCGCACACACAAAACCAATGCAGCCAAGATTAGAAGGAAAGCAGAAAACTGTGGGGGGGGGGGGCGCAGAATTCACAGCAGATTTTTCTGACAAAGGTCTCATTTCCTAAATACATAGGCAACTGAGACAAATTTATAAAAATAAGAGCCATTTCCCCTAATGATAAGTGGTCAAAGGATAGAACAGGCAATTTTCAGAAGAAAAAAAATCAAAGTTATCGGTAGTCATATAAAAATGCTCTAAATCACTAATAATTAGAGAAATGTACATTAAAACAACTCTGAAGTACCATCTCACATGTATCAGATTGGTTAAGGTGACAGGAAAGGAAAATTAGAAATGCTAGAGGAGATGTGGAGATGTAGATTCACTAATACACTGTTAGTGGAGCTGGGAACAAGTACAACCATTTCGGCAACAGTTGGGAAACTTGCTAAAGGGCTATAAAATTGTGCATGCCTTTTGAACTATTGATATTACTAGTAGGTCTATATACTCCAAAGAGATTAAAGAATAAGGAAAAGGACTCCTAGGTACAAAAATATGTATAGCTGCTGTATAGCTTGTGGTAACAAAGAATTGGAAACTAAGGGGATGCTTATCAATTGAGAAATGGCTGAATAAGTAATGGCACATGATTGTGATAGAATAACATTGAAATGACGAAGGAAATGGTTCCAGAAAAACCCGGGAAGGCATATATGAACTGATGCAAAGTGAAGTGAGCAGAACCAGGAGTACAATGTATATAGCTACAGCAATATTGTAATAACAACCCACTGAAAGATTTGGCTGCTCTGATCAATATAATAACATTTCCAAAGGACTCATGATGAAAAATGCTATTCACCTCCAGAGAGAGAACTGATGGATTCTAGGTGCAGACTAAAGCATTTTTTTTCACTTTCTTTTCTTTTTTAAAAAACTGCAACATGGCTAATGCAGAAATATTTTGTGTAAAATGCAACATGGCTAATAGGGAAATGGTTTGTATAACTTCATACGTGTAATGGCTATTGTGTTTCTTATCTTCTCAATGGTTGCGGTTGGGGTGGAGGAAGGAACGGAATTTGAAACCGAAAATTTAAAAAAATTTAAACTAGAAAAATAAAAAGATATCTGCATGAAAGAAGAATGAATCCTTCCCCAACTGATAAACTGTCAAAAGATATGAACAGTCAGTTCTCCATGGAAGAAATCCAAGCTACCTATAGCAATATGAAAACATTTTCTAAATTACTAACAATTAGAGAAATACAGCTCTGAGTTTCTGCCTCATACCCTTCAGATTGGTAAAGCTGACAAAAAGGGAAAATGACACGCTGGAGGAGCTGTGAGAAACAGGCACAGTGATGCACTGTTGGCGGAACTGTGAATTGGCCCAGTCATTCTGAAAAATCCTTTAGAATGAGGACCCCAAAGTTAATAAACCATGCATACCATTCATCCTGGCAATACTGGGCTTGTATCTTAAGGAGAACAAAGAAAGAGGAAAAAGTACTAGCTGTATAAAAATATTTATAGCACCTCTTTTTGTGGTGACAAAGAACTTGAAACTAAGGATGTAGCCACCAACTGGGGAATTACCGAACAAAATATAATATATGAATGTAAAGGAATATTGTTGTACTATTTTAGAAAAATGAAGAAAGCAACAGTTTCAGAGAAACCAGAGAAGATAGGCAATGGCTGAGAAAGAGTGAAGTGAGCTAAGCCAAAAGAATTTTTATTAGACCAACATTATAAAAATAAACAATTCTGAAACACTTAAAACTCTGATCAACGATTGTTGATCAGATTAATCATGATCTCACAGAACTGATGATAAAAGATGTTACCTATCTCTTGACAGAAAGCTGGTAGACTAATAAGCAGAATGAGAAACGAATTTTAGGACAGAGACAATATAGGTTGCTTATCTAAGCTTAGTTTTTACAAAGGTTTTGTTTTCTTTTTTTTTTTCAAGAGGGGTGGATATTATGAGATGTACAAAGGAGGAAAAAATTCTTGGCAACTGAAAAAACAAAATTCAATTAAAAAAAGTTAATGCCGTCTGGCTAATTTTTTGGTTAAAATAAAGTCATTTACTGAAATAGCATAACAAGAACAGTAGCAACAAGACATCTCCATAAGTCTGAAGTACACTGTTCCATGAATACACAACCATCAATGTGTTTTTCAGTACTGTAATTTATGAGCCCGCACCAGGGTGCTCTCTATCAACAATTGGTCTCCAATTCTTTCTAAAAGTGTTGAGCAATACCCTAAACTTGAATATCTGCTGAGCTCAAAGTAGAGGTGGTAGTGACTGCCAGATCGATTTTCAGGATACATTTTCTGATATCTCTTCAGGTCCAGAGAAAGGCATTTTGTAGACTTTACAAGTGGAGAAGCACATATGTAGGGAATACATACTGCCAAGACATATGTAGGAAGAGACATCTCATGTCTCTGATGCTTAAGGAATCGGGGCTGCTATTAGTTTTTTTTTTTTTTGCTTTGTTTTTTTTTTTTTTGAACACAAAGAGATTTTATTAATGCACACAGGGGGAGGGTTGAGGGGGCTGGTGGGATAGGACAAGTCCTCCTATCCCTTCCAGACCCCCAGAGCATATGGGCAAAGTCTGTTGGTGGGTTTGTAAATGGGGGATTGGGAGGCAGCTGGCTCCCCTTGCCCCTTCCTCAGATGGGCAGGTGCTGGCTGGCTCCCTTTCTTCTCAGGATCCTGTGCTCCTGTCCTGGCAAGAGGGGTGAGGTGTGTCCTGAGCATGGTAGCCAGGCTGGAGCAGGGATGGGCAGAGAGTGGGTTGGGTCTCTAGTGCCCTAGACCTAGGGAAGCTCAGAAAAACCCCTGAGGGTCAGCCCACGGAAGCTCATTGAAAACTGATGGGGTGGGAGAGCTGGAAAAGGCCCTCCCTACAAACAGGCCTCCTGCCACAACAAGACTTCTTCA
>CM053622.1:710900602-710959130 GCA_028646595.1 Phalanger gymnotis
GCTTCTCCCACTAACCTACTCTGTTGTCCTTGGTGTTTGTGGGTTGAGAAGTCTGGTAACTGCTGCAGCTCACTGATTCAGGGAGCTAGGGCATGCTCCGCCTGGCTCCTGGTCTGGTTGGTCCACGCCGCCCATGCTGACCATCCAGGCTGTCCTGGGCTACAGCCCTGCTTCCTTCCACTATTTCGTAGGTTCTGCAGCTCTAGAATTGGTTCGGAGCCATTTTTTATAGGTTTTTGGAGAGACTTGGCGGGGAGCTCATGCTAGTCCTTGCTTTCCAGCCGCCATCTTCGGATTCAAACTCTTTTCAATGAGTGGATCTGAGGAATAGTTATTAGCATCAATTTAAGAGTATTATTTTTAAATTGCCACAGGGCTGTATCCCTGGCCCTGTGTTGTTCAACATCTTTATCAGCAAGGACAGAAACGTCATGCTTGCCAAATTTGCTGATGAGACATCCCTGGTAAACATGGCTAAAGCCCAGAACAACAACATGATTTTCTTAAAAAATACTAACAGGCCGAAAGGATAGTCCAAATCTAATTAAACCAACATAGAACCCTACATGGGGGAGGCATGGCAAAACAAAGTTTATGTGTAAAAACAGACAGCTGAATAGACTTCATGCTCCATATGAGTCATTAGCATTTGCCAAAAATTAATAACTTTAGGGCACAATAGGAGAAAAAATAGCATCCAGGACCAGGAGGTGATAGTCCCATTTTTTTCTGCTCTGGTTAGACCGTACGAGGGGCAGCTAGGTGGCAGAATGGGTAGAGGGCTGGGCCTGGAGCCTGAGTTCAAATTCTGCTTCAGACACTTAGAACTGTGTAATCTGAGCAAATCACTCGACCCTGTTTGCTCCAGTTCCTCATCTATAAAATAAACTAGGGAAGGAAATGGCAAACCACTCTAGTATCTCTGCCAGGAAAACCCCAAATCGGGTCACAGACAGTTGGGCATGACTGAAAAACAACTGAACAATAGACCATACTATCTTTCTGGGGTCATGTTTTAGGAAGGCTGGTGACAACCTGGAGCCAATTCAGAGGACAATGACGATGATTGCGAGGAATTTAGAGACCATGCCATACAACAATGAATTGAAGAGACTGAGGGTTTCTGGTTGTATCAGTAAGGCAATAATAACAGTGTAGATGATAATTGTCAAAATGCCTATGTAGTTCTGAATGGCAAAGTATACGAGACTCTCCACATGGAAGGTAGAAGAAGTAAGCCATCTATTCAGACACCAGAGAACCATATCCCACAAGCCATTTATCCAATCTATCAGAGCAGTAAAACATTCCATGCATAATAACACAACATGGAGCCTCGTCGTCCCAGAACCTCTCTGACCCCCTGCTGGGTCTTCCCAAAAACAAATTCACAGTACAGCTAAGTCAGTCTGTTCAGCTCTAACCATCGTGACGGCAGCCATTAGCAGCCATAACTGCGCTCTCTCTCTCTCTCTGCATTTCCTGTGACATAACTTCCTTTTCCTGTCAGGAAGCTCCTCCCACCACATGTGACTTGGGCTTCCTGTGATGTCAGCAGATCACATGGCCTATTAATGGGTGGGAAAGATCTTCAAATCTAAATTGGCACCACACACATCTGGAGAAGAGAAAACTTAAGGCTGGCATTATCATTATTAGATACTTCAAGTATCTGAATGGCTGTTGTATGGAAGAGGGATTAGTTTAGACGGTCACCAGGGTTCATGATCTTACCATGCTCAGTCCCTCACTCTTTCGCTGTATACATCCCATCGATCACCAATTCTTGTGTTACTACCTCTGTAATATTTCTCACATCTGTCCTCTTCTTTCTACTTCCGTGGCCCCTGCCTCTTATCTGAGCATTTTCATCAGCCTCTTAATGAGTTTTCCTTCCTTCCTCAAGACTTTCCCCTCTCCAGTCTTCCACTCTGCTGCCAAAGTGATTTTCCTAAAGCTCAGGTCCAACCGTGTCACTCTCCTACTTAAGAAGTTGTAATAATTCCCTGTTACCTCCAGGGTCAAATACATACTCTTCCGTTTGGCATTTAAAGTGCTTCATGATTGCGTTCCGGTCTACCTTTCCGTTATTGTTGTTCAGTTGTTTCTGATTCTCCATGACCCCATTTGGGGTTTTCTTGGCAAATATTAGTTCTCCAGCTCATTTTACAGATGAGGAAACTGAGGCAAACAAGGTTTAGTGACTTTCCCAGTGCCCAGTCACTTTTTGTGTTGGGGTAGAAGAATCATTTTGTTGGAGGTCATGGCCCTGTGTAGGAGTCTGAGGCCCCAGGGATCTCACCAGAGCGTCTCTCAGAAATTCAGTACACAACAGGACCACTGGCTACAGCTAGAAAGTCCCCCACACTCGGGTGTGGGAAGACAAGCCACCAGAAGAAACTCCCTCAGCTATGCTGAGGCGTGCACTGTTCCATGAAGTGCTGAGTTGGGGTTGAAAATGTCTAGACTACAGGCACTGCCTGTAAAAACTCAGCTACCAGGGCCAGGCAGTTTCCAGTAGCCCCAAGAGGGGGTCAAAGTTAGCAAGGAACAAGTGGAAGGTGCACAGGAATGCTTTCTTATCAGGATCTTGGAACTCCAGAAATCCTATCTGGGAAAAATAAAAGTCTAAGAAAAGAATAGTAGAAACATAATTTATATAATCAGTCAATAAAAATTTGTTAAATGCCTATTATTTATTATTTATGATGTGCCAGGCACTGTGCTAAGCACTGATATACAAAAAGAGACAAAAAACATCCCCTGCTCTCAAGGGGCTCACAGTCTAATGGGGGAGACAATAGGCAAACAAATGTTTACAAACCAGCTGCATACAGGATAAATAGGACATAATTAAGGCACTGGAATTAAGAGGGCTTGAGGAAGGTTTCTATAGAAGATGGGATTTTAGTTGGGAATTAAAGGAAGCCAGGGAAGCCGGTATACAGACTTGAGGAGGGAGAGGGTGCCAAGCACAGGGGACAGCCAGGGAAAATGCCCAGAGCAGAGAGATGGAATGTTTTATTCTTGGAATAGTCAGGAGGCCAGTGTCACTAAGTATGAGATGACTGGAAAGATAGCAAGGGCCTACATTATGAAGGGCTTTGAATGCCAAACGATGGAATTTATATTTGATCCTGGAGGCAATAGGGAGCCACTGAGTTTATTTAGTAGGGGTATGAAATTATTGGACTTGAAAAATCACTGTACTTAGCAAAGTACCTGGCACATGGTAGTCACTTAATAAGTGTTTGTTGATTGACTTCACAACAACCATCATGTAATTAATGAAAGGACTCATCCCCGTTTTTCAGATGGAAAAACTGAAGTTGGGAAAAGGCAAGTGATTTGTCCATACCTACACAGCCAATAAGTTTCAGTGTGAGGGAGAAGTAAAAAAAACAAAACGACAAAAAACAAAAAAAAAAACCATTGAATGGCCAAAGTAAGTATTACAAAGCCCATGCACTAAAATTCAGTATGGCATTCATAGTCTCACACATGCTAGCTATGTGACCCTGAGTAGTTTGCTAAAGCTCTATAGACTCAGTTTTTACAACCATTAAAGGGGGATCATATTTGTGTTACCTACATCATAGGGTTAAGTGTGAAGCAAGTGGTTTGTGAAATTTAAAGCATTATAGAGACATTTTATTCTGATTAGGAGTACCCCCTCAGATCCTCACTCAGAGATCATTAACTCTTGTTTCATATGTAATCCAAGCTTGGCTACCTGAGTTTCCAGTCAGTATATTATAGAGAGATAGGTTGGAGAAGGGCACTTAGAATCAACTACACCAGCAGCAAGGAAGGAGGTGAACAGGAATTTGGAAGCCAACAGATTTGAACCTAGATCCTCTGACTTAAATCCAAGTTTAAGAAGTGATCCTGTGGTCCAGAAGGAGGTCCAGGAAGAGGATAACACCTTCCCGACCTGATGTCTTCTGTCCCTTCCTTTCCCCATCTCATTCCCCTTCCCCCAAACTCCCCCCACCCCACTTTCCCACCACTCACAGTCTAAACCACATAAACTTGTTCTGATCTGGGAGACAGGGGACCTGGATTCAAGCCCTGACTCTGTTAGTGTCTTACCATGTAACCTCAGGAAAGTCACTTCATTTCTTTGATCATAGGTTTTCTTTTTTTTTTTTTTTACTTTTTAAAAATTGTTTTTAGATTTTTTGTTTTTAGGTTACTACACTCAGTTCCACAAGTTTTTGAGTTCCAAATTTTCTTCCCCTCCCTCCCCTCTCCCTAACCCCAAGACAACATGGAATCCAATATATGTTCTATATATACCTTCACATTAAACTTATTCACACAACAGTCAAGTTGTAAAGAAGAATTATGACCAATGGAATGAATCATGAGAAAGAAGAAACAAAACCAAAAAAGAAGGAAAAAAAAAGAGAGCAAATGGTTTTCCTCAGTCTGCATTCAGACTCCATAGTTCTTTCTCTGGATGTAGCTAGTAGCTCTTTCCATCATGAGTCCTTTGGAGCTGTCTTTGAACCTTGTATTGCTGAGAAGAGCCAAGTCTATCAAAGTTAGTCATCACAGAAGCAATATGTCTGTGGTTATGTATAATGTTCTCCTGGTTCTTCTCGCCTCACTCAGTATCATATCATATAGTCTTTCCAGGTTATTATGAAGTCTGTATGTTCCCCATTTCTTATCGCATAGTAGTATTCCATCACCTTCATATACCACAACTTGTTCAGTAGTTCTCCAGTTGATGGGCATCCCTTTGATTTCCAATTCTTAGCTACCACAAAAAGGGCTGCTATAAATATTTTTGTACATATGGCTCCCTTTCCCACTTGTGTGATCTCTTTGGGATACAGCCCTAGAAGTGTTATTGCTGGGTCAAAGAATATGCACATTTTTATAGCTCTTTGGGCATAGTTCCAAATTGCTCTCCAGAGTGACTGGATCTGTTCACAACTTCACCAACAATGTAACAATGTTCCAATTTTCCCACATCCTCTCTAGCATTTATCATTTTCCTGTTTTGTCATTTAGCCAATCTGACAGGAGAGACGTGGTACCTAAGGGTTGTTTTGATTTGCATTTCTCTAATCAATAGTGATTTAGAGCATTTTTCAGATGCCTATAGATATCTTTAATTTCTTCCTCTGAAAACTGCCTGTTCATATCCTTTGACCATTTCTCATTGGCGAATGACTGCTCTTAGGTTTTCTTATGCCCAGCCAAGCTGGATGATTTCCATCCCCCAAAGTAGCCTTATGTCCTCTCACGTTTGCTCAGACTATTCTCTCTGCCTAGGATGCCGTCCTTCCCTTTCTTTGTTTATTGAATTCCTAGACACCCTTTAAAAAGCAAATCCCAATGCCATGTCTTCCAGGAGGTCTTCCATGATTCTCCCCTCAGTTAGTAACTATTTCCCCACTCAGACCTCACATAGCGTTTTCCTTCTCTTTAATGTATTTATCATGAAATGTTGCTTATCATGGTCTTCTGCATTTGGGTCTTATGCTCCCACCAGACTGCCAGCTCCCTGGGTTCAGGAACCAGCTCTCACTTAAATCATTTCCTCCAGCCACTGCGACAGAACTCTGTACCCAGTAAGTTCTTAAATAGATGCTTTTGGAAAAGAATGGAATTGACAACCGTCCAATAGCTATTGTTGAAGGGGAGGTAGAAATTTGGCAGAATATATTGCAGAAAGTTTTCCATCTGAAGTTCATGAAATGTTTTTTTTTTTTATTTTGCTTGGAGACCTTCCACCCCCATCCTAAAGTTATCATCCTCCCTCTCCTGGCTTGGCAGCAGCCACTGCCATCATCCCTGGAGCCAAGACCCACTTTCTTTCACTTCTATACCTGCTTATTAACCCAGTCTAGGCCACAAAGGTGCTTCTTTTAGGAAGGAAAAGAGAATATAGATTTAGAGAGAATAGAGGAGGAAGGAAGGGAGAAATCACTGTACCTGGAATCAAGAGACCTGTTGAAAAACCCTGATTCTAATACTAACTGGTTGCATGAGTAGGGCCAAATCACTTACCTGAATATCACTTTTCTCATTTGTAAAATGGAGATATTAGAGGAGAGAAAGGGAATACATATTTATGTCATCATTTTTATAAATATTATTTCATTTTATCCTCACAACAACCCTGGAAGGTGGCTGCTATTATTTATCTTCATTTTTACAGTTGACAAATAGGATTAGGTGACTTGCCCAGGATCACACAGCAACTAAGTATGAGACTGCATTTGAACTCAGGTCTTCCTGACTCCAGGCTCAGCCTCTCCACTGTGCCACCAGATGCCTCTGTATCATTCTTGCGTGAATGACCCACATCACAGCTTCGCGTTGAGTAACTAGTACTGTCCAGTTATTATTATGGTTGAGGAACTGGTGTCCTTTAGAACTGGTAGCTATTCTTATTGTTAATGTTATCCTTATTACTATTATAACAGAAGGGGCTGAGGTCATCCACTGTGGATCAGATCCAAGACCCACTCTAGCCCTGGGTAGCCCTCAAGCTTTGTGAACTATCAAAGCTAATTCAAGTCCTGTTGGGACTCTGCCAATCTGCTGACCTACTCTGAAGCATCCTGTTCACTTGGGCCCCAAATGGGGCCCCTTTACTTGGGCCTCTTTTCCTGTGGGAGCATCTGCTTTTAGTTTTGAAATGTGACGCAGGAGAAAGATCCCTGGCCCTAAAGTCAGAGTGACCTGGGTTTGAATACTGCCTCTTCCATTTGTTAATCTTGCTGAGCCTTAGTTTCTTCATCTATGAAATGGAGATCACAGTATCTACAGTATTTGCCTTACAGGGTTGTTATAAGTCATAGGTCGGTCAATTTAGAGCTAGACAGGGAATGGAGAAAGCATTTTTTAAAGGACCTACTATGTGCCAGGATCTAAGTGCTTTATTACAAATATACGCTAAGTGATTTACAAATATTATTTCATTTGATCCTTATAACAACCCTAGGAGATAGGTGCTATTATTATCCCCATCTTGCAGTTGAAGAAATTGAGGCAGACAGAGGCTAAGGACCTTTAGAGGTCATCTAGTCCAACCAGAAATAGAGGGCCCCCAAAAATGAAATGACTGGCCTAAGGTCACACAGGTGGGATTGGAACACAGGTTATCTGACTCCCAAAGTCAGAGCTCTTCCCACCACACTGAACTACCTTCATAAAAAGACAATCTGTGCAGCGTTGTGCAGGTGTCAGCTATCATTATTTCAAAACCTTCCAGGCAGACAAGCTCCCCTCCCCCTGACCTGTGGCCATCCAGCTCCCCCACCCCCAACCTTTTCTTCCCAGGTCGCTTCCCAACCAACATTTATTAAACGTCTTCCATCTGCAATGCAAGGAAAGAACCTGATGGATTTGGAATCAAGGCAAACACGTATTCAGGTGGAATGGTGCCTAGAGCACCATACTGGGAGTCAGGAAGACCGGAGTTCAAATGTGACCTCAGACACTTAGAGCTGTGTGAACTTGGGTGACTCAGTTTCTGAATCTGTAAAGTGAGAATAATAATAGCATCTACTTCCCAAGGTTGCTGTGAGGATCCAATGAGATCTACTTTAAGATGTTTGAGAGTCTTTTTTTTTAATAATAAATTTGTTTTTTATTTTTAGTTTATAACACTCGGTTCCACAAGTTTTGGGGTTCCAAATTTTCTCTCCCTCCCTCTCCTCTCCCCTCCCCACCGTGGCATGTAATCCAATGTAGGTTCTATGTATACACATTGAACTTATTTACATAATAGTCCACTTGTAAAGAAGAATTATAACCAATGGAATGAATCATGAGACAGGAGAAATGAACTCAAAAACAGGAAAAAAAAAAAAAAGGAGCAAATAGTTTGCCTCAATCTGTATACATACTCCATAATTCTTTCTCTGGATGTGCACAGCTTTTTCCATCATATGTCTTTTGGAGCTGTCTTTGAACGTTGCGTTGATGAGAGGAGCCAAGTCTATCAAAGTTAGTCCTTACAGATACCGTGTGTCTGTAATCGTGTATAATGTTCTCCTGGATCTGCTCCCCTCACTCAGCATCAGTTCATATAAGTCTTTCCAGGTTGTAATGAAGTCCATCTGCTTCTCATTTCTTATAGAACAATAGTATTCCATATACCACAGTTTCACAGCTTTGAGAGTCTTAAGGTGCCCCAACGATGTCAGTTATTATTTCTCAGTGAGCACTAACCATAGAACACCCCAGATACATCAATCCATTCATTTGGATCCCCAGGCTCAACCCTTCCAGTTCAGAAATGACAACTCTCTAAAGCTGGACTCTCATTAGTCACCATTTTGCTAAAGAATTTGTCCCACGTTCAACCAAGGCAAAGAAAAGGGAACATTTTAAACCAATTCGGGGAGGCAGTATACTTGAGTAGAAAGCGCATCAGTTGGGGTAACCAAGATGATAAAGATTCAGATCCCCCTCTGATGCTTGCCAGCTATCTGTGTGACCTTGGGGAGTCACTTCAGTGCTTTGGGTCTCAGTTTCCTCATCTATAAAAATAAGGAGGTTGGACAAAAAGCCATCGCAAGTCCCTTGAAACTCTAAAGCAATGACCTTAGGCAGTGGTCGTCAAAATAGGGTCAATACTTGAGGTCAAGACTGTTTTAATGTTTTATTTATTTATATTTAATATTTACATATATTATATTTGTATTATACATTCATTTAATGTTTTAATTTCTAATATGATAAATATGTAGATATAACCCATATAAACAAAAATTCTTTGGAAGTTTGATCCTCAATAATTTTTAAGAGTGTAAAGGAGTCCTGGACTTTTTTCATTCTCTATAAATATAGTATCATAATCAGTTCCATTCTTAGCACCTTCACTTTCTCTGCCTAGTCTCCTTTGATTGCCTCCTGGCAAAATTTGCTTTTAGGAAAGGGCCCAGAGAGAGAGAGAGAGAGTCAGCAAAGACCGAGAGAAGATTCATCTATGTCGAAGCCCTGTCGAGGGGGATTGGTGTTTAAACCAGGAACAAAGCCAAAGGTGGGCTTAAGCCAAAGGAGATAGCCTGACATGGCAGAGAGAGACCTGTACAGTGAGTGGCAGGAGATCTGGGCTACAGTTCAGGTTCTCTCACTGACTCACCATATGAGGTAGGACAAGACCCTCTCCCACTCCGAGCCTTGATTTTCTCACATATAAAATAAAAGAGTGGAGTGGAGAAGGACAGACCAGATTCTCCACCTCTGACCTTTTCTGTCCTGTTTCTAAGGTCCCTTCCTGGTTTGACAATCCACTTCTGTATTTGGGTCCCAGCTTTGCCTCTAATTGGTTTGGTGGCCTTAGGTAGGCCGTGTGAGCTGTCCTCCACCTCTAGATTTTGGTTTCCTCATCTCTAAAGTGAGGAGGTTGGACCAGATGATTTCTAAAGTTCCTTCAGGCGCTGACATTCTATGCTATGAATGACTCTTTGATGGTGCAATTTCTGGCATCAGCTAAATGGGCTGGATTTGTTTTAGGTTAGGATCTCCAAAGTCACAGGGTAACCACTTAGGTGGCTATGTCCTCTACCTAAATATAAAGTTGGTCTTGTGGGGATCCTTACATATTGCCATGGACTAAGCTACTTCTATAACCGTCTCTGGGTAGAGTGTGAGCACAAGGGGTTGGGAGCCTAGGCTGCCCAGTCTTTATTCAAAGATGAATGACAGACTGGCTACATGGGCCTGAATATAAGCTTAGAGAGGTCCTTTAGCCTGACATACTTTTAATTTCTTAGCAGCAGGGCAGATAGAGTGAAGGACCCAGAGCCAGGAGGACCTGGGTTCAAATACAGCCTCCGACACTTACTAGCTGTGTGACCCTGGGCAAGTCACTAAACCTCTCTCAGGACTTGTTTCCTCATCTACAAAGCGAAGATAATGATAGCACCTATTTCACAGGACTGTTGTGAAGACACAAATGAGATATTTATAAAGTTATTTGTAAATCATAAAGTGCTATTGTTAGGTGGTTATTCTAATCACAGGTTCTTAACCTGGGGTCTGGGAACTTGTTTATACATACAACACACACACACACACACACACACACACACACACACACACGTATATGTATACATATATGTATGTAGTGTGTATATGCACATATATAACTACATGTATGTATATAAATGTATATATGAATATATGTGCACATGCCAACCTTGGCACCTCCTGCTGGGTTGAGAGTGAGTCCCCACAGTGGACAGGGTGGGCAGCACTGGAAGAAAGTATATATACATACATATATATGTATATATGTATACACATATGTATCATATATGTATAGGTGGTCTGTATGCTACATATGATGTTGTATATGTGTAATGTGTGTTATTAATCCATAAATATAGATAATTGATTTCCTTTATAATCCTCTGTAATTTCTTTTATGAATGTAATAACCTCGTTCTGAGAAGGGATCTATAAGCTTCCTCAGACTGTTCAAGTGGTTAATGACACACAAAGAATCTCTGGTCTAGATGATCCCTAAGTTTCCAGGCCCTCCCAGCTCTGACATTCTTTGTTCTAAGGTCCTTCCCAGCTCCAAAATTCTGATTCTGGAGAGGAAAAAAAAAAACCTCTAAAGATTCTGGGTAACTTTGCTATTCTTCCTAACAAGCACTTTGTCAATGTCAGGCTCTAAGCAGGCCTCAGGAAGGCTTGGAGCAGAATTCTTGTCCTGGAAAGGAGAGTGGCCTCTGGGCTGCCAGAGGGAGGCTGCGCTTGCTCTGAGGGTCAGGAATCTGAGGTTCTCGGAGGTGGGGACAGTAATGTTGCTTGGTTTCTGTGGGGGAGGCTGGGTGGAGAATGACCCAGATCATCCCTGTAGGTGAAGGACAGGGAGTTCCTCCCAAGCTGGGTGTTGGCCCAAGTCTGGCCCAGTGCTATTTTGGGCACTGAACTTGCTCTATCTGCCCCTGAGACATGCTGAATGGTCAAGCGATGTTTTTAGAAGGCACCAGATGTGCAGAATTATGGGAATTGGTGAAGCCTGCCAGAGAGAGGCAGAAAGAAAGGAGAAGGAAATGAGGCCAGGACTGTTGAAGAGCCATTGTAGTGTAGGAGACAGACAGAGCCCTGAATCTGGAGCCAGGAAACCTGAGCTCTTGCCACTTATTCACTGTGTGCTCAGGCAAGTCCATGCACCTTTGCAACTCAGTTTCGACATCCATAAAATGGGTACAATTGTATATGCCATCCCCCTTCTTTCCCCTCTCGTCCTCCACAGAGCCGTTATCAGGAAAACATTTTAAAATTTTTAATGTGTTCCATAAATGTGTGCATGTTATTACAATGTATAGGTGGACTCCATGCCAGTGCCTGGCAGACCCTTAGAGCTGGAAGGACCCTCAGAGGGCATCTGGCCCTTTCCATTGTGAATTTCACTCTACAGCTTCCCTTACAGTTGAGAGTTCTGCTTGGACGCCTCCAGGGATAAGTTACCAAGTGTTCAATGACCATCAGGGCATCCAACAATGAAATGAACTGCCCAATTAGCTCTCTCACACTGGGGATATTCAAGTCGATGCTCCTTGAGACTAGGAACTTTTTTAAAAAAATTTTTGTCACTGTATCCCTAGCTGCAAGCATGCTGCTTTTGCATAAAATGAATTGGATGGCCTGCTGTCACGGAGAGGGGATCGGATCACTGGAGAGGGAGTTGGATTCCCTTCTTGACTCCTTCTAGTCTTGATGCCGAGACGCAAAGGTGAGAGCGAGTGCAGTGGAGTAGGAGGACAGCTGCAGACCAAATCAACTGGATTAGAAGGCTGGAGACCAGGGGGAGATGAAGCTGGAGTGGGATAGGATGACGGAATTTGGAGGGTGTGGGGGGTAGGGGAGTGTCTCCAGTTTGTAACAGAAAAGCTATCCAGAATTTGGTAAACTCAAATCATCCAAATTCAACAATCATTAACCATCTCCTGTGTCTGGGGTCTTGTGTTCAGTACCCGAGGGATAAGACACAGTACCACCTTCCATGGAACTTAGAGTCTGAAGGGGCTGTGAAGGGGGAAGGGAAGGGAATAAGCATTCTATAGCACCTACTGTGTGCCAAGCCCTGTACTAAACACTTCATAGATGCTTCGTTTGATCCTCTCAGCAATTCTGCAAGACAGGTACTGTTATTATCATTTTACAGTTGAAGATACTGAGGCAGATAGCAGTAAAGCGCCTTGCCCATGGTCACGGAGCCAATAAATGTCTGAGGCTAGCTTTGAACTCAGTTCTTCCTGACTCCAGGCCCAGCACCTTACCCGCTGTACCACCTAGCTACCTCAATTATTCACATAACACATCCACAAACATTCACTTTAACGATTCAATGATGCACAGTCTCATTGGCGTGGGTACTTATTTCCTCCCAGGGTGCAGATCATAACCCCTCCATATTTTCTCATCCTGGGAAATTCTTATCCGTCTGTCTAGACACCAGCATTCTTCTTCTGATCTGTTTAATACTTCATAGCTACCACTATGATCTTCAGGCTCTCTGCCTATGGCCCCTTGCCACTATAAGACCAGTTCACCTTCTTTTCTGTCCTTGACACCTGTCCTTTGACAATGTCTTTTACCTTGCTTTTCAAGCCCAGGGATAACGAATGTAACCCCTTTCCCAAAGTCCTTTGGCATGTCACTGTCTCTTTATTGTAGAGATGAAGGCTCTGTCCTCAGTGAGGGGCAAAGTGAGGCTGGTGAGAGCTTTCAATTCTCAATCCCACCTCTGGGGACTTTTCAAGTGGGAGTTCCCTCTTTGAGGGTTCTTCACTCTAGAGTCTTCTTCAATGGTAATGTCCAGTTGGCTTCCAGCTTCTAGAGAAAAGATGGAAGAGGCCGACTCCACATTATGTTGCTCAAGGCCAGGACTCTGGGAAGACACAAGAGCAGTGGGTAGTCTCTCTCATGTTCCTATCCCCACCTTGCTACTATTGAGACTTTGGGGAGTTTTCTACTTGGGGGAGATTCATTACACTTTTTCTTGGTTGGGTAAGTTACCTCACTCTCATTGGGAGAGCTCTTTCACTCTGTATTGTCTGGTATGTATTCTCCTATTCTCTGATTTCTGTTTTGCTATGATTTGGATAAATAAGGGGTTTTTTTTTGCTCTTTCCTATGTGTATTTATTGGTAAGAGGTGGCTAAGGGGTCAGGCCTTGGTTATAGAGTTTGGGGTTCCCCTTCTCCCCAAAAACGACAAAGTGATCAGAAGTTAGATAGAACCTAATCCAAAAAAACCAGGAAGACTTACATGAAGTGAGATAAAGTGAAAGGAACAGAACCAGGAGAACATCGTACGTGGTAAGAGCAAAATTGTACAATAGTCAACTGTGATTGGCTTAGCTATTGTCAGCAATACAATGATCCAAGACAATTTCCAAGGATTTATGATGAAAAATGCTATCCACATCCAGAGAAAGAACTGATGGAGTCTGAATGCAGACTGAAGCATACTGTTTTCACTTTTTAAAAAATTAATCATTTATTTTTGGTCTGCATTTTCTTTTGCAACGTGGTTAATATGGAAATATTTTGCTTGACTGCTCATGTATAATCTATTTCAAATTGCTTGCTTTGTTAAGGAGAGGGAAGAGGAAAGGGTGAGGAAAAGAATTTGAGACTCAAAATTTTAAAAAAGAATGTTAAAATTTTTTTGAAAAAACTAAAATAAAATTAAAGGATAGAACCCGATTACATTCCCTAGATGAACAACATATAAGGGTACAAATAGATTTACTTTTAGTCTACTATCCCCCTCTCTGAGGAGAACAAACTGGTAGCATCTGGCCTCCATCTCCTGCTTCCTTTCCTGGCAGGAACGAAAGTCTCTCTTGAAGAAGGGTGGGAAGAGAAGAGGCTAGAGATGTCAATTCTGCTTCCTTTTGAGCCACTTAAGGACAATTCCTTACCATCTATGGGTCTTCGCTATACACATGGGGCCCCATTCCTCTCTTGATTGCTACATTAATATGCTATAGGGTGTTTATACACACTGTGGGTTTCTAGCAAACACAGATAACTAAAATACACAATATTGCATGATCAGAGAATCGTGCCACCTAGATAGAGGGTGAAAGGTCCCTCACAGAGGGAAGGCTACCCAGGAGTCCCTCTCCGGTGTTTGAGTATTTGAGCTGAGCTTTCAAGGACAAGACTGAATTCGACAGGGAGAGAAGGGGGCGGGGAGAGAATTCTAGACAGAAACATCTAGAGCAAAGTTCCAAAGGTGAGAGCATGTTCTGCGGCAGGAGAGTAGTCTAATCTGGCTGAAGCATAGAGAGTGTCTAACGAGGATAGTGGAGGATGGGTAAAAGGAAAGGAGAACAACAAAGGATGGAGCCTGGAGAACAGGAGACTTGGAGTTAATGTGTATGTGTGAGATATGATAACCATCTTCAAGTTTCTCGGAAAGTAATCTTGAGAATGCAAGATCAGAATTGCTCTGTTGAGCCCTGAGGGAAGAACTAGGTACAGGGGTGGGAAATCTGCAGCCTTGAGGCCATGTGTGGCCCTCTAGGTCCTTGGGTGTGGCCCTTTGACTGAATCCAACAAATCCTTTTATTAAGGGGATTTGTTCTGTGAAGTTTAGATTCAGTCAAAGGGCCACACTTGAGGACTTGAGGAAGTAGAGGGTCATGCACGGCCTCAAGGCCAAGGGTTCCCCACCCCTGAACTAGGAGCTATGGGAGGGAAGGACAAGAAAATTGGCTTCCTTTAGATGTCAGGAAAAGCTTCTTAACAATCAGAGTACCCAAAAGTAGAATAGCCCGCCGTGGGAGAGAGTGGGTTTCCCAGTACTAAGAGGTCTTCAGGCAACAGTTGGAACAGTAGAAAAGTATAGTGGAAAGCAAACGGGCTCAGGGGACAAGAGAAGGGGGCTTCAAATCCCACTTCTAATGTTTTCTACCTCTATCACCTTGAAAAAGTCACTTGCCTGTCCTGGGCTATGGTTCCCCCATCTGTAAAACAAGGATGATGTCTGTCATATATAGCAAGGATTCTTTTGGGGGTGTGGGTCAGACTAAATGTCTAATGAGATCCCTTTCATCTTGGAAACTGTGCAGTTCTATGTGTGGAGGGGAGTAACTTGAGCTAAGGCAGGTGTGAAGGACCTTGAATGCCAAGTAGAGGAGTTGGAATTTTACTTTATTGCTAAGCAATAGAGAGCCACTGAAGGGTTTTGAGGTAGGGAATCCTAGAACTGATAGAGACTTTCCCACCCCACCCGTTCACCTAGACCTATACTGAACTCTATTTCATGGAATCTACTAATATAGATGAGTACCTGCTCTGAAACAGACACATAGTCTCAGTGATCTAGGTAGAGCACAGAGAGGTTAAGATTCTACTCAAGGCACAGAGCCAGTATTCTCAGAGGCAGCACCTGAAGCCAGCTCTTGGGGCTTCCGACTCTGATGAGTTTTCCTTTTCTGTTTCCAAGATGTTACTTCCTGGACATCTCTGGGCCTGCGCTCTGGCCTCTTTCTTCTTCCCACTGGAACTCCACTTCCTGCCCTAGGGACCCTGGACTGACTGGTGAGGATTCTCCTTATCTTTGTCAATCCTAGGTCTACCACTCCATTTTCTGGAAATCTCCAAGGCATGCTGTCTTATACTACCTGTTTCCTTTCTGTGTGTTGTTTTTTTTCCAATTAGAATGGAAGGTCCCTGAGGGCAGACACTGCCTTGCTCGCTTATCCCCATTGCTTAGAATATTGTTTGGGAGGTCTAAAGGAAAGTATGGGAGAGAAGAAGTATTAGACTGATTACCAAACTGAAAGTCAACAGAGCTGTGGTACTGACCTCATTGTTATATGCCTGTGAAACCTGGACAGTCTATCAGCACCATGCCAGGAAACTAAATTGCTTGCATTTGAATTGTCTTAGAAAGATTCTGAAGATCACCTGGCAGGCTGAGGTACCGAACGCTGAGATCCTTACTCAAACTAAACTGCCAAGCATTCAAATTCTGCTTCAGAGAGTGCAACTCAGATAGGCTGGCCGAGTTGTTCGAATGCAAACAGGGCAAGCATTCACATGGTGGTCAGAAAAGGCGATACAAGGATACTCTCAAGACCTCTCTTAAGAACTTTGACATAGGAGACACCGGCACAGGACTGCCCAGCATCAGAGAAGGTGCTGTGCTCTATGAGCAAAGCAGAATTGAAACAGCTCAAAGGAAGAGCAGGATGCACAAATTTCGAGTATCCACCCCAAATGTTCACACAGACTATTTGTGCCCGACCTGTGGTAGAGCATTCTGAACTCCTATTGATCTGATCAGCCACAGTTGGACACATTGAAACTTGATTCTAGCATAGTGATGCCATTTTGGTCCTCTTAGAGAACGAAGGACAACAACCAACTAACCGGCCAGAATAGTGCCTTAGAATAGGTGCTTACTAAATGCTTTTTCATTCATTCAGCCTCATTAGTTTTGACTCCAAGACTGGTTCTCAATCTGTTGTACCACATTGCCTCTCAAGGAGCCGTTAGGGGATTTAAGGAAACAGCTAATCCAGCTAGGTGTTCCAAGGATAGAGTGCCAGGCCTGGAGTCAGGAAGACTCATCTTCTTTGTCCAAAACTGGCCTCAGAAACGTACTGGCTGTGTGACCCTGGGCAAATCACTTAACCCTATTTGCCCCCATTTTCTCATCTGTAAAATCTGGAGAAAGAAATGGCAAACTACTCTAATAACTTTACCAAGAAGACCCCAAATGGGGTCATAAAGAGTCGGACACAACTGAAACGACCAAATGGCAAAATCCAGCTCTTTGATTTTATTTATTTTACTTTGAAAAATTGATGTATTTTGTTTTTACATTATCTTTACCTATCAACACATTCATTCCTCTTCTTCCCCTACCCAGAAAGCCATCCTTTATCTAAATAAATAAATAGGGAAAAAAACCAGTGGCAAAACTAATCAAATTATCAACTCTGTCTGATAGGATCTGCAACATTCCATACCTGTTCCTATAAGGTGGGGATGTGTGGTTTCTCATCTCTTCTTTGGAGCCAGACTGGGTCATTATCATTATACAATTTCAATGACCATTTTTGTTGTTGCAGTTGTTCCATCCACTTATGTTGTTGAAGTCATTATGAATATTGTCCTCCTGGTTCTCATCACTTTACTTTGCATCAGTTCATATGAGTCTTCTTACGCTCTTTTGTTTTCTTCATATTCATCACTTTTCTTGATGGAGGAAAAAATCTATCATGTTCACATACCACAATTTGTCTAACCATTCCCCATTCAATAGGAATCTACTTTGTTTCCAGTTTTTGGCTAGGGCAAAAACTTGCTGCTATGAATATTTTGATGAACATAGGACCTTTCCGTCTGTCTTTGCCTAGCAGTGGAATCTGTCTAGCTCCAGGCATTTTCTCTGGCTGCCCCTCATACCTGGCATGCTCTTCCTCCTCAGCTCTGCCTACTGATTTCCCTGGCTTCTTTTATGGCCCAAATAAAATCCCATCTCCTACAGGAAGCTTTTGCCAATTCCTCTTAATTCTAGTGCCTTCCCTCTGTTAATTATTTCCTATTTAGCCTGTATATAACTTGTTTGTATATTTTTGTTTGCATGTTGTCTCCCCCATTAGATTGTAAGCTCTTTGAGAGTGAGGACTGTTTTTTGCCTCTTTTTGTATCTCCAAAGCTTAGCATAGTGCCTGGCACATAGTAGGCGCTCAATAAATGTTGATTGATTGAAAGCAACATTTTAGTCACTCTCCATAATTCTAAATTCCTTTCCAAAATGGTTAGACTAACTCTTCCAGCTCCTTCATTTTTTTCTTTTAAAAAAAAATTTATTCGTTTATTTTTAGTTTTCAACATTCACTTCTATAAGATTTCGAGTTCTAAATTTTCTCCCCTTCCCTCCACTTCCCCCTCCCCAAGACAGCATGCAATCTGATACCGGCTATACATGTATAATCATATTAAACATATTTCCACATTAGTCATGTTGTGAAGAAGAATTAGAACCAAAGGGGAAAACCATAAGAAAGAAGAAATAAACTAACATAAAAAAGATCGACAAAATAGTCTGCTTCGATCTGCACTCAGATTCCATAGTTCTTTCTCTGGATGTAGATAACATTTTCCATCATGAGTTCTTTTGGGATTGTCTTAAATCTTTGTATTGCTGAGAAGAGTAAGTCTATCAAAGTTGGTCATTGCACAATGTTGTTGTTACTATGTACAATGTTTTCCTGGTTCTGCTCATTTCACTCACCATCAGTTCATGTAAGTCTTTCTAGGTTTTTCTATCATCTACCTGCTCATCATTTCTCAAGGAACAATAGTATTCTGTCACATTGATATGCCACAACTTGTTCAGCCCTTCCCCACTTTATGGGCATCTCCTCAGTTTCTAATTCTCGGCCGCCACAAGAAGAGTTGCTATAAATATTTTGTACATGTGGGTCCTTTCCCCCTTTTTATGATCTCTTTGGGATATAGACCTAAAAGTTGTATTTCTGGATCAAAGGATACGCACAGTTTTATAGCCCTTTGGGCATAGTTTCCAAATTGCTCTCTAGGATGGTTGAATCAATTTACAACTCCACCAACAATCTAGCTCCTTCATTTTACAAAGGGAGAAAATAGAAGCCCAGAGAGGGGAAGGGGCACATAACCAGTGCTTGTAAATGATTTCTCGAACCTCTTTAGCAGGGTTAGCCCTGATCAGCCTCTAAGTCGGTCACTAAGCTTGGGAGCAAACTGTGGGTGTGGGAAGTCATAGCCCGCTGCCCAGGCAACTCCTGTTTCCCAGAGTGACTGCCTGCTTAGTTTGATAGAGAGTCCAGGAATCCTCCCAAGCATGATAAATAGAAACATTATTTTGTGGGGACATGATCATTGCTATGTCACAGCTCCTAGACACTGAAGTCTGAGCTGAATTCCTATTTCTAGCCAGTTCCCTAAAGACAAAATAAGCAGTTGTTTGCTGGAATGAAAGTGATGGATTTGGAGTCAGTACTCGGACTGTTTGCATTTCTGTCCTCGATTTGCTTCTTCAGCGTGGGAAGTAGCTAAAAGGGCTTCGGTTTTCCCATCTGTAAAATGAAGGACTTGACCTAAATGACCTCTGAGGTTACTTCCAGCCCCAAACCCTATGAGTTACTCTAATGAAGGGGAGTGTCTGACTTTGAGGTGAAAAAGATTTTTCTTTCTGAGAAAGCAGTGTCAACCAGAGACCTCAGGACTTAGCCTTAGTGGAAGGAGCCCTAGGCTAAAGGCCATGAGACCTGGGCTTGGCTCTGGTGATGTGCTCTTGGTCTGGTCATTAACCACTCTGGACCTCTATTCTCTCATACGTTAAACAATGAGGATAATAACACTGACCCCTTTATGTCTATGTCTTATTCCTCCAACTCACCTGTAAGCTCTCTGAGGATGAGGGAGGCAATATGGGGTAGTGGAAAGAGCCACGATCTAGTAGACAGAAGACCTGGATTCTAGTCCCTGTTCTGTCTCTCACTCTTGGAGCAACCCTAGGAAAGTCACTATCTTTCTGTTTCCCTCTCTAAGTAGAGGGAGACAGGTTGAGGTTGGGTGGTGGTTGGACCCAATGGTTTCTAAAGCTGCTTCCACCTGGAAGTTCTTTACCTAAAGGGTAAAATGCAAAGCCCTTATTCTGGCATTCAAGGCCCTCCACGTTCAGCATAAACCTCCCTTCCTAGACTTAGTAAATTAAACTATTCCCCTTCAGGCATACGTTCTAGCCAAACTGGGAGGCTCTCTCCTCTATTTTTGTCCTACCCTCTCCTGTGTACCTTTGGATCATGCATAGACTAAGGGTTCTAATTCTGGAGACAGAGCACTTGGGTTCAAATCCTAGCTCTACTGCTTACTACCTCTGTGTTCTTGGCTAAGTCAGTATTCAGTACTTAAGCTCTCTGGGCCTCAGTTGCATCATCTATAAAATGGACTTACTAAATGGCCTCCAAAGTCCTTTTCTGATTTAAGTCTATAGTCCTATGATCCTAGCATTCTCTCCACCCCTCCTCCCCACTCTCAGTACCATCTTTATCAACTGAAGATTTTCTCTTCCTTAAAGGACCAACTGAGGTACCACCTTCTCTGTGAAGGCTTCCCTGACTTCCCAATAGGAAGGTGAATTCTCTCTCCTCCTACAATACTTTGTGTCATCTCTTCTTTGCCCATCTTTTACTCTTTACTAGAAGAGGAGCTCTGTGAGGCAGGATCTAAATTTTATCTAAATAATGCCTTTCCCTCAGGTCTATCTCAATGTTTTATAGACATTTAAAAAAATGTTTGTTGTATTTTATTGTATCTATCTCCAATTGCCCCCAGGCCAAGAGTGGCCCCCTGCACTAGCTGTGGGTGTCAAGTGATGTTTGTTGAATGACAATGTCATTGGCACCCATATGTTAGTGGGAGAAGACCAAAGAATCCCTGCGAGATACTGATTGGTCACTTCCCCAGAAGCTTCTGAAAGAAATTCCTCTGCCTCAGTTTTGTGGCTTCGAAGGAGTAATTCAGGAATTTCAGGCAGGTATGTGGGTTGGCTATCATCTCCTGGCCTTCAGACAGGGCCAGCTCTCCTCCTTGGTGGCCTAAGTAATTGTTGCAAATACTCTGGTGGAGAGATGAGAGCCCTGAACTGGGAATCCAGAATCTTGGGCCCCAATGTTGAAAATTATTCTGTTGATCATTGTTCTGCCCCTCTCTAGGTCCCTAACTTTTCCGATACATATTAAGGGTATTAGATTTGACAGTCTCCAATGATTCTTTTAGCTCTAAGGCTGTAGGAGTTTATTATTTAAGGGATGATGACATTCTGAAAAGAGACTTTCAAGAGCATCTGAGTCGATGACGTTGAACTGTGCTGCTCCCCGATTTGGTGAATTCCCCTTGCTCCCTATTGCCTCTAGGATCAAAAATAAACTTCATGGGTTGGCTTTAAAACCCTTTATGACCTAGGCTTGTTATGCATTCAGTGCTCTTCGTGTACTTTTTGGTCCAGCCAAAGTGATCTTGACGTTCCTCACACGCGATATTACATTTCTCCTCTCCATGCTTTTGGCCAGGCTGTGCTACATTAATGGATGTGCTCTTCTTTTCTCACCTCCACCTCCTATGTGAGGCCTGTCTTGATCTTCTTAGGGGTTAGTACTTTTGGCCAAAAAAACCCATCGCTTTGTACTTCAATTTAACTCACCATGTTGAACTCCATTAACCTTCAATTTCCTTTACCACATCCCCTGAGTCCAATTAAGGTCACCAAAAAAGGTTACCCTTCCTACTTGGGTCTGGTTTGACCAGCTGCCCATGACCCTAGCCAGGGATCTCCCAGTGATGAAATTCTAATTATACAAAAGGAACTCTTGACCACGCTTAACGTATATATCAATAGTACAACTTCCAGTACAACACAGATAGAAAAGTAGAGATTAGGTAGGTGCCGAGTGTAAGTACCCATCATGGAGAATTTAGGGCAAGACATTCAACAAATATTCATTTAACTAACTAGCATTCATTGTTTCATTCCTTCATTCAAACAACCAGTTTTCATTCATCCATCCACCAAACCAAAGAAAATTTGTTGATTCATTCATTCAGCCACCCAGCATTTATTCATTAATTCATTTACTCAACCAACATTAATCTGATTCATTCATTAAACAACCAAAATAGCCATTCATTAAAACTACCAAGCATTAATCACTTGAATGACGTCCATCCATTCATCTACTCATCCATCCGTCTATCCATCCATCCATCCATCTATCTATCCATTCATTTAATATTTATAGAATAGAAGCTCAGTGTAGAAAAGGACCACAAAGATGATCTTGTCAAACCTGAAATCTATTCAATTCAGTCAACATTGATTAAGTATAGGAATCTCCTTTACAACATTATTGGTAGGCAGTGATCCAACCTTTGCTTGAATGCTTCCAGTGACAGGGAGCTCACCACCTCATAAGAGATTTATTTGTTAAATCTCTTTAACAGTTTTGTTTGGTTAAAAAAAATCTTCTGTCTAAATTAATCTCCCTGTAACCTCTGCCTTTTGGCATTTTAGAATTTTGGCACTACAAGTTCTTTTCCTTTTTCCCTAATCATCTTTGGAAATAGATCTAGTATTAGTATTCCTGGGTCAAAAGGTATAGGCAGTTTAATGACTCTTTGGGCATAATTCCAGATTGCTCTCCAAAATGGTTGGATCAGTTCACAATTCCACCAACAGTGAATTAGTGTCCCAATTTTTCCACATGCCCTCCAACATTTGTTATTTTCTCCTTCTATCATTTTAGCTATTCTGAGAGGTGTAAAATGATAGCTCATGGCTGTTTTAATTTGCATTTTTCTAAGCAATAATGATTTAGAGCATTTTTTCATATGACTACAAATTGTTTTGATTTCTTCATTGGAAAACTGCCTGTTTATATCCTTTGACCATTTATCAATTGGGGAATGACTAGTATTCTTATAGATTTGACAAAATTCTTTACATATTTTAGATATGAGATCTTTATCTGATAAACTGTCTATAAAAAAATTTCCCAATTGTCTGCTTTCCTTCAGATCTTGGCTACTTTTGTTTTATTTGTACAACATTTAAATTTAATGTAACCAAAATTATCCATTTTACATCTAACTTTGCTCTCTATCTCTTGTTCATTCTAAATTATTCTCCTATCCATAAGTCTGAGAGGTAATATGTTTCATGTTCTTCTAATTTTTTTTGTAAAATCTCTTTTTATATCTGTCCATTTTGACTATCTCTTGGTAAATGGTATAAGTATAGTTCTATGCCATACTGCTTTCTAGTTTTTCCAGCCATTTTTACCAAACAATGAATTCTTATCCCAAAATCTTAAGTCTTTATACTTGTCAAATACCAGGTTATTGTGTTTATTTGCTGTTATAAATTGTTTGTTTACTCTATTTTATTGATCTACCTTTCCATTTCTTAGCCAGTACCAGATAGTTTTGATAAGTACTTCCTTATAATATAGTTTAAGATCTGATACTAAATCTCCTTCCTTATTCGCTTTTTTCATTATTTCCTTGGATTTGGCTCCAGTTTCTACCCCTCCTCACCACCACCACTAACAAGGGTGATAACACATACAAAGAATTAGACACATACAAGTCTGAGTCCTCTGCGCCAGGACAGCCCATCAAATATTTGAAGACAGCTTCTTTCCCTCCACTCTGAATCTTCCCTGTTCCAAGTTAAACACCTCCATTTCTTTCAGTTGATCCTCATATGACATGTTTTCTAGGCCTTTCTAACCATCCTAGCTGCCTACCTTTGGAGGCTCACCAGTCTGTCAACCTCGTTCCTAAAATGTGGCCACAGGACTGAACACAGGACTCTAGCTGTTGTCTGACTAGGACAGGAAATAGTACAACTATGACCTACTTTACTCTGGACACTAGCCTTTTAATCATACCTTCATTCAACAAATATTGATTGAGGCCTTTCCTTCTATATACTTGATTCTCTAGGGAATGTAATAAAAGCAGAAGTTGCAGTTACTTCCCTCATGGAATTTACCATCTAGTATGGGAATAAGATTAACACAAGAAAATTAAATAGCAATTAAGATGATTTGTACTTATAGCCCTATTTGTAATAGTCAGGGCTATAAGCTCAGGGTCTGGAGAGGTCAGTGTGAGCTGGGGCAGTCAGGCTGAGCTTTCTGGAGGATGCAGAACTTGAACTGTGCCCTGAAGGAGAGGTAGAGTTGATAAAGTGCCCATATCTCCTCTTGTTGATGCAAGAGGTAAGAATAACTGTCTTCCCCAAACCCTCTGACTTCTTGGGGGATCATATATCATTTTATAGGCTTACCCCTCCCTATAATGAACTGAAATAAAAATATCAAGAAAAGAGCCTTAAGGACAATCTGTTCCAAATCCCTCATTAGAGAAAGAGAGACAGAGACACATACACAGAGAGACAGAGACAGGGGAGATAGAGAGAGGGAGAGGGGGAGAGAGAGGCAGAGACAGAGACAGAGGAGATAGAGATAGGGAGAGGGGAGAGAGAGAGGAAAAGAGACAGAGAAGAGAAGGAGAGAGAGAAAGACAGAGAAAGTTATTCGTTAAGTTCTATGTGCCAGGCACTGTGCTGTGTTAGGATCCATATATAAGCCCAACAGACAATCCCTATAGGAGATTATATTCTAATGGGAGAAGACAATACATAATGAAGAATTAGAATACAGGGGCCAGGAAGGGAAGGAATAGATAGAAGTGAGGAGTGCAGCTGGGGGGTGAAGGAATCATGGCCTGGGTATCTCATGAAACAGAGACCTGGGCCAAGAATTTACCCGTCAGGAGAGTAGGCCTCAAAACAGAAACAGAGTAGGCAGGGTGTGAAGGCTGCTGGCCAAGAGGTAAGAAAGTCTATTGAGTGGGGAGAGGAGCCAGCCGACTAAGGTCCTCGGATGGTATGGGCACCACTGATTTTTGGGCATGTACATGAGGCTTATATAAAAATTTAAATGATAAAGCCATAACTTAGAGCAGGACATCCTTGCCAAACAATTAGAATGGCTAAGGGACACCAATAATACCAATACCAATGAACTTGGAGCTAGAAGACCCAGGTTCAAATCACAACTCTGGCACCTGCTACCTATGTTTCCTTGGTTAAGCAAATCACTTCCTCGTTTCAGACCTCAATTTCCTCATCTGTCAAATAAGGAATTGAACTAAGTATACAAATGGAGAAAGAAAGGTCCAGAGGAGTGAAGGGATTTGCCTGAACTCACAAAGTTTATCAGTGCCAGGACTAAAACCCAAGTCTCTCGACTCCTAGGACACGATTGTTAACTACAACATGTATACGTAGGATGTGTATATATATATATACACACACACACACACACACAATACACACATATTTTATATATATTTGTATGCGTATGTGTATATGGGCATAAACTACACATATAATATATGTGTGTATATACATATTTACATGTATGTGCACATAATACACAAAGGAAGGTCCTAGTGAGAACACATTAACCTTTGGGCCATTGAAGCTCATAAATTCCCATATTTTACAACACAGAAAACCATGAACTGAGTTGGTTTTATCTCTTATCCGATACTGGACTACAAAGATTGCCAGCGTGTTGGCAATCGATACTGGGGTGAGAGAAAGTAGCCCACAGGTATGTCTGAGTGAGATTTTCCTAGATTGAAGGTCAAGAAGTCTTGGTTCTGGTCCAAGCCCTGTTGCTATTTTACTCTTAACCTTGGGCAAGTTACTGCCTCTCTCTAAGCTTCAGTTTACCCATCTGAAAAATGAGAGATGGGAGTTGCAGAATCTCTAAGGCCCCGGCCAGCTCTGATATTGTACATTCTAAGGGCCCCTGCCATGCTGAAATTCTGGGTCATGTGCCCTGAAATTCCTCACATTCTGACATTCCATGTCCTGTGTTCTAAGAGTGCTTAGCAGACACAAGATCTTTATAATGGTCCAGTGCATTGAACAAAAATTTAATTCAACAAGCACTCATTATTTAAGGGCCTACCCTTTGTCCTGTCTTAGGTCCTGAAGGTGGTTTGAAGATAAAATGAAAGGAGGGAACCAGGGATACTCATAGGAGGGTGGGTTGAAGGAAAGAAGAATCTTGAGGTTGAAGAAGAGAAGGCTTAGGTGACATGAGTTTTTATTTGTAGAAATGTCATGTGGAAGAGGGAATCCATGAGGATCCAGGTCAAACGCCCTGATTTGGCATCTGAAACCCTTCACAGCCTGGCTGCAGATTACTTTTGCAAGCTCATTACCTATTACTCCCTTTCGTGTGCTCTAAGGTCCAGACAAGCTGGCCTCCATGCCGTTCCCCATATGGAATGTTCCATCTCGCCACGCTTTTGCATTGGCTGTCCTACTTCCCTCATATCTTTGCATGAGGGATCTGTCCTTTTTTGGCTGCTGTTGGAAACAGAGTCTCCCTCTGTCTCCCAAGCTGGGAGAACAGTGGCTACTCACAGTCTGAACCTACTGTTGATTGGCAGGGGAGCTTTGACACACTCCAAAACTGACCTGGGCTGGTTTGATTCTCCTTGGACAGCCTGGTGGCAAACTTCTGTGGGCTGGCCCAGGGACCTGACTACTATATAGAGCTTTTTTTTTTTTTCCTATGGGGAAAATGCATTTCAGGTTCCAAACAATCCACTTTTGCAATATGATCCCTTCTAGTCTGAGGATGACCTGCCACAGAAGGTATAAACAAATAAAGCTTAAAGCATAGACAGGTCAGGAAGACCCGGGTCCATAGCCTCCTTCAGGCACTTATAGTTGATGTGACTCTGGGCCTCAGTTTCCTTACCTGTAAAACGAAGGGGTTGGACTAGATGGCCTCAGGTCCCTTCCAGCTCTGGATCCATGATTCTGAACTGAGGATGGACCAGTTGATTATGAATCAAAGTGGACAAGAGGGAAGAGAGAAGAGCCCTGGGCTTCGTGTCAAGAGCACTGGGCTCTTTTTGTCTGCCGCTTCCTAGTTGTGTAAGTCCTTTTGGCTTTAGGTAAGTCCCTTCTTTTACCGAAACCTTGGTTTCCTCTTTTATGACTTGCTGTAGTTGCTTGTGGTTGCTTCCTAATACTAATAATAAATGTAGCATTTATATGAGGCTTTAAAGTTTGTAAAGGACTTTATAAACATCATCTTATTTTATCATCACACAGCCACCCTGGGAGGTATTAGAATGCCCATTTTATAGATGAGGAAACTGAGTACTCTATCCCCTGTACTACCTAGCTGCAGGTTTAGTTTTCTTTGGATCATTATTCCCATTTTAGAGAAGAGATAAGTCAGGCCCAGCCTGGGGAGAGTCACACCATGGCAAAGCCCTACCTTAATCCCAGGTGTCTTCTCTCTGACATTGACAGTCTTTGACATTCTTCTTACCTCTCCAGTCCCTTCCCTTTACTCCCCTCCATGTAGTCTAGCAGCGCCAGTTTCCTTGTGGTCCCAAGCCTAATTGTGTCTCCTGCTGTCCTTCACCCATGACCCTCTGTTTAGTCCCCCATGCCTCTGATACTCTCTCTCTTCACTTCTATCTCCTGGCTTCCCTGACTTCCTTCAAGACTCGGCTCCAATCCTACCTTTTCTAGGTAGACCCTTCTTTCTTTTCCCTAGGCATCCCTGACGCTCCAAGTGCCTTCCCATTTCCACTCTATATACCTTGTATATGCATAGTTGTTTGGGGCAGCTAGCTGGCTCAGTGGATAGAGTACCAGGCCTAGAGTCAGAAAGACTTCAGTTCAAAATCTGACCTCAGATGCTTACTAAAGCTATGTGATCCTGGGCGACTCACTTAACCCTGTTTGCCTCAGTTTCCTCATGTGTAAAATAACCAGGAAAAGGAAATGGCACACCATTCCAGTATCTCTGCCAAGGAAACCCTAAATGGAGTCATGAAGAGCTGGACGTGAATGAAATGACTGAACAACAACAACACACGTAGTTGTTTGTGTGTTGTCAAGGACTTGCATGTTTTTAAGGACTTAATAAATGCTTGTTGACTGACTGACTGAGTCCGGTGTTCTTTCCACTACATCATACTGCCTTTGAAATCAGACCATCCTGGGACTAGGCCATAGAGAAGGCCAACCCATTCCGGAGACAGGCACCTCCCTGTCCAGACAGCCTTGGGGAGGCCCAGGTGGCCCAGCCTCAGGCCCTGCCTCTAAGCTAAACATTCTGCACAAGAAACCATTGTAGGCTAGGCTTGGCCTGCCCTTCCTGCTCTGGCAGATGGTATGTCCTGTCCCTGGCAAACACCACCCTGAGTCCTGACAGGGTTTGGCCTTTCCCTCTGGGAGTGAGTCACTGGCCTGGCTCTGACCACTCATTTGACTCTGTTCTGTCATCCCAGAAAGCTAGGGGGAGAAGGGACCTCATTCAAAGCCCAACATTCTCACTTAATTAATTTATTTTTAAAGATTTATTGTCGTTTCTTGTTTTGGCATCACATTCATTTCCTGATATTACCACCCCTACTCCCACCCCACTCCTGCACTGAAGCCTCCCTTATAGCAAAGAAAAACAATTCAGCAAAACCAGCCAAATGGCAACAGCTTCTGACAGTGTTTCTGACATTTCAAACCTGTCATCCTCCACCTCCCTGCCACAAGGAGGGAAGCGTGTTTCATCTTCTGTTTTTCTCCAAGCTCCTTACTTTACAGCAAAGAAACTGAGGCCAAGATAGAAGAGATTTTCCTAAGGCCAGGAAATGGATTAGTGCCTGAGCCAGAATCTGAACTGGGGTCTTAAGTCTTTTGTCTCCAGGCCCAGGGAAGGAGGCTCTCCAGTCTTTTGTCTCCAGGTCCAATGGAGGAAAGTCTTGAATCTATTGGCTGAAGGCCCAAAAAAGAAGATGGTGCTATGGAGAAAAGGGGAAAATGTAGGAAAGGGGGTTCACATATGTCACTGTAGGTTTTAGCACTACCTCCTCCTTGCCTCTGAGAGCTTACCTACAAACTGAGTGAGACTACTTGGCTGGGCACAAGGATCTCTGGTTTTGAGTGTCTGCTCTGCCACTGACTAGTGGTGCCCAGGACCCCCTCATCCTGACTTAAGAGTCAATTTTAGGTATCACACAGTTAGGGAATGTCCAAACCAGGGGTGGAGAACCTGTGGCCTTGAGGCTATGTGTGGCCCTCTAGGTCCTCGAGTGCAGCCCTTTGACTGAATCCAAACTTCACAGAACAAATCCCCTTAACAAAAAGATTTATTCTATAAAACTTGGACTCAGTCAAAAGGCCACACCCAAGGACCTAGAAGGCCACATGTGGCCTCGAAGCTTCAGGTTCCCCACTCCTGGTCCAAACTGAAAGAGATCTTAGAGACCATCTAGCCCTGAGGCTCTTAACCTTTTTCCATGTATGTCTTGGAACCCTTTGGAAGACTGGTGACACCATGGATCCCTTTTCAGAATCATAGTTCTTTAAGAGCACAAAGTAAAATATCTAGGATTGCAAAGGAAATCAATTATATAGAAATAAATATGCAATTTTTTCCTATCCAAGTTCACAGATCTCCCCTGAACTTTATTCATGGATACCTTGGGTGATAACAGTGTTAGATTCTGATGAACTCATGACCTTGGTCAAATCACAACACTTCTCTGAGTCTGAATTTCCTCCACTACACACCAAAATTATGGCGACGATCATAATAGCTTCCATTTCTATGGCTCTCTTTTCACCCATGTGAGGTAGGTAGGATCATGTGAGTACTGAGCTGGGTCATCTAGTCCAATGCCTTCATATTGTAGTTCATAACTCGTACCGATCTGGTGCTTTAAGATTTACAAAGCCCTTAACAAATATCTCATTTGATTCTCACACCAACTCTGGGAGGTAAGTGCTATTATCAACCTGATTTTACAAATGAAGAGGCTGAGGCAGAAGAAAGTTAAGTGACTTGCCCAGGGTCACACAGCTGGTAAGCGTCTGTGGCCAGATTTGAACTTGGATCTTCCTGACCTCTAGGACCAATGCTCTCTCCGCTGAGCCACCTTTCTATTTCTTGTTAAGGAAACTGAGGCCCAAGGCAGTTATGTGATTTGACCAAGGTTGCACAGGTATCCTGTAACTCTACAACAGTTAGTTTTTCAATGGTATCTTGCCAACATTATCTCCACTTTACTGCTGTAGAAGCTACGGCGGAGAGAGGGGACACAGGGCTAGGGAGAGTCAGGGCTCAGCTCTTCTGTCTCCAAGTCCAAAGTTCTTTCCACTCCTCTGCACTGTGTCCTATTGCTTCTCTGACAATCTATGTGCTGAAGAATCTTAGAGTTCCTGGTCTTGTAAATAAGGAAATAAGAGTACTTGGAGGTGGGGATGAATTGTCATCATAAATGTTGCCATTTTTAAAGCTCTTTAAAGTTTGGAAAGCCCTTGACAAATATGATCTCATTTGAGCTCTGCAACACTGCTATGAGGCAGGTACTTCAGGGATTATTTACTGTAATTTTATATCTGAGGAAACCAAGACTCAAAGTGATTTGGGCATGGTCACATAGCTAATAAGTATTTGAGCCAGGATTCAAACTCAGGTCTTCTTAACTTCTTCTTAACTGAAAGTCCAAAGTATGACCCAAAGTCCCAAAGTATGATCCAAAGATAGGCCACACTGCCTTACTCCATGAGAGAACTTCACTGCTAGTGAGAATTTCACCAGCTGCATATTAATATGAAATGATGTACGTATAATATTGTCCAACTGCTCCTTTTTTAAAAAATACAGATGGAAAAAACTGAGGCCAACCTAGGTAAATTATCTTGTCCAAGGTCATACAGGAAGAAACTAAGCCTCTGGTTCCCATTCTAAGGCTCTTCCCATTATATCATACTGACTCACTCCATGAGAGATTGTTGATATCAAAACACTTAATATATGAGACCATTTTAGCATGAAAATAGTTTCAGTAAACTGCATTCTCCCAAATGTCCTACATCCTCTTCAATCTTGTGGCATTTCATACTCCCAGGCTTCAGGGACCTCAGCATTTATATATTCTCTCAATAGACTTCAAACTCTAAACTGTTTGTGGCTGTACTAATATGGAAAAGCTCATCTAGCCAGCTCCTTCATCATACAAAAGATGAAAATGATTTAGGACCATAGACTTAGAGCCAGAAGAGGTCTTCTTCCCATACCCCTGCCTTATAGATGATGAAACGGAGGCCCACAGTCACATGGGCAGGAGGCGGTACATTTATGATTCAAACTTTGGTACCAAAGCTAATTCTCTCTCTCTCTCTCTCTCTCTCTCTCTCTCTCTCTCTCTCTCTCTCTCTCTCTCTCTCTCTCTCCAACTGGGGTTATGTAACTTGCCCAGGGTCACACAGCTAATAAATATCAAATGTCTGAGGCCGGATTTGAATTCAGGTCGTCCTGACTCCAGGACTAGTGCTTTATCTACTGCGCCACCTAGCTGCCCCCAAAGCTAGTTCTTTTGCCACTGTATCATACTGCCTCAAGGTCATATTGCTCTCTTCTCTTGTTTTCTCTGTCAAATGAGAGGCGTGGACTAGGCAACTAGGCACCACAGCAGATAGAGTGCTAGCCCTCGAATCAGGGAGACTTGAGTTCAAATTTTGACTAAAATGCTTGCTAGCTGTGGGACCTAGGGCAAGTTGCTCAATCTTTGTCAACCTCGATTTCTTCATCTGTGAAATGGGGACAATAATAGCACCTCCCTTTCTGGGTTGTGTGAGGATCAAATGGGACAAGATGGAGACAGTGTTTCACAAACCTCGAAATGCTGTATCGATGCTAGCTATCCTTATTAATCTCAAAGGGTCCTTCTGGCTCTAAAGTTCCACATTACACGTTCTTTTGGGTTCTAAAATTGTATGCTCTGCCCTGCTTGGGTGTTCTAAGTCACCACTCTCTGTCTGTGTTTCCAATGCAATCAGTCCTCTGGGTCCTGCAAGTTCCACCAGCAGATGGCGCTCGGCATCTTCTAATAGCAGCATCATGATGGACCTCCGTGACAAATGTGTTGCTCTAAAAATAATTTTACTGGAGAAAGAAATGGCCAATGACTCCAGTGTCTTTGCCAAGAAAACCCCAAATGGGTCACAAAGAGTCTAACAGGATTGAACAACAGGTGCAACAAATAATTGTAAATTTAGGACTGGAAAGGATCTCAGAGAAGACTAAATCCAGGAGTATGTTGACAAATGTTTGACAACTGGCCCTCCCATAACCTAGGGCACATTTGAAAGTTTAACTGCACGATTAACATTTTCTCCACCACTTTCTTGAGTCTGGACAATCGACAAAACGACAAATCAAAGCCCCGATTTGTAGCGTTTGTTGATTTCCAAGGTGTCAATGCTCACACCGAAAATTTAACCATCTACTCCCACAAAAGTTTACAAGCTGGCTCTGAATTCAAGTCTAAATGCGCCATTTTGTAGATGAGGAAAATGAGGGCTAGAAAGGTTAAGTCATTTGTGCAAGGTACTAAGAGGAAGAGCTAGGTTATGAACCCATGTCTTCTAACTCTATATTCAGGACTCTTGTCCCTGTGTAGAAGCCCTGAATGTCAAAGTCGAAAGAAACCTCGGGAACTAATTGTTTTAAACCAGGGGTGGGTAACTGGAGGCCTGGAGACCTCATGTGACCCTCTAGGTCCTCAAGTGCAGCCCTTTGACTGACTTTGGATTCCATCAAAAGGCCACACTTGAGGACCTAGAGGACCACAAGTGGCCTCCAGGCTGCCAGTTCCCCACCCCTGGATTTTATCTAAGATCTTAGAATCATAGGCCTAAAGCTGGAAGAGACCTCAGACAGAGGCCACCTCATGCAACTCCTTCATTTAAATAAAATTATTCTGAATTTAATAGCATCCCTAAAAAGTGATCATCTAGTCCGATAATCTAGTCTGATCTCTTCCAATGACCAAAATGCTCATTAGTTCCCAAAGCGACTTAGTGCACTTTTGAAAACTTTCATTGTTAGGAAGGTTGCCCAAGGCGGATTACTCCATTACTTCTGTGCCAGATACCAGAGACAGAAACACAAAAATGAGAAAGCTCCTGCCCTCAAAAAGCTTCCATTTTATTGCAGGGAGACCGCTTGTACACATATAATGATTGCATACAAAATAAATGCAAGGTTATTTTTGGGAAGAGGCACCCCCAGCTAGGGAGCATGAGGAAAGCTTTCCTGCAGCATGTCAGTCAGTCTATAAATATTTACTAAATGTCTACTATGTTCCAGGCACCATGCTAAACACTGGAGATGCAAAAAGAGGGAAAAGCCAGTCCCTGCCCTCAACGAGAACACAATCTAATGGAGGAGACAACATGCAAACAACTTCGAGATAAATTGGAAATAATCAGCAGAGGGAAGGCACTAGAATTAAGGAGGATCAGGAAAGGCTCTTATGGAAGAAGGAATTTTAGCAGGAACTTGAAGGAAGCTAGGAGGCAAAAATGAGGAGGGAGATCGTTCCAGCCTTGGGGGAAGACTGGTGAAAACGTCTGGGAGATGAAGCGTCTTGTGGGGGAGTGTCTAATTCACTCTCATTGGAACATACAAGAGTTGCTCTCATCACCACCATTTGCCCACCTTCTAAGTTCCCTAGATCACCACTTCCAGGAGAGCCGCTCAACCTCCAAATCTACCAGCCCCAGCCCTGAAGCTACTCCCTGACCACACTAAATATCTATAGGCTTCATGGTCAGTGGAAGAGTGTAGGAGTCAGAGTACCTGGATGTGAATTCCACTTACAGCTTGGATGACCTTGGGCAAGTCATTTAACTTTATTAGAACTAATTTTCTCATGTATAAAAGGAAAGAGGGTGGCCTCTTAGGTTCCTTCCAGCATGAACCTATGAGCCTATGAACCCTGCCCCCCCTCTCCCCCTAAGAAACTTCTGACCTTCTGTGACCTGGAGCAAATCACTTAACTTCTCTTTGATTCCATTTACTCATCCGTAGAAGGAGGAATACAATACTCGCTTGTACTGTCATGCACGTGTATGTGAAAATATTCGCATTTCGTGATGTGTAACAAGTTCTTCAGTGTATCCGATTCTTCCTGATGCTGTGAATCATCAGAGTCAATATTGTCGGTGGGGCTTTCTCAGCAAGTATACTAGAGTAGTTTGCCATTTCCTTCTCCAGCAGATGAAGGCAAACAGATGTTGAGCGACTTGCTCAGGGTCACATAGCTAGTGAGTGTAGGAGGCTGGATTTGAACTGAGGAAGATGAGTCTTCTAGGCCCGGTGCTCTATCCACTGAGCCACCCAGCTGTCTATCAAGCACATAACTTTAAAAATTAGGATGTTTTTTCCCCAGTGACAATGTGCTTGTTCTCAAGGACCTTATCATTTAATGGGGAATGCAATGCAGACGCTGATAAGTATGATACTTGTGATGAAGGCAAAGGAAAAAATAGACAAGGACTATTTGGAAATCTGAGCAGGGAAAGATCGCTTCAGCTGAGCAATGCTTTGAATCCTCTCAGGAAATCCTGAGCAATTCAGTTTGGCTGGAAAGCGAGGTGCGCTGCCTGTCAATACAACTGCCCCTGTTCTTCCCTGCCTGCCAGTTCCCGTTCACAGAGATATCTGAAGGATATTGGGGGAAGGGAGGGATGAGGGGAAACAAACCCTTACGAAATGGAAGAGAAGCAGTGCAAGAGTGATGCGGGTGGAGGTGGAGGAGGAACTGGCTTCATTCTCTAGCTCTTCTGCATATTACCTGTGAGATATCGAGCAAATCTCTGCCCTTCTCTGATCTAAAGTCCCTTCTAGCTCTGACCTTCTAAGCACTAAGGCTCCTTCTTCAGAAAAGTCTTTGCAGTGAGTGGAATAGTGAGAAGGTGTGAAAGGGTTGCCTGACCGAAGTGAGAGCCCAGTTGAGTATACGACACAAATTTGTGGGGGACCGAGTCGGTCCGGTTTTGTGATTTTCTCCAGCTTTGTTCAACAGCATGTGAGTGAGAGTGAAGGCAGCAGATGGTGGGAGGAATCCAAAGCTGAGGCTTAGAAGGGCAAAATTGGCAATAGAATGAGGGAGCACAGGATTTAAGGGAAGAGTATAGAAATGAACAGGTTTGCCAAAGGGTCAAGAGGGGAGGGAGAGGAGAAGGCAACCATTACAGGAGTAACGTCCTGGTGTGGGGGCGACGGGGGGAAAACTGAGGAGTTGAGGGATTGGACAAAGAACAAAGTTTGGGGCTGCAAGGCAGAGAAGAGAGTGGAATGACGACAGATTGTGATCAAATGAGGGAATGTCAGAGTTCATGAATTTGGAAGTGGTGCCGTTTGTGGGTGATGGCAAGATCAAGGCTATGACCATTTCTATGTGTCCCAAAGGAGAGGAGGAATGTCCATCCATTGAGGAATGGCTGAACAAGTTGTGGTATATGACCGTAATCAAATACTATCGTGCTATAAGAAATGACAAGCAGGTGGATTTCAGAAAAACCTGGAAAGACTTCTATGAACCGATGCCGAGTGAAACGAGCAGAACCAAGAGAACATTGTACATAGTAACAGCAGCATTGTACAATGATCACTATGAATGACTCGGCTATTCTCAGCAACACAAAGATCCAAGAAAATTCCAAAGGACTTGTGATGAAAACTCCACATGCAGAACAGATGGAGTCTAAATGCAGATTGAAGCATGTTATTTTCACTTTAGTGTGTGTGTGTGTGTGTGTGTGTGTGTGTGTGTGTGTGTTTTCTTTTGGTCTGTTTCTTCTTTCACAATATGGCTAATATGGAAATTTGTTTTAAATGAATGTATACATATATAAACTGCATCAAATTATTAGAGGGGAAAGAGGTGAGGGAGTAAGAGAGAAAATTTGAAACTCAAAAATTTTTTTAAAATGAATGTTAAAAATTGTCTTTACATGTAATTGGGAAAAATAAAATACTATTTAAAAATTTGAGAAGAGGAACTGAGAAGTTAGAGTGTTTGAGAGAATATCAATATATATTGAAGTTCCCTAGTATGAGGTAAGGAGAGGTTAATGAACTTTGTAGAAGCTCCTAACAGCTGGAAAGTGACAACGCGGAGCAAGGAGAGTTACAACTTCCCCACCTCGTCCAGTGAGTTGGGGGGAATGAGTGAAAGTACAACTAGTGCTGGAAAGGGTGGCCAGGGAGGCTGGCTTATCACAAGGGAAGGAGGTTTCAGAGAAAGCCGGAAGATGAAAGGAGTAAGAAAGAAAAATTTTAAGAGATAAAAGCAAGTTTGTTCCCTCTGGAATGGGCATTCCAGAGGGCACAGAGGAAGGGATGCTGGGTGACCAATTAAGAGGCCATTGTAATAGTCTAGTTAAGAGGACCTGAGCTAGGTGGTCCCTGTGTAAGTAAAGAGGAAGGTCTGATTTTAGAGATGTTGTCAAGGTAGAATTGACAAAATTTGGTAACTAATTGGATATGTGGGGTAAGGGGAAATGAGGAGACAAAGATGACACTGAGATTGTGAACTTGGGTGATGAAAAGGATGGTGCCCCACCCCCCTGCAGAAATAGGGACTTTTCTTTCTCCCGTAGAGCCCACATTATTGTCTCATACATCCTCCAACTCCTAGTCCACAGAATCCCCCAAATTTGGTGGGGCCTCAGCATCTGTTGATTCCGAAGAGTACCTGAACAAGCGTGTCCTCTACATCATCCCCACCTAGTGGCCGTCCAGCCTTTGCTGAAGACATGATGATCTAAGAGAACCACAACTCTCCAAGGCAGCCAGTGCCTCTCAGGGTAAAGTTCCTGATCATCAGGAAGTTTTCCTAGAAATCTATCCCTGCACCTTCCAGCCATTGCTGCTCCCCTGGGGGAAGCGGAACAAAGCTAATCCCTTCCTACAGCTGCTGGCCCTTTGGGTACTGAAAGACATACATCCAATGCCAGCTCGACGCATTCTATTCTTCTCTAAAGCTTTTCTAGTTCTTTCTTTTAAAAAAAAAATTTTAAAGAACAAAAATCGATTTTCTCTCCCTCCCACTCATTCCCATAATAATAATAAAAATAATCCAAAAGCCTTGTAACAAACATATATAGTCATTCAAAATGAGTTCCTTCATTGGTCATGTCCAAAAAATTCGGACTGCACCTCTTTTAATCGATCCTTGCACAGCCTGGTCTCCGGACCTCTCATCACCCCAATTACCTCCCCGGGGGCTCCTGTTAGTCTTTAATGTCCCCACAACTGGACATCACATCCCATCAACAAGCATTTATTAAGCACTGTTAGTTGTCATGACCCGACTAGTGCAGTGGAGAGCGGGATTATCATGTTTTTAGCTCCGGACATTCTGACTCTTTTCATGATACCTAAGAGAGCACTGACTCATTTTGTTTGTTTGTATTGGCTGTGGTGCCATGCTGTTGATTTACCTTTGGCTTGGAGCCCATTAAAACGCTCAAATCTTTTTTTCCCACATCAACTTGTCCTACCTAAGAACACCTTCTCCCTGGAGCACTTGATCGTTTCTATTTAATTGTTTGATTTAAGAATCGTTAGCCTGAGTTGCTAACATGCTCCTCACAGCAACCTCATGAGGCGGGTACCGTTATTATCATCCCCATTTTACAGATGAGACCAAGAAAGCTTAAGTGACTTGCCCAGGGCCACATAGCCAGGAAACACCTTAGGAAAGTTTCAAATCTACCTGAGTCCAAGTACAGCATTCTATCTGCAGTGCCATCCAGCTAGAGCCAGTTGGGTAGTACTGGATAAGAGCACTGGCCCTGGAGTCAGGAAGATCTGAGTTCATAATCCAGCCTCAGATACTAACTGTGTGACCCTGGGCTTATGCTCTATTTGCCTCAGTTTCTTCGACTATAAAATGGAGGATAACAGCATCTCTCTCACAGGGTTGTTGCAAGGATCAAATTGTAAAGCACTTAATTTAGCACGGTGTCTAGCCCATAGTAGTGATGAGGGCACAGTCTCTGGGAGCCCCCTTGAATTCTCCTTGAATCTTCCAACTAGATCTGGCCTTCCCCTAAGGCCATGAGCCTTACATTATCATTAGGCCCAAATCTCTACCTAGTCTTGCCCTTTATTGTCCAGCTACTTCCCACCCTAGATACTATCAATATCCATGCCTTCAGCTACTTCCCACCCTTAATTCCATTCTCTTGGTTCCTGGAGTCTGACCTCTTGTCCTTCTTAGACCTCTCCTCAAGACCCTCCCTAAACCCCTCCTCTAGTCACGCCAGACCACCCCTCAATCCCTCCCACAATCTTTGTGTGTATAATCTCCATCTTGCCTCTATGAAGGCACTCAGATTATTGAATCTGGCCTGCTTGTGAAAACAGGCGTCACAAAGGGTGGGATTTCTTAAGACAACCCATTATGGTGAATCCCTAATAAACTTTGTCTTTTCCCTTGGCTGAGAAGGCTTGAATCGAATTCTTTCGACAGGACCCGGTGTGTCGGTATTTTGGGGTCTCAAGCACCCCTAGAAACGTATGGTTCCTTACCTATCACTCATTTTTCTTTAGACCTCTTCAGTAGGTGCTGTGTAAATGCTTATTCCCTTCCCCCTTCCCTCTCACCATGCAGACTAATATTCCATTACGTTTGTTTACCACAATTTATTTACCACAACTCATAGGCCATTCCCTGGTCAATAAGAGTTCTTCATTTGTTTCCAGTCCTTAGCTACCTGCGAAAGGGCTGTTAAAAATATTTGGTGTAAAAAAAAAGTTTTTTTTCAAATAAATAAGTAAATAAATAAATAAATGATACATTTTTGTGTATATGTCATTGATCTCCTTGAGATATAATGGATATAGACATTTCATTATTTATTGGTCCACATCACAGTGTAGAAATGACCCTGGGATCTTGGAGTTTCTGCCAGCAGAGCCCAAGGTCTGGGCTTGATCCTACACAGCTGGAAAGGCTTCAAGGACAGATCTGGCTTTGGGTGGGGTTTCTATCGCTGGAGGATCAGCTTCACTGAGTTTGTAGAGGTTCCCTGCCTGAGGTTTGCACAGGGTGGAGATGGATTATTTTCAGTCACAGTATTTCAGGAAAGCTTTCTGATGAGGGCAGAGACATGTAATAATAAGTAGATGGACATTTAGGGATAAGCCAGAGTTTTTGCAAAGGACACTCCCTTTGGGGTCAGGAGACTTCAGTCTAAGTTATCCCTGCTCCAGCACTTGCTGGGGCAATGTTTCTTTGCACAAATCTTTTCCCCTCTTGGGACCTCAGTGTCACTATCTATAAAGTGAAGGAATTAAACCAGGTGGTCTCTGAGATTCCTTTAAGTTCTGGTGTTTTATGAGTCTATGATTTTATAATCTATTTGTAATCTTGGGACAAGTAATTTTTCTTTAAACCTTGGTTTCCTCTTCTGCAATATGGGGATAATGATATACTAATTATCTCACCGGGCTGTCATGAGGGAAATACTTTGCAACCTTTAGAGTATTATAAAAATGGGAAACCTTATCATGGTAATTATATTGAGAGGCATCTGTCTTCTATTAAGCCAGATATTAAAGAGATTTGCAAAAATATGCAAAAAAAAATGCCACTCCAATTTTTTTGTTTAGAGAAATAGAGTGATTTTTGTATAAACATATTAACATATTGTTATTTTAAACTAATACATCCTTTTAAAATGATCAGTTTTAATTTCTAATGTGGTAAATATAGACAAACATAAACCACATAAAAAAGATCTTTATGGTATGTAGTAATTTTAGAGTGTAAGGGAGAGCCGAGACCAAAAAGTTTGATAAGCATAAACGCAGTTTCTCAGTTTATCCACATGAGGGTGCCCCTCCATAGTCCAAGATCCAGGGGAATTGTCACTTTAATCTCTGTTCTAGGTTGGAAATGACTGGTTTTCTTGGTTTCCTCTTATCTCAATATTTTTAGTTTATCTCAATCCCTATCCTCCCCATCCTAGATCCCACCCTGCTTAAGTCTTGCCTGAACTAGCCTGATCAGCATCATATCTTCTTTCACTTTTTCACCAATCATAGATGTTTTGAGGCTCCTTCCAAGTGTCAACCTTCTGGTTCCTTCTAAGGTGATAACGCAACAGTGTTCATGGTAAAAGAGGCTTCTTCCTTCTCAGGAATAAAGAAACTTCATATTCTTTCTGGTATTTGAAACTGTGTGGCTTGTTTTCCTCTCTAGACTTTTATCCCTCTATAAATGCCTTCTTGTGTGTATGTGTTGAAAGAGGAAAAAGAAAAACCTCATATCAAGTAAACAGTTAAGCAAAATAAATCCACACAGTGATCAAATTGCAAATCCCCCCTCCCCACTCCTTCCTCTACGTTTGTATTCTTGTCAAGCACCCCAATTATGAGAAATAGCAGGTTTCACTGCTCCCCTCTTCCTCTTTTTTTACACTAGTATATTCATCTTACCTTTTTTTTTTTTCTGTTTCCTCTCTTGAAACCCTCAGAAAGAAACCAAATCACCCCCAGGACCTCCAAGATCCCAGATCCTCAGATTTTTTTTCTTTCTGCACCTTTCTGCACCACCTCTCTGCCTTGAAGATGGGTAACATGCTTCATCTCAAGTCCTTTGGAGACATGATAGGTCATTTCTTGGATTAAAATTCTTAAGTCTTTCAAAGCTACTTGTGTTTATGATGTGGCTACCTTTGTGTTTTCCTGATTCTGATTGCTTCACTCTGCATCAGTTAATACTATGCAGAATTCTTTGAAATGGCCTCTTTTTTTTTTGGTCATTTTTTTTTTTTTACACAATGGTATTGTTACATTCATATACCACAATTTATTCATCATTTCCCCAATTATCTAAGAAGCAGTCTGAGGCCTTAGATTCTAGTTCTTTGCTTTTCTTCCTTCCTTTCTCTCCTTTTATTCCTACTTCGGGATTAGGAAGTTTGTTTTGCCGATGACTCTCCTTTTAATCGTCTCACTTACCCACTCCTCCTTCCCTTCTTGTTTCTCTGTTGAGTTTGGTGGACTTCTATGTATGTTTGTGTGGGTATTCAATGTTCCTTTGTCCATTTCAGAGAAGAATATGGTTCAGCTGATAACCACTCTCCTCACTCCTTCCTCTGTTTGTATTCTTGTCAAGTACCCCAATTATGAGAAAAGCAGGTTTCACTCTCCTTCTTCCTCTTTTTTTGTACTAGTATATTCATTTTACCTTTTTTTCTGTTTCTTCTCTTGAAACATTCAGAATGGAACCAAATCACTCCCAGGATGCCTTTTTCTTATTTAACACCTTTAGTGCTTTTTAAAGTCATTAAAGTTCTGAAGGGACATGTTTGTTCTCTCCGAGAATGTTAACACTACATTATCATTCAGCCCTTTCCAGTTTCTTTAACAAATTTACCTTTCTAGATTTCTCCAGACTCTTTGTGTTTGTGTTTCAAAGTTCCTACTAAGCTCTAATCTTTTTCATCAGAAATGCTTTAAAACTCTCTATTCTAGGGGTTCTTAACCATTTTTTTGTGTGTGCTATGTGGACCCCTTTGGCAGTTTGGTGAAGACTGTGGATTTGTTCTCAGAATAACGTTTTTGAATAATTGAAGGAAATGCTTCATTTCAGTAAGAACATAGTGAAAATAAACATGTAATTTTTTCCCACTCCAGTTTAATGGACCTCCTAAAATCTTTCCATAGATACCTTGGGAGTCCATAGACCTTAGGTTAAGAATTTCTGCTGTATTCCATTAAAGGTCAGTTTTTTTTTTCTCTGCAGCATTCTAATCAGCTTTTCAGAATGAGTTACTCTCAACTGTAAACCTGTCTTTTTCTGCCCTTTGGAGTATTGTATTCCAAGATCTCTCACTTTGAATAGAAGCTGCTAAATACTTAAACACAAGTTTATGGTTTTATAGAAAGGTATTTAAACTAGATGATCTAAGTTGATCTGCTTCCTTGGACCCACAGTGACTCTTCTTTTCCCCCAAACCAATACAATCAATGTACTGAATCATCATCAGTTCCATCATGTGAATAATGGATTACGACAAACGAATCCCTTTTTCTAGGAAATTTTTCTGGCTCCATATAAACATGATTCCCATTCAGCTATCTTAGCATCCTTTAAATGTTATCTACCCTAACCAAACTGGTTGATTGTAAGTCCCAGCAACAAGTCCTGACCTTTGTTCACTTACCCCGTTCTCTTCATTTTAATGACTGTTCCTTGACCCTTACCAGGGCTCATCAAAATCCTCCCTAGGGAGTATGGGCCTCTCCTTTAAGGCCCAGGTCAAGTACCACCTCTCCCAGGAAGCCTTTGCCCTGCTTCCACTTCTATTTTCTCTTAGCTCTGTGAAAGAGACTCTGTATGAGCTATTACTCTCATTTTACAGATGGAGAAACTGAACCTCCAAGAAAGTAAAGTGACTTACCCAGCATCGCATTGCCAGTAGCAGAGTCAGAATTGAATTCAAGTCTTCTAACTTGAAATACACTATCCCATGCTGTCCCGAATAATATAACTCAAATGGATTAGTGACTATCAATACACCAATTCAAAACTTTTCAGTAATTCCCTATTGATTACACCATACATTCCAAACCACTCAGCCTGACATTCAAGGCCCATTGCATTCTGGCTCCAACCTGATTGTCAAGCCTTATTTCACAATTCTTCCCTTCACCCATTTTATATTCTGTCCAGAAGCAGTCTATTTCCTGTTTCCCGTTCTTGTTCTGCTCCCTTCTGCTGCCGTGTCTTTGCTCCTGAAGGTCCTTATGCCTCTAACAGCATCAATCACAACCCATCTGTGCCTGTCCATCCTGTGTAACTCTTGTCCATGTCTTCCCCTAAGTTCATTGAAAGAGACACATCCAATGTGCTGGAGGCCTTCTTTACTTTCTCTTGACCTTGCCAAGGTATCAGTGGGACACTCTGTCCATCTGTCATCTCTAGCCCTTGCCAGTCGACCAACCCATCTTGTCTTCCTATCATACATTTCCTCAATCATATCCCTTACCCCTCTTCTTTGTAGAATTTCTCACTGGTTATATGATGTAGTCTGTGCATACCCTCTAAACACCTCTCTGTTGCTGTCTTTGTGATAAAAGTTTTTCATTCTTTGGAGACCGTTCTATCTTGTCATATAGTAACACAAGTAGTCAGTTGGTATTAAAAAATGGGCCTTCATATCCATAGGAAAGTTGGGGTCATTAAGAGAGCATTGGAGTTCCCCAAAGCTTAATATATATTTGTGTAATTCAACAGGCATTCATTAAGTGCCTACTATATGTAATGTCCTGTGATAGATAAGGAGAGAGGGGAATGGAGATAAGAAGACTAAAGAAGACTTTGTTCTAAAATCTAGGCACTCATAGGCAGTGAGAAGCAGACATATGCATAAATAACTATAACATTATAACCCAGGGAGTACGGTAAGTGTATAGAAGTCGAACAGAAGGGGATGAGATTCCTGGGGGAGAGAGAGAGAGAGAGAGAGAGAGAGAGAGAGAGAGAGAGAGAGAGAGAGAGACATTGCTTTCATTTGGGTTGGATGATCAGGCGAGGCTTCAGGAAGAAGGTAGTTAGCTCCAGAGTTGGGTCTTGAAGGCAGAGGACTTCAGCGATTGGAGATGGAGATAGAGAAGTCCACTCCAGGCATGAGGACCAGGCACAAGGACCTTCAGGAGCAAAGACACGGCAGCAGAAGGGAGCAGAACAAGAATGGGAAACAGGAAATAGACTGCTTTTGGACAGAGTATAAAATGGCTGAAGGGAAGAATTGTGAAATAAGGCTTGACAATCAGGTTGGAGCCAGAATGCAATGGGCCTTGAATGTCAGGCTGAGTGGTTTGGAATTTATGATGTAATCAATGGGGAATTACTGAAAAGTTTTAAGCAGGGAAGGGACATAGCCAGAGCTGGCCATTTGAATATTCATATTTGAAGCTGGGTAAAGAAAGGATTGGGGAAGGGAGAGGGGGAAGGCTCTCAGAGACCAGAGAGGAAGTTATTACAATAGCCTAGGTGAGAGGTGATGAAGACATCAGCAGGGGTGGTGACCTTAAGAATAGAGAAGGTGACCGAGGGGAGGTGTTTTGGAGATAGAATCAACAGGATTTGGGAACTGATAGGCTCTTGGGGATGAGGGGAAGGGAAGACTCCAAGATGGCTCCAAGGTTTTGAACTTTAGTAACTGAGAGGATGCCTAGACATCAGTGAAATAGGGAAGCTGGGAGAAAATAGAAAGAAGTTGGGTTGAGGGAGCATGGTGTGAAGATTCTTGAACTGAATAGATTCTCTGTTTTCCCACGAGTTTTCTGGGGATAGTGACAGTTGAGGCAGTGTGGCAATACTCAGGAGAGTTATTTGGAGGCTGTGGGTCCTATCCGGTATCCTCCAAATTAAAATTGCTTCCATTTCCCTAGTGGAAAAAAGCACTTTTTTCACAACAGACTCATGAGGTAGGAAGTGTAAATATTATACCCATTTTACAGAGGAGGGGCCTGAAGCTTAGAGAGACAAAGTAGAATACTCACAGATCCAGCTACCAAGGGGGGAGGAAAGCACTTGCTCCCCTTTTGCACCGGGCTAGCTTTTCTGAGGGCCCAGCTCTTCCTGCTGTCATTGCCAGCTTCCTGTCCTGCCCTGCCCACCTCAGGAAAGACTCTGCCCCTGGAGGGTACCACCCAGGGGCTGGGAAGCTGACTCTTCTCAGGCATAGTTCAAGGATGAGTCAGAAGGATGGAGAATGATTGCCTAATTCAGCTCCACCCATACTGGAGGAGGGCTGGAGGTAGGGAGAATCATGGCCCTGGGCTGAGGTCTTGGCTTTTTCCTAAGTCTCTGACCCTCTGCAGATTCTGAGGGGAGGGGTCAGACTGAAAATACTAGGTCTTCACCAGACAGGTATCATGGGGTCCCATATAACGGATGAATCATAAACCTTAGAACAGAGATTGTCAGTAGTAAAAGGAACCATACACATCGTCTCATTCAACCTGGTCATTTTACAGATGAGGAAGACTGAGGCCTAGAGAGAAGAGGTCAGTTGCCAAGGCCACACAGCCGGTCAGGGGCAGAGATTGAATCAGACCCTAGATCTTCTACATCAAATCCTGGGCCTTTCGTTGTGATGACTACATGGTATCAGAGCTTTGTCCTTTTTCCTTTTTTTAAGTGGTGTTTTCATCACCATTGCTTTTTGTTACAGAAAGGAAAAGCTGATATGGAAAGTGAACAGCTCTTTAATATAATAACAATAATTGCTAACATTTATATAATGATTAATACTTCAAAGCATTGTGCTATTCGTTATTCAGTTGCTCATATCTGACTCTTTGTGACCCCATGGACAATAACATGCCAGGACCTTCTAGCCTCCACTATTTCTCAAAGTCTGTCCAAGTTCATGTTCTTTCTTTCCATGCCACTATCTCCTGCTCTCCCCTTTTCTTTTTGCCTTCCCAACATCAGGGACTTTTCCAATGAGAACTATGCTAAGCATTTTATAATTATTACTCATTTGATCCTCACGGCAACCCTAGGAGGTAGGTGCTGTTATGCAACCCTAGGAGGTAGGCGCTGTTATTATCCCCATGCTTCAGTCCTTTTTCAATGGTCCCTTTCCTTTGCACCACTGGTTAAAATGAAGATTTCCCTTTTGGGGGAAACAGCCGAGCTGAGAAATAGATAGAAAAAAAGAGATTAGGGAGGTGGCATCCAGGTGAGGTGGATACAAACAGTGCCCTGAGTGTTAAAAAGAATATTAAGGGTTGCTTTTCCAGTACTTCATAAGGCCTCTCCTGAGCTTGAGGTTGTCCTAAAGTCCTTTTCCCCTTTTCTATTCTCTATGTCTGTATGATAAAGGCACCTCCAGACTACCAGACATCCCAGGCATTTTGGAGCCTTGCTTGGTCCTCCATTCTCTTGTCCTCTTCCCCTAATTCCATAAAATTGTATTTAAACCATACCTCAGATCTGGCTGACTGCCTTTGCCTCCTACTGGAAGCAGGGGCTGCTCTGCTCCCTTAGGGGAGCAGGGCCTGTGGCCTATGCTCTGCCTCCTATGTGGACTAGAGCCCTTTGGGGCTCTGCCTCATGGGGAGTAGACTGGCTTGGGTGCATCACCCCAATAAATGCCTTTAACTTGAAGACTGTCCAAGTGAATTCTTTCAGGACATTAGGACCCTCAAGTCTATTCCTCATCCTTACAGGTAGCATCCCAACATTCTTGGGGTCCACCCTGAACTCATCACCAATGGCTACAGAGAAGGTCTAAGTGAATTCTTTCACACCTGAACTCCCGACTCTGACCTCAACACAGGGACCTGGGCTCTAGACAACTCCCTCCTCATTCACTTTGTGACCTTGGACAGGTCACTGTCCCTTCTGAGCCTTAGTTTCCTCCCCTGTCCTGCTTCTCTCATGGGGCTATCAAGATTGTGAGAAATGGTGGAAGCAGTTTTGTTTCCACAGAATTGAAAGTATCTTCCCCCTCCTCCAGCTTTAGCTTTAGCAGAATGTAAATCAGGTTACTAATTAGAACCAGTTCTGATCAGAGCTGTGATCTAGCAGACACCAGGTTTCTGGTCCAGTGAAAGATTAGAGATTTGAGCCATTTGAGGAGGGCATGACGTAGGCAGTCAGGGGGTTGTATCTGGCCAACGAAGAGCTTGGTGGGAGATTCAAAGGGAGAGTCAATAAAAGGACTGGCGTCTGTCTGAGTCCTTGTATATTCCTTGGTACTCTGTTCAGGGGATGTACCCATATATTCAGAATGAATAAATGTAAAATATAATTAAAACCTTCCTGGCTTCCCAATGAGTATTGTTTATTCCTAGACAACATGAGTATATTTATAACAGGATGAAATAAGAGAATGAATGAGAGGAGCTTTGGAAATATTAAGTATTATACATGCATATGTTATTAGTAGAGCATGAATTTCTGTGTGTGTGTGAGCACCAAAATAACCTTCCTGACATACAAGTATGATCGTGTCACTCCTCTGCTCCTGGAACCTCAGTGCTCCCTAATGCCTCTTGGATGATATATGAATTCCTCAACTTGGCATTAAGATGATTTCATACCCTTGCTCCTGCCTACTTTTCCAGATTTGTTTCATATTACTTTCTTTGTGTACTCTACATTTCAGTCAAACTGGCCTATTTCCTGTTCCTTACAAGCAATATTTCATCTATCACCTCTGTGCCTTTGCTTTCTACCATGTTTGGAAAGTCCCCCTTCTCACCTCTTAGAGTCCCTGTTGAGGGTTGAGGGAAATGAGGTCCAGGAATCCCAAGACTGGAGTTCCCAGATGGGGTCATTGAGGGGGAGTGCCCCTCGAGGACCTGAGTACTGGAGAGGGTCAGGGCCATCTGGAATGAATTCACAATCTCAAGCATTCTTTAAGTCAAGGTGGCAAAGATTTATTATACTTTACAGTGTAATACAGTGCAAGAATTCTTAGGGAAGGGGCAGCTAGGTAGCACAGTGAGTAGAGGACTGGCCCTGGAGTCAGGAGGACCTGAGTGCAAATCTGGACTCAGATACTTGACACATTTACTAGTTGGGCAAGTCACTTAATCCCAATTGCCCTGCCTTCTCCCCTAAAAAAAACTTAATAAAAAAAGAATTCTTAGGGAACCTGCAACCTTACAGGGGCACAGGAAAGTTTATATATGAGATTTAGGGGTGAAACATGTCAATTAGGTGTTTTGGGGTGGGATTAGGGAGTGGTTAAGGGGTGGTCAGTTCTTAAAGGAACATGCACTTTCTGTATCTACTGCGCAAGTATCTTCCCCAGAGTTCACTGGGAAATAGCCCAAAGCCGGGGGGTGGGGGTGGGGGTGCTACCTGGAGGTGTGGTTTTGACTGTGAAATGTCACTAAGTCAACTAATGGTCAGGGCTGGCTGGAAATATCCAGGTGGCTTCCATCAAATGTTTTGTTAGACAAGATGAATGTAAGGGAGTATACATTTGACTATGTCCAAGATATATATCAGTAAGGTCAGCAAGTAGTAAATATCATTATGGCCCAGTGCACAGCCAATTAGCACATACACAGGGAATCTAAACCAATAAATTCTATACATGCAGCTAGCCACAGTATCAGGAGGAGAGGTAAGTGTTTTGCTAAGGCATGCTGCCCTTGAACTGGAGAGGAACTGCTAGGGCCAATGTTTTGAAGCTGGGGAGAGATGTGATTTTAGAACTGGATGTAATTTTGGAATTGGGGTCCAGGCACAGGTGGCTAAGGAGAAATGTTAGAATTAGGGTTCAAGCACAATCACCCAAGCACCCCTTCCTTACCTGTCTCCAAAGACTCAGATCAGGTAGCACTTTCCTAAATGAGGCCTTTCTTGATCACCTCTTTCCTACCGTCTTTACTCTCCTCACCCTTAGAATTGCTCGGTATAGATTTAGTTGTCTTGTATGTTCAATCAGTCTTCTACTAGAATGCACACTTTTTTGAGGGCAGTGAGGACCGATTCTGCTTCTTTTGTCTTTGCATCCCCAGAGCCTACCACAATGTCTAATACACAGTTCAGTTTGGTCATTTGTAGGTCTTGGCCCACTCTTTATGACCTCATTAAAGGTTTTCTTGCCGAAGATCCTGGAGCGGTTTGCCATTTCCTTCTCTAGCTCATTTTACAGTTGAGGAAACTGAGGCAACAAAGGTTAAGTGAGTTGCCCAGGGTGACACAGCTAGTATGTGTCTGAGGCTAGATTTGAACTGAGTAACATGAATCTTCCTTACTCCAGGCTTGGTGCTGACATACAGTGGACACTTAGTAAATCCTTGCTCAATTTAATAGAATTAACATAGTATAGGCTTTGACATAATAATTATTATATTATCATCTGCACATAAATTATAAATATAATATCAGCTCACAGGTATGTTTTGGAGTACATGGGTACACATCTCTGTAAGGGTTCACACACATATGAGCATTTACACATTCCCCCCCCACACACACCTATATAAGAACATTCAGGTCACCTCAGTCCTTCCTGTGTTGGACTAGCGATCTTTGAGGGGCATGGGGAGGTGGATGTGTTGGCCCCAAGAAGAAAAAGAATCCTAGGCTCTGCCCTTGGTGAGCTCTTGGCCTGGCTAGGATAAGAGATTCCCATCCAGGGTGCAATAGATAACAGAAAAGCAGAGGACAGAATTTAGTGTGAGCTTGAAGGGCTGCTAATCCAAAGGCTGGGGGAGCTCCTGGAAAGGAGAATTCCCTACAGGCCAGACCAATCAGGGAAGATTTCTTGGAGGAGGCAGGTTTTGCCCTGGAGCCAACTCTTGTTTTCCTGGTTCTTAGGAGGGGCTAATTTTAGGGCTGCTAGCTGGCTGTCTTTGACAGCTGTCTCAGCCCCTGCCTGGGGCCCTTCCCAGACTGCTTAGGCTCTGGGGACAGCCCAGGTCACTGGACAGTGGGCTCCAGGCCAGTCTTCCACTCCAGTGGTGTTAATAACAAGACAGAAATACCCCCTTCACGGGCCCCAGGGCTGGAAAGCAACACCCTTCACTATCCAGGCCTCTATTACATTCCTTCAATCATACCTTGGAGATGGGGAAACAGAGACCCAAAGGGTTAAGGAGGCAGCTCGTAATGTCCTTTGGTCCACATGACCCATCATCGCCATGCGTCTACCAACCAGCCCTGATGTGGGGAGCAAGGGAAGACCAGAGGTACTAGAAAGAGCAGTAAATTTGGAGTCAGAAGACCCAGATTCAAATCCTAGCCCTGCCACTTGCTAAATATGTAACCATGGACTTAGTATCTAGGCTACATACTGATAAAGTGAGGGCATGAGACTAGATGATCTCTTAAGTCTCTTGTATGTAATTTGAAATCGTATGAAAAGAGGAATGGGACCTAAAGTGAGAAGCTAAGCTAAAAATAACAAGATTCAGTTACTTAGCTAATATTTTGGAGTAGCTCAAAGTAACTTATATTGAACCATCGAATCTAGTTAAGAGTTTCTGTTCTTTTCTAATGGCCAGTTGGCTAAAATGGCTAGAATACATCCTTAACAGACCATTACCCAAAGTAAGTGTAAACTCCCTAACCACAGAATCATTACCTTACTCCCTTAATCCATCAGCTTTCTTGTCAACACTGGTGATTGGATGGACAGATGGATGAATGGATAGGTGGGTGGATGGATGGATGGATAGATGGATGAAAAAGCATCCATTAAGAACTTACTATACCTCAAGCACTGTGCTAAGTACTGGAAATACACAAAAAAAAAAAATGCAGATGGTCTTTGCTCTCAAGGAGCTTATATTTAATAGGGAGAACATATAGAAGCGTGGTGGCCTGGGAGGTTTGGAATGTCATAGGGATATAGCAATAGCAGTATTGATTTGATTATGGTTTGTCATTCAGCCATATCTGACTCTTCCTGACCCCATGTGGGGTTTTCTTGGCAAAGATACTGGAGTGATTTGCCATTTCCTTTTCCAGCTCATTTTACAGATGAGGAAACTGAGGCAGAGTGAATTGACTTGGCCAGGATCACACAGATAGGAAGTGTCTGAGGTCCGATTTCAACTCAAGAAGATGAGTCATCCTGACTTAAGGCATGGAGCTCTATCCACTGTGGCGCCACCTATGCGTATGGCTCCAGAACAGGAAAGGGGTAGAAGTGGAGGAGGGCTAGGTGTATGGAGGGTAAAAGCTGGCCAGGATGTAAGAAGAAGCATCTCTGGGGCCACAATTATACCTGGCCACAGGTGGCACTCACCTATCATGACCACAGCACCCTAATGTGAGAATTCAGTAGTTGTAAGGATTAAATCCTACAGGCTGTGATCTGTAGTCAGAGAGTTCAACAGATGGGTGACTGGTGAGAATGTAAGGGTCCTAAGGGTGAATCTGGGGAAAGGTTGTGGATAATTCTGTCCAGCTTATCCCTAATACTCATCTTTGCTTTTACAACTGCATCCAGTCCCCATCCCTTTGCTCCTCTACATGATCCTATGTCCCAGGTAGGTTTGGCTCTTCCCCCTCCCCCTCCTACACCCTCTACACCTTTGCTCAATCTGTTCCTAAATCCTTAATATCTTTCCCACTTTTTTCCTCTGTAAATCTTTCTCAATTCCTCAAGACTCAAACCAAGATCTGCCTCCTCCAGGCAGCCTTCTCTGACCACCCCAACCCAGAATCATCTTTCCCCTTAGGTGAATTTTCACAGTTACATTTTCTAGCATTTCATTCGATCCTGTTCTGTCTTGCTCTATGATTGTTTCCCCCATATGAGCTCTGTCTCTCCAACCAGGTTGTAAAGTTGGTAAAAGCTGAGCCTAGAAGTCTTCTTCCAGGCACTCAGAGGGTAACTCAGGACAGACTGGTTGATTTTGAGGTGTAGCCAAAGATCCCTAGGCTTAAGGTCAGGAGACCTGGACTCTGACCTGGCCTCTGCCACTGAGTCATCATGTGGGATGGGATGGGATTGGGAAATACCTTCCCCTCCTCTAAATCTCATTTCTGTATGTTAGGAATGGTAATACCTATACTTCAGGTATGTTGTGAGAATCCAATAAAAAAAATAAATGGTTTGACATTTTGTGAAATGGAAAGCCATTTATAGGTGAGAAGGGTAGGAGGTTATGATTAAGTTAGGTGAGACCAGGGACTAGAGAAAGGGACAAATACTTCCTTGCATGCTAATCAGCAGCTTTACTTCCCCTTCCTCTTACTGCTTTCTGTTTTTAGACTTTAGTAACATGAAATTATCTTTTTTTTTTCCAAGTTATTTCATGGAGGGATCCCAGATTTTGTACAAAGGATTGAGGCAGAGTGGGAAAGTATCTCAGGGACTGGAGCTAAGGACTTTAGGGGTGCTGGTAATGCCAGGATATGGAAAAGGGACTAGAGAGCTTGGTATCCATTCCCCTGCCACAAGACAAAATGGCATCTAACGCTGGTGATGATGATGATGATGATGACGATGGTCATGGTGAAGAGACTGATGCTGATGCCAGTGGTCTCCCACTGATGAGATGAGGAGAAAGGATGCCATTCCATCAAGCTTCCAGCCTGGTCTCCTGCTCTTGAGAGGAGAATATCACCACTCCCCCTTCTCCAAGTTCTTGCTTCCTTTCCTGAACTGCCCAAGATTGTGAAAGGACCCTGCCCCGCCCCGCCCCCCACCCCTGCAAAGGTCACAATACTATTAACTTTGAAAATCTCTCTAAATATTTCTCTTAATGATTAACAAATTTCTCCCAGTCATACCTTACACATCCCAGTAATTCAGAACCTCAGTAGGTCATCATCCAAATGCCATTCTCCACCCTCCACTGCCAAATTCCTTATCCCTTTTCCCCTCCACCCTTTCTAAAGTCCCAACTAAAAGCTACCCACCTCTTCCAATTTGCCCTTGGTGATACCTGCTCCATAGGCCACAAACTTGTTTTCATCTTAAATCTTTTCCTTTCCCAAATCCTCCCATCTTCTAGCCATCATTGAGACCTGACTTCCCACTGAGAAGACAGCCTCCTAGGCCAGCCTTTCTAGCACTGGCTGCACTCTTTCCCTAGACTCACTGGTTGAGGTGGGAGAATTGGAATACTCTCTATTCCCTATTGTCAATTCCAGGTTCTCCACCTACTCCATCACTCAGTAACCTCTTCTTCTTTGAGGTTCACACAGTACATCCATCCAGCTAATCAAAATCTTGGTGGGTATTGTTTACAGACCTCGAGGTCACTCCCCTTCCTTCCTTAATGAGTTCAGTACCTGACTCATAATCTCTCTCTTGGCCCCAATTCCTGTCCTCATACTAGGGGACTTGAATATACATATCGATATTCCCTCTAACAACCCTTAAGTTCCTCAACTTACTCATTTCCTGTAAACTACTCCTCCACCCTGCCTCAGCCACAATCAAAGATGGTCCTACCCTTGATCTTGACATCACCCATAAATGTGCCACCTCCATGTTCAAGAACTCTGAAATTCCTTTATTTAATTACAGTCTATTGGCTTGCCACTTCTCCCTCTGCCTTCCCACACCAAGTCTGGCTCTTGGTCTACACCACAACCTCCAATTCCTCAGTCCTTCAGTTTTCTTCCAGGCTATCATTCTTGTACTAGCTATACTCTCCTCCTTTACCTCTCTTGACCCCTTGATAAACCAGTTCAATTCTATACTGTCCTCTTCTCAAATCCCTTCCCCATTATCATACCATATGTGCCCTGCGAAACCTCAGTCTTGGATAACTCCCACCATTTGTCATCTTTGCTCCTATACGGATACTGCTGAAAAAAGGTTGAGAAAATCATGCAACCATTTAAATTGAATCTGGGGGGTGGAGCCAAGATCGTGGCTGGAAAGCAGGGACTTGTTTAAGCTCTCCCCCACATCCCTCCAAACACCTGTAAAAAATGGCTCTGAACAAATTCTAGAGCTGTGGAACCCATGAAATAGCATGGGGAAGCAGGTCTCCAGCCCAAGACAGCCTGGCTGGTGACTGGGGAGGGTCTATTACACAGCGCTGGGAGCAGAGCACAGCCCAGGGTGGGCAGTTCCAGGACCAACCAGACAAGGAGTAGGGCGAAGCAGGCCTGAGGGCCATGAATCATTGAGCTGTGGCAGTTACCAGACTTCTCAAGCCACAAATGCCAAAGACCACAGAGCAGGTTAGTGGGAAAACTGCTGGATAGGGGTGAGAGTGGTCGGTCCCAGCCCTGGGGGTGGCAGAGGTGGCATATTGGTGGCAGCAGCAGCAGCAGGAAGCTCCCTTGGCTGCTTCCAGAGCTCCAGCATCAGCTGCTAGAGCAGAACTCCAAGGAGTACTTTGCTGGTGCAGAGGCAGGTTCTCTTGCTTTGCCCTGCTTGGATATGGATCATGGTCCTGGTTGGCAGTTCTTGGGGGAAAAGGAATTCTGCCGTGATAGAGCTTGTGGTGATGGTGGAGCATAAGTAGCTCTGAAAACAGCAGTGCTTGGCCCCTAAAGCTTGGAACAAAGTGCTCTCTACTCTACAAGCACTCATACCCTGACAAAAAGCTCAAGAGTCAAGTAGTTGGCTGGGAACATGAACAGGTAGCAAAAACAGACTCAGACTATAGAATCTTTTTTCGGTGACAAAGAAGATCAAAACATACAGCCAGAAGAAGTCAACAAAGTCAAAGAGCCTACATCCAAGGACTCCAAGAAAAATACAAATTGGTCTCAGGCCATGGAAGAGCTCAAAAAGGATTTGGAAAAGCAAGTTAGAGAAGTAGAGGAAAAATTGGGAAGAGAAATGAGAGTGATGCAAGAAAACCATGAAAAACAAGTCAATGACTTGCTAAAGGAGACCCCAAAAATACTGAAGAAAATAACACCTTAAAAAATAGACTAGCCCAAAAGGCAAAAGAGCTCCAAAAAGCGAATGAGGAGAAGAATGCCTTGAAAGGCAGAATTAAGCAAATGGAAAAGGAGTTCCAAAAGACCACTGAAGAAAATACCACCTTAAAAATTAGACTGGAGCAAGTGGAGCTAGTGACTTTATGAGAAATCAAGATATTATGAAACAGAACCAAAGGAATGAAAAAATAGAAGACAATGTGAAATATCTCATTGGAAAAACCACTGACCTGGAGAATAGATCCAGGAGATATAATTTAAAAATTACTGGACTACCTGAAAGCCATGATCAAAAAAAGAGCCTAGACATCATCTTTCAAGAAATTATTAAGGAAAACTGCCCTGATATTCTAGAACCAGAGGGTAAAATAGAAATTGAAAGAATCCACCCCATCGCCTTTTGAAAAAGATCCCAAAAAGAAAACTCTTAGGAATATTGTCACCAAACTCCAGAGTTCCCAGGTCAAGGAGAAAATACTGCAAGCAGCCAGGAAGAAACAATTTGAGTATTGTGGAAACACAGTCAGGATAACACAAGATCTAGTAGCTTCCACATTAAGGGATCGAAGGGCTTGGAATATAATATTCAGGGGATCAAAGGAGGTAGGATTAAAACCAAGAATCACCTACCCAGCAAAACCGAGTATAATGCTCCACGGCAAAATATGGATTTTCGATAAAGTAGAGGACTTTCAAGCTTTCTCAATGAAAAGACCAGAGCCGAATAGAAAATTTGACTTTCAAATACAAGAATCAAGAGAAGCATGAAAAGGTAAACATGAAAGAAAAATTATAAGGGACTTACTAAAGTTGAACTGTTTTGTTTACATTTCTACATGGAAGGATGATGTGTGTAATTCATGAGACCTCTCTCAGTATTAGAGTAGTCGAAGGGAATATACATATATACAGACAGAGGTCACAGGATTAGTTGAATATGAAGGGATGATATCTAAAAAAATGAAATAAAATTAAGGGGTGAGAGAGGAATATATTGAGAGAGAGAGAAAGGGAGAGATAGAATGGGGTAAATTACCTCACATAAAAGTGGCAAGAAAAAGCAGTTCTGTTGGAAGGGAAGAGGGGGCAGGTGAGGGGGAATGAGAGAATCTTGCTCTCATCGGATTTGACTTGAGAAGGGAATAACATACACACTCAATTAGGTATCTTACCCCACAGGAAAGTAAGGGGAAGGGGATAAAAAAGGGGGGATGATAGAAGGGAGGGCAGATGGGGGAGGAGGAAATCAAAAACAAACACTTTTGAAAAGGGACAGGGTCAAGGGAGAAAATTCAATAAAGGGGGACAGGATAGGATAGAGGGAAATATAGTTAGTCTTTTATAACATAATTATTGTGGAAGTGTTTTGCATAATGCTATATGTGTGACCTATGTTGAATTGCTTGCCTTCTTAGGGAGGATGGGTGGGAAGGGAAGAGGGGAGAGAATTTGGAACTCAAAGTTTTAAAAGCAGATGCTCAAGAAAAAAAAAAAGCTGTTTTTGCATGCAACTGGGAAATAAGATATATAGGGAATGGGACATAGAAATCTATCCTGCCCTGCAAGAAAGTAAGGGGAAAGAAGATGGGGGCAGAGAGTGGGGTGACAGAAGGGAAGGCTGACTGGGGAACAGGACAATCAGAATATATGCCATCTTGGAGTGGGGGGGAGGGTAGAAACGGGGAAAAAATTGTAACTCGAAATCTTGTGGAAATCAATGTTGAAAACTAAAATATTAGATAATAAAATATAATTAGAGAGAAAAAAAGAAGTAATTGCCACAGCCACCCCAACCTTCATCAACCACTACCATGATCAGTCAGGAGCCATCAAGGCAAGACTCTCCACACGCAAAAAGATTACAACTCACTGAAGGTTCAGATGATGGTTAATATTGTTTAGCAATAAAGTATTTTTAATTGAAAAAAATAAATAAATTGAATCTGATACAGTTTAGGGGTACAAGGACCCCAAAACTATTGAAGCACAGGGCAGAGTCATCTGGAAAGAATTTGTGGACTCAAGCAGTCTTCCAGTCAAGTGGCAAAAGTTTATTATAATGCTAATAAAGCAAGCAGAGCTCCTTAGGGAACTTGTATCCTAATGGGAGTGAACCTAAAGCTTATATAGAAACAGTTCAGTGAATGGTGTACCAAATATGCTAATTATGTGGTGAGGGGCAGAAAGGAACATACAGCTTCTGTACCTTGTGCATCATTTACTACTAGAAACCCTGATTGGGGGTGGGGTGGGGGACTTCTAAGAGGTGTGCTTTTGGTCTGCTACCTCTGTAACAAGATAGCCTTGGGAATTGAAGTCTATAGCTTGACGTCTGGATTGTATATAGTAACTGTGGGAATCAGTACATAATAGTTCTGTTGGTACAAGATAGTCCTGTTTATACAAAATCCTTGGAGGTCAGCTTGTTCTTGGGGCCACTCATGAGTTAATGCCAGTGATAGGATCTATAGGCTGGGGAGACCTATGGTCCTAGGGTTGGGGTCCAAGCACCCCATTAGATCCACTACAAATTTATTTTACATAACCTCAACTGGGGTCCTCATTGCTGCTAGATGATTCCACTATAATTCCTTATCAACTCACTTCATAGAGGCTCTTGCTAATGTTTTTATTCCTCTTCAAACCTCCTGTGGCTTCTCCTCTCTCCATCTTCACAGTTAAGAACTTTATCTCATTTTTTACTGAAAAAAAAATGAGGCCATTTACTGAGAGTGCCTTCTTCCCACCTTTTCTTTATCTCATATCACCCAGATGCCTTCTACCACTGTTTCCTCCTTCACCCCTGTCTCACATCATGGCCTTTCTGGCCAAGGCAAATCCCTCTACACACACAAATGATCCCATTCCATGCTATCTCTTCCAAGAGATTGCCTTCTCCATCATTCCCACTCTCTCATTATCTTCAATCTCTCCCTATCTATTGGCTACTTCTCTACTGCCTATAAATATACCCGTGTCTTCCTTGTCCTCCAAAAACTCCTCACTTGCTCTTTCCATCCCCATTAACCTTTGCCCATATCTCTCCTGCCTTTTGTGGCTAAACTCCTTGAAAAGACCTTTGACAATAGGTGCCTTTACTTCTCTCTCTTCTTAATTTTTTGCAACATCTGGTGTCTGTCCCCATTGTTCAACTGAAATTGCTCTCTCCAAAGTTGTCCGTGATCTCTTAGTTCCCAAATCCAATAGCCTTTTCTCAGTCCTCATCCTTCTTGACCTTTCTCCAGTCTTTGAAACTATTGAATACCCTCTTATGCTTGATACTTTCTTCTCTCTAGTTTTTTGGGAAACCATTCTCTCCTAGTTCTCCTCCTACCTATCTGCCTGTTCCTTCTCTGTCTCCTTTGCTGGATCCTCTTCCAGATCTCACCCTCTAACCATGGGTATCCCATGGGGCTCTGCCCTGGACCTTCTTCTCTTCTCTCTCTATGCTATTTTGCTTGGTGATCTCATCTTCTCCTGTGTATTCAATTATCACCTCTATGCTGATGATTATCAAATCTACTTAACCAGCCCTAATCTCTTTGTTGACCTCCATCCCCACATCTCCAATTGCTTATTAGACATCTCAAACCAGATATGCCATAGACGTCTTAAACTAAGCATTCTCCAAACTAAACTCATTATCTTTCCCCCCAAACCCTCCCACTTTCTAAATTTCTCTATTAATGTTGAGGTCATTTGGTTGGTTGATTGTTGTCCTTTGTTCTCAAAGAGGACCAAAATGACATCACTATGCTTGATTCAAAGTGTCTGACTGTGGCTGATCAGGCTAATAGTTGAGGTCACTACTATCTTCCCAGACCCCAGGTGTCATCTTCAATTTCTCATTCGTTCTCATCCTCTTATCCAATCTGTTATCAATTCCTTTCAATCTTATCTTTGAAACATCTCTCATGTGCCCCCTTTAAGAGAAATGATGATTAAATAACTAATTGTTAATATTGAGAAGACACAGGATTTATCCTTTTCTGAAACATTCTCTACTAGGCCAAGCCAGCATCTGAAAGACATTGCTGATAATGAGATTGGATTAACTTTCTCTTCAATCTTGTTCAGACCCCACCTAGGTAGGGAAGCCCATTGTGTTCTACTCAGGTCTGGGTGGGGATAAATCCTTTGATTAGATTGCCCTAGGCAGTGGGTATTTGGGAAATAAATGGCATGATCAAAGTCAGTCCCTCAGTCCCTTATTAGAATAGGTCCACTTATATCATAATATTCATTTTTTCTCATTATTTAACCAGAGTAGATTGTTACTCTCAGGAACAGTGGCTCTTCTAAGAGCTTATAAGCATTGAGTGGGTTCCATTAAGGGTCTTTGGCATTCAAGAGTGTCACTGACCCCTTTTATTAATTGTATGCCAGCATGATTAATAAAATGATTAATTACCTAGAAATTATGTCTCTTGAACTTTTTATGTCATACTTTCTTTTGACATTGCCACCAAGCTGGTGTAGGCTCTCATCACCTCATACCTGCAATATTGCCATAGTCCATTGGTGAATCTGCCTGCCTGAAGTCTCTCCCCACTCCAACCCATTCTTCACTCTGAATGGGATGGATAATTGTGAAGACTTCACAGGGTATGTCTAATGGAGAGGTTTTGGGATTTGGCCTTGTAATTTTGGAAGGCATGCCCTTTCCCCTCTCTCTCAGATGTTAGAAGATAATGAATTTCCTGTGAGCTATTTGT
>CM053622.1:710959230-710971105 GCA_028646595.1 Phalanger gymnotis
TCGGGCCTAGACTGTAAGCCCACCTCCCAGCCAATGGTGAGAAGGGATAGAGGCGGGTGGGAATCTTTTTCATTAAGAGTACAAGTTAGGATGGGTCCCCTTTTATCTTGCCTCCTCCATTATGGAGGTGTGCCCAAATCTTGCAAGGTTTGTGAAATAAATATACTTTGTTCCTCCTAAGGATGTCTCTCCTATTATTTAAAAATTCTGTCCCATACAACTCAGTTGCCAAAGTAATCGTCTAAATTTTAGGTTCAACCATGTCACTATCCCCTAACTGAAAGAAGTCAAGTGGCTCCAAACTGCCCCAGTCTTCTTATAACTTACACCCTCACCCCTCCCATCCCAGATCCAGCAACACCAGTATCCTTACTGTTCCTCAAAAAAGACACTCCATGTCTCAGCTCTGGGCATTTTACCTGGTGGTCCTCCAGGCCTGAAATGTTCTCCTTCCTCATCTCTGCCTCCTGGCTTCCTTGGCCTCCTTGAAATCCCAGCTAACATCCCATCTTCTCCAGGAAGCCTTTCCTGATACATCTTAATTTCAGTGCTTTCTCTCTGCTGATTATCTCCTATTAATCCTAAATATATCTTATTTTTCCATTGTTGCCTGTATGTTGTCTCTTCCATTAGACTGTGAGTTCTCTGAGGGCAGGAACTGTGTTTCACCTTCTCTGTATCCCCAGTGCTTAGTATGGTGCTTACCTTTATTAAACTACCATAGTAGATTCGTGGTTGGTTGATTGGTTGTTGTCCTTTGTTCTCAAAGAGGACTTCACTTACTAATGTGTGACCTTGGCAAGTCACTTAACCCCAATTGCCCTGCCTTACCCTCTCCCCACTTCCAAAAAAAACAAAAACAAAAACAAATCAAAGAGGACTAAAATGGCATCACTATGTTGGGGTCAAGGTATGGTCTGTCCGACTGTGACAGATCAGATCAATACGAACTTGGAAGGCTCCACTACCAGTCAGGCACAAATAGTCCATATGAACATTTGGAGTGGAGATGTGTCCAAATTTGCACATCTCACTACTGCAACTTAACTAAATAAATGTTTATGGATTGACTAATAGTGATGATGTTGCTAATGATGCTGGTGACTGCGGTAATGATGATGGTGATAGCAAGGATGGTGGTGCTGATTATCATGAGGAGAGTGTAGATGATGATAGGATAACAATGGGCATGATGCTGGGGATGGCAGTAATGGCATTGATGTCTGCTGATGGCAAGCTATGTGGTACATAAGTCCGACATGGTGACTTTGGCCTCACTCTCTCGGGGTCAGACCTGTTCCAACATTTGATCCCCCTCGGGACTCTTTAGTACCTTTAAAAAAAAGTTTTTAAAAATTTTTTTGGTTCTCTAGTGTCTCTAGAGAGTTAGGATTTGTCTCTTCTCTGCCATCACCACCATCTGGGTCTCCTTATTCTTAGAGGTCTAGTAACTAGCACTCGAGTTTCATTTAACCACTTAACATTAGCTTAACTTTACTTCAAAGATATAGCAAGAACAAATACACAAACATATCTCTGAACATCTCAGGGGCATAACCTCCCTGTTACAGCACCTTGGTCTCTGGGAAGAGAGGGAGGAATTAGCTTAGTTCCTACATAGCATTAGTCCCACAGAGTTCAATCCCAAAGTTAACAGTACAAGCTTCTGCCTCTGGAGGTTTGATCCTTCGCTGTTGGGCAGATTTCAACATTTGACCTAGATTTCTTGGACTCCTGAATCTCCATTGCTTGTGTCCTTTGTCCAGATTAGAGACTTCCTTTCCGAGTAGAAAAAATAAATGAGAAGCCCCAAGCCTGTTTGGGGGGCCACATTGCCTAAATGGGGGAGAGGAGAGGAGATGGCTCTCAGGCCGTGCTCTCCCTACCTTGTGGTATGAGTGTAGGAGCACTTCACCTAAAACAGCAAAAGCTCCTAGCAGAGAGGGAAAGGAAGAAAATGAGCATTTCTTGAATGCCTACTATGTGCTGGGCACTACCCTAAGCACTTTTTACAAATATTATCTCCTTTGATCCTCACATTAACTCTGTGAGATAGGCATTATCATATCCCCATTTTACAGGAACTTAAGGCAAACAAAGATTAAGTGACTTGCCCAGGGTCACAGAGCTAATAAAAGCCTGAGGCTGTAATTGAACCCTTTGAACTGATCTTTTTTACTCTGGGTCCAGAGTTCTATTCAGTGCACCATCAGCCAAGTGCTGAGTCAGAGCATTTTAAAAATGCTCACTAGTTTGCGTACACAGCAAATTGAAACATAAAAACAAAACTACTTCCAGCCACATGGTATGCCAACATAGTATGCTCATTCATGCCCCAGTTTTCCTGTCTTCCAGAAGTAGGTCCCCAGCATTTTCTAAATGGTCATTACCATCTTAGGTGGTCAAAGCATGGACCACCGCCACCCTCCTCCTCTCCCCAATACACTAGAAAAAGCACTGGATTTCTGGTGAGAAAACTAGCTCAAGTCACACATTTCCATCTTACTGGCTGTGTGACCTTGTGTTTTTTTTGCGAATATTGTAGTCAAATGGTTCTAATTGTTTGACGAAGTGGATTCTGGTCTGGTCCCACAAGTGAGTGCATCAGGAGAAAAGTTTGCATTTCTCCGGTTTTCCCTTGGTTGGGGGACGGAACATTACAAGATTTGTGATGAGAAAGCAATGTAGGCAGTACACCTGGAGTTAAGAAAGCTTCCTGATTGGCTGAGAGTAGCCTAAGATTAAAGATGAGATCAATGAGCTTGGCCGTGTGTCCAAGTGGGAGGATCCCAAAACAGCAGGCTAGAGTGTGTTCTGTACTCAGAGCTGGCATCCTCATCTGGGGCCGGGAGGGAGCCAGATGCTCAAGGCTAGAAGAGAATCATATAGGGCCAGACCAGACCCAGAAAACTGCAGCACAATAGAATGTTCTTATGGCTTCACCTTAATAAGGGTTAAACAATCTAGGCATTTGGATTAGTTGTGTAAAACCAAGATATTCAGAAAGCCTGTATCAAATGTATCATCTATCCTAAGCATTCTGTGCCATTAGGATGGGACCCCAAATTTCATATTCTCACTTTGGTTCCAGGATTAGTTCCTTGCAGTGCTTAACCTCATACCCATTATCCTTCTCCTGGTGTGGTATCCTGAGGTATCTGGAGACAGCAGCAGAAGGAGAACAAAGAAGGAGATTATGGAGGAGGAGGGAACAGGTCCCTGAGCTCACAGAATCAAGCAGCAATAGGGGCTGGAAAGATCCACATGGCTTGGAAACTCCAGGCTGGGAGTTAGGGATCAGGAAATTTGAGAAATTAATAAGAGAAAGCCTAAGGATAGAAGACAAAGCTCTTTGGCATTGTCCAAGAGGAGAAGTTGGCACCTTGGAAGGCAATGAGGATCAATGAATTCTGAGACCTACGACAACGTGTTTGGATTTCTTCATGTTATATTCCACATAAGCTACCCACTCTTTTAAAAAACAGAACATCTTTGTGGCTATCATTCATTTTAATAATAATATTTATCTTCCTTTCTGAAAATAACCCTCTCCTACTCAGACAACCATCTCCTGTAATTAAAACTAAAAAAAAAAAAAGGGAGAATAAAAGCAATTCAGCAAAATTAATCAACTCATTAGCGTGTTTCACTCAGCGTGAAAGCAGAGCGTTCCATTGTCCCTCATCTCTGCAAAGAAAGGAGGGACGTGCATTCTCTCCTTTTTCCTCTGAGACCAAGCTTGATCAATGGAATTACACAACCTTCAGCGTGGGAGCTTTAGTTCTTTTCATTTACACTGTTGTACTCACTGGGCATATTGCTTTCCTGCTTCTGCGAATATCACTTGACGTAAGTTTTCCCATGTTTCTCTCAATTTTTTATAGTCATCATTTTTTTCCTTACAATATGATAATACTCCATTGTATGCCTGTACTACAACTTGTTCAGCCATTCCCCTATTGATGGGCATTTGCTTTGTTTTGGCTTCCTTGGGGCCATAACATTGCATAAGGTATTTATACAATAACTTACTTTTTCTAGAAGGGAGAGCCACTCTGTCTATGAAATGTGGCCCTGTTGGGGCAGCTAGGTAATGCAGTGAGTAGAGCACCGGCCCTGGAGTCAGGAGGCCCTGAGTTCAAATCTGGCCTCAGACACTTGACACGCTTACTAGCTGTGTGACCTTGGGCAAGTCACTTAACCCCAATTGCCCTACCTTCCCCCCTACAAAAAAAAAAGAGAAATGTGGCCCTGTGAGTAGACCACTCCTTCTCTTACCATCTAAGTCCCAGAGCGTACTTTCAATAAATGAATTAATGTTTGGCAAAGGAAAGAGAGATGGAAGGAAGGAAGGAAGGAAGGAAGGAAGGAAGGAAGGAAGGAAGGAAGGAAGGAAGGAAGGGTGTGAGGTAAATAAAATGTGAAGACTTCACAGGGAAGATATGTATAAATATATATCTATATCTATACCAAGAAATGTTTAAAAATCAAGAAATAAGAAAGTGAAAAAAAAATTCTGAGGCCATGAGAGTCTGATGGTTCAGTCCCTGAGAAAGTTTACTTTGAAACTTTTTGTTTTTTCTGCTGGTTCTGGTTTAAAGATTTGCTCAGTAAGAACAGGGTCATAATGACCGGTTTTTCTCTACTGTAAAGAATGGAGATGGTCTCCCCCTCCCCTTATCCTATTCTCCTTCTTTAGATTTGTAGATGTCACCTCAGTTGTAATCATTAACTAAGGGGAATGGGAATTGGAGTTTCTGTGCCTCAATTTCCTGGTTCTTTGTCCAGCTTTCCTGCTCAGATTGTAAGCCCACCTCCCAGCCAATGGTGAGAAGAGTCAGAGGTGGGCAGGAATTCTCTTGTGTTAGGTATAATTATGGGTGCTTTGCCCCTTGTAAAGCACCTCCTTTTCTGGTTCTGCTCTGTGCTAGCACAGGACGCCCAATTCTTGAGAATTGAATAAAATTTATTTCTGTTCCCACCCTGAGATGGTTCCTTATTAACTTTTAATTGGTGAGGGTCTTTCGTCCCACACAGAAGGAAGGAAGAAGGAAAGAAGGAAGAAAGAAGGAAAAGAGAGAAGGAGGAAAGAGAGGAGCAGAAGGCATTGAGTGAGAAGAATTTAGTCACAGAATCTTACAGATGGAAGAGATATGAAAGGTTGTGTAGTCCAACCCACATCTGAACTGGGGTTCTCTTTACAACATCCCTGACAAGCAGGTATCTAGACTTCACTTTAAGACCCACAATGATGGAGAATTTATTACTTTATGAAGTAACTTATTCCACCTTGGCATGGCCAAAATAGTGTACTTTGCACTGACCATGTTGCATGTTGGGACTGCTTCAGTCTTTATTTGTGGCTTTAACACTTGGCACATATTAGGTGCTTAATAAACACTTGTTGAATGACTAATGTGGAAATATGTCTAATAGGATTGTACATGTATGTATAGCCTATATATAGATTGCATGCTGTCTTGGGGCGGGAGAAAAAAATTCGGAAGCGAAAATCTTATAAAAGTGAATGTTGAAAACTATTTTTATGTATAATTGAAAAAATTAAATACTATTAAGTAGGGAAAAATGCTTATTGATGACTAATATGGAAATATGTTTTGCATGATTGCATATGTATAACCCATATCAAATTGCTTACCATCTCAAGGAGAGGAGAGGGAAGAAAGGGGGAGAGAATTTGGAACTCAAAATTGAAAAAAAATGAATGTCAAAAATTTCTTTTTATGTAAAATTAGAAAAAAATAAAATACATATATTTTTTAAAAGGTAGAACTGAGAGATTAAAAATTGAGGATGGAGAATGTGGTTTGTACATTTGACATCAGGGTTCAGGATCACAGGAATGCATTTTGCTAACCACTGAGAAATGAGTCTAGGCAGAGCATCAGTGACCATGCCATTTTTATTATATGCATAAAACTATTTAGAATGTTGTAACTGTAAGTAGTAACTTTCTTTACTCTTTGGAATGTACATCAACGGATATTTCTGGCTAGAAAATAAACACACGTGCAGAGCATGCCCCAGGAAAAAAAAGAAATTGGGAAAAATGAAATGTTATCTAAAAAATAAATGCTGGTTGATTTTGAGTTTGTGTTCAGCTTTAGGTTGTCCCATTTTAGGAAGTACATTGAAGAGCTAGAGGAGAGGAGGGGTGGGAGGGGAGGGCACCAGGCAAAGGAGCTAAACCTCCAAAGAACAGCACTAGGAGCCAAACTATGTGGAAAAACTCGCTCGTAATCAGATTCATGCCAAAGGGGAAAGGGCAGACTCAAGAGGTGGTGAGTCTCTCATCCTTGGAGATACTTAAGTAATTTTTACTTATCAGAGATGTCAAGGAGCTTCTTGTTTTGTCTAGGTTAGACCAGATGTCTCCTGAGGGCCCTTCCTATTCTGAGATCCTAATACCCTGTAATTCTCTGAGGTTGGCTATTGCTCAGTGTCTTGAGAAGAAAATAGGTGGCCTGTCCCTGAGAGCTTCCTGGCCAGGCCAGTGATTCCTTCAAGCCCCAGGTGTTCAGGCTTTAGTGTAAATGAGCCACCCTGGAGCTTCAAGGATATTGGGAGGTTCTAGAGGAGTCTTAGAACATCCTGGTGGGCCCATTTCCCAGAAGCAGGGGGCTTCTGAGACTGTCCGGAAGGGCCTTAGGGCTGGAGACTCAGGCCCTTTGTTCTCTTCTAGCTTAATAGCTTAAGGGAAGGACCTTCTGGAGAAGCCACCAACTTTCCCAACCAAATAGTGCTGCCTCAGAAAGGTGACCCCAAGAGTCTCTTTCTTGGGCATTCAGCCAGGGCTCCAGGTGTGTTAGGACAGTGCATTGGAAAAGCCCAGGCCTAGGAGTGGAGAAACCTGGATTCCAGTTCCAGCTCTACCATTGACTCACTGTGTGACCTTGGGCAAATTTTGTTACCACTGTGGGCCTCGCTTTACTTATCTGTACAGTGGGGGACTTGTTGCTTCCCTCACTTATTATTATGTGGCTTTGGGTAATTCCTTTACCTGCTCTGGGCCTAGGAAGGATACATTTGGCATTTTTTCCATATATGGGATTGCAACATTTCTGGTCTTATTCTATTCAGACAGTCTCTGTGTATGGATCTTGTTGCTCTGGGACACTGAGTCTGAGCCACCTGAGAGTTTTCCCAGGCTGCCCAGTGGAAGGATCCATCACACTCTCCTTTCTCATCGGCATCTAAAACTCTTTTTGAGGAATAACAGAGGGAAGAACCTCAAGGGGAAAGGGGTGCAGCTCACCCAAGAAGGTCTCGAAGATCCTGGGAAAGAAGTCATTACAGGAATCTTATGTAGTGCCATTGATATTGGGACACAGGGAGGAAATGATGTCTGTCTCCAAATATTTGAAGGATTGTCATGTGGAAAATGGATTAGACTTGGTGGCTGGAGTACAGAATTAGCAGCAATGGATGGAAGCAGGTTTTGGCTCAATATGTGGAAAAACTTCCAAACAATTGTTCAGGAGGAAATGGGCTCACAATTACCAGAGATCTTGGAGCAGAAGTCGGCTGAGGGATTAAAAAAAGGTGGGGAGGAATCCCATCATTACTTAGAGCTGTTCAACCTCCTTGATCCAAAACTCTGGGATTCCTCTCTCTGAGCAAAAACAGCCCTCTGTTCATTTCCCTCTTGGCCTTACTCTTCCTAAACCTATTCTTTGGAATCTTTGGCAGCCTCAAATCACTCCACCCTTTACTATTCTCAGTCCTACAGGACTTCTCTAGACTCACTTCCTTTACTTCGAAATTTTGGCTGTATCATTAGCCAGTTTGATTGTACAGTGCCCTCTACCCTCAGGTCTCTTGTCCCCTGGCATTATCTCTACTCATGGGTTGCCATCCCACAAAGCCTGGGTTACCCAAACCATTCGCTTCCTCTATTCCTATTTGCATGCTTCAGGATGCTTGGGAAGCCACATTCCTATGTTGACTGGCTCCACTTTAATTGTATGTTATCAGCTCTTAATTGGGCTGCCACTGCTGCACAGCAACTTTTTTGGTTTTCCCTAAGCGACTCTATAAGACTCTTCAAAGTAACTGCAGCAAATCATCTGTTATCTCCTCAAGCCCCCATGGCAATCCTCTCCCTCTCCCTCTTCCTTTCAGCAGGGGACTTTGCCTTCTACTTTACTGAGACCAAGAAAAAAACAATAACAAAATTCATTTGGAAGAACAAAAGGTCCAGAATATCAAAGGAATTAGTGAAAAGAAATGCATGGGAAGGTGGCCTAGCTGTACCAGATCTTAAACTGTATTATAAAGCAGCAATCATCAAAACTACTTGGTACTGGCTAAGACATAGAGTGATGGATCAGTAAAATAGGTTAATATATAGGACACAACAGTCAATAACTATAGCAATCTACCATTTGATAAGCCCAAAGACTCCAGCTTCTGGCATAAGAACTCAATATTTAACAAAAACTGCTGGGAAAACTGGAAAATAGTATGGGAGAAACTAGGCATAGACCAACATTATACACCCTATACCAAGATAAAGTCAAAATGGGTACATGATTTAGATATAAAGACTGATATTACACACAAACTAGGAGAGAAAGGAATAGTTTACCTGTCAGATCTATGGAGAAGGGAAGAATTTATGACCAAACAAGAGATAGACAACATTATGAAATGCAAAATGGATTATTGTGATTACATTAAATTGTAAAGTTTTTGCACAAACAAAGCCAAGGTAACCAAGATTAGAAGGGAAGCCGAAAGCTGGGAAACAATTTTTACAGCCAGTGTCTCTGATAAAGGCCTCATCTCTAAAATATGTAGAGAACTGAGTTGAATTTAGAGGAATACAATTCATCCCCAGTTGATGAATGGTTGGGGGATATGAATGTAGGTAGTTTTCAAAGGAAGAAATGAAAGCTATCTATAGTCATATGAAAAAGTGCTCTGAATCAGTATTGATTGGAGAGATGCAGGTTGAAAAGACTCTGAGATACCACATCACACCTATCAGATTGGCTAACATGGCAAAACAGGAAAATGGTAAATGTTGGAGAAGATGTGGGAAAATTGGAACACTAGTGCATTGTTGGTGGAGTTCTGAATTGATCCAGCCATTCTGGAGAGCAATTTGGAGTTATGCCCAAAGGGCCCTTTGACCTAGCAGAACTTCTAGGTGTATATCCCAAAGAGATCATAAAAACGGGAAAAGGACTCACATGTACAAAAAATGTTTGTGGCAGCTCTTTTTGTGGTGGCAAAGAATTGGAAATTGAGATGTCCATCAATTGGGGAATGGCTGATTCAGTTGTGGTGTGTGAATGTGATGGAGTGCTATCGCACTGTAGGAAATGATGAGTGGGTGGACTTCGGGGATGCACAGTGAAATGGGCAGGACTGGGAGAGCATTGTACACAATAACAGACACATTGTGCAATGACTGACTCTGATAGACTTAGCTCTTCTCAGCAGTGCAAGAATCTAAGACAACTCCAAAAGGCTCATGTGGGAAAATGCTATCCACATCCAGAGAAAGAACTTTGGAGTCTGAATGCAGATGGAAGCATACTCTTTGTTCTCCTTTTGTTGTTTGTTTCTTCTTTCTCATGGCTCCTTCCATTAGTTCTAATTCTTCTTGGTAATGTTTCATAGGAATGTATATGTAGAGCCCATATCAGATGGCACACTGTCTTGGGGAGAGTGGAGGAGAGGGTGGGGGAGAAAATTCAAAACTCAAAATCTTATGAAAATGAATGTTTAAAATTAAAAATAAATAAATAAATGATTTTAAAATAATTACATTTATTAAATTATAATATATTAAATTTAAACATAAATATATTAAATATATAATATTAAATTAAAGGTAAATATATTAAATTATTAAAATTATTTTTAAAACTTTCTATCATGAGCTCTCCCTTCTACAGTTCTATACCTCAGAATTCCTTTTTATCAGCCTCCCCCCCCCATTCTCTCATCCTTTGTCCCAGTCTCTAAGGAAGGGGTAGCCCTTCTCCTTCCCAGCTCATGCTCTACTTCTGCTGCAAGGGTTAAATGACTTGCCCAGGGTCACACAGCTAGCAAGTATCTGAGGTCTTCCTGACTCTAGGAATGTCAGCCTATCCACTGTGCCACCTAGCTGCCTACTTAACGAGGGCACCAATCTTTTTCTTACTCTGAGTCCTGGACTATGCTGGGAGTTGCATGCAGGTTAGACTTAAAATCATGGAGCCAAAATGTTTAGGCTGTTGTTATGAACTAGCCCATTACACTGTGGTTTCAATATCTTGAACTCCTTGAAAGAGAGGGGAATCTAAGAGATACCTCAGAGCAGTTTGCCTTTGGGGATCTGGTGTTCCTGGGTTATGTTCCCCCATGTCTCTGTTCTATCTCCCCATGGGGGACATCTCCACACCATGCGGCCTGCATTCTCAGCTTCCTCCAACGAGAACCTTAGTCTCTGCCCCTGGGATACCAGGCCCTAAAAGGTGAGTTGTCATTTCTTCTTGCTAAGACCCAGGCCTCCATAACCAATCTATCTAGTCTATCTCCACACAACCCTACCATGTGCATAGCATGCCCCTTACCTACTACTAGTCCCCCTTAATATATCATCTCTTCCCTCCCTCCTCAATTGGAATGTAAACTCTTTGAGGGCAGCAATTGTCTTGTTTGCTTGTATCCCTAGCATTTAGCTCAGTGCTTGCTACATAGTAAGAGCTTAATAACTGATCTATCAATCAATAAATTTATCTATCTATCATCTATCTATCTGTCCCTGGAGAAATTTTATGTCCCGGATTACTCTTGGAGATACCTGAGATGTTAGGTACAGAATTCCCTGAAAGAGTTAGGCAATGATGACTCTATATCACAAGGTCAGAAACAGTTATGTCCTTCATGAGCCCTTCTGTATTTTCTTGGGTGGGCCTGAGTCAGAGACTGTAAGACCATGAGATGTACATATATTCATTTGCTCAATGAATATACGCTAAGCTCCCTGTGTCCCTAGTACCTGTGCTTGGCCATACCATGAGGGAGAAAAGAGAAGGAGGAGGAGAATTAGCCTCCCCACCTCCACCCCTGCCCCCTGCAAAGAACTTGCATATCTCATAGAAGGAAACTGGACTTGCACCCAGGAAACCAGTAAACAAACTCAGGAAATATGTGAATGAAGGCCAAAATAAGTTACATGAACAGTAATGTAATAACAATAACCCTCACTTTCAAACCTTAGGGTTCATAAAGTGCTCATGGTGAAAGCTCACATCTGTATCCTTGATCTAGAATTGTAAAAGAACTTACAAGCCATCCAGTTCAAATCCTTTACTTTAAAGATGATGAAACAGGAGCCTAGAGGGGTTAGACAATTTCCCCAAGGTCACAAAGGAGACAGTATTTGAATTCAGCTCTTTTGAGTTCAAGTCCAGACCCTCAAAATGTAGGGAGTACATGCATTTTTAGCCAGTTCCATTTTACAGACAAGGAAAGAGGCTCTAAAAATCTTTTCTTGATTAGTGTTATGTTGCCTAGGTCCCATGGCCCCACGTCAGGTTCTCTTCTTTCCAAAGAGAAAACTGATGGTCAACTAACTCATCAATGCCCAGAATTTGAATGAGCTTATGTAAAGAGAGGCCTCCTGACTGGGTGGCCAGAGAACTGTCCATGGTGCTAAGAAGACAAGGGTTCAAGTTGCTTTCTGACAAGTGTTTGCTGTGGAACGCTAGGACCTGCCCTCTCAGTGCTCCCTAAACCTACATGTTACAGAGAAGATGCCAACCTATATTGGTAGAGGGAGTTTCCTTATCTGGCAATTCCCTATAATACTGAAATTACATTGAAATAAAAATGAAATTACATTGAAATTACTAATGTA
>CM053622.1:710971605-711068794 GCA_028646595.1 Phalanger gymnotis
AGACAAGGGTTCAAGTTGCTTTCTGACAAGTGTTTGCTGTGGAACGCTAGGACCTGCCCTCTCAGTGCTCCCTAAACCTACATGTTACAGAGAAGATGCCAACCTATATTGGTAGAGGGAGTTTCCTTATCTGGCAATTCCCTATAATACTGAAATTACATTGAAATAAAAATGAAATTACATTGAAATTACTAATGTATATACTAAATGGAATCTGATCTTTCAGTTTTTATCATTGCTCACTTTATACTGGGTTGTGCTTTTTGGGGCTGAGGTATTTAGCAACCTGGCCTCAGGCCCCAGCTCTGTGTATGCTGTCCTGTAGGCCGCGATGATTATCTGTGAAAAGGCCAAACCTCTCTGCCCAGAGGGCTCCCAGACTCCTCAGTCCCATGCCATTCCTAAAATGCTCTAACCAAGGCTTAAGCTTTCAGCTTCCACAATCCCTGGACCACATTCTCTCTACTTTCATACATGTTCCTCAATCTCACTACCAGAGCTCCAAAGCTCTCTCATCCAAATGCGTGCTGGACTAAACCCCAAAAAGCTCATCCAACACCCCCTGTCTGGCTGCTACTACAGCCTCTCCTTCCTCCTTCCTGCCCTCACAGCATGCAGGCCAGCTCTGAAGCATCTGAACATGACATTAACCAGCCCTAGTTCTACTTTTCTTATCTGTGAATATTTCCCAGGGCATTGTAGTCACTTTCACTCCCAGCAATGGAGGAAAGTGAGGAGGGATCCTTTCCCCATCAGCAGCAGCATCTATGTGAGTCTGGCTTCTCCCCTCAGCCCTACAGCAGTTTGGGTGTCCTGACACTGAGCCTCTAATACTGTACATACATTTGATAAGAATTTAAAGGACTAGTAATCTCCAACATGTCTCTGATAGTAGCAGACAACGAGTATGCCGGTATCCTGATGGCTGATGCTGAGAGCAGGAGCTCTTTCCGTAAAGGGCACAGCTTTGTCCTTGATGCAGGGGTGTGGAAGCAAATTTGTTCTTCTATGGGATGATATTTATTTTTTTCTGGGTAAGTTATTCTTGTCTGTAAAGCACTATATATATGTATACATATATATATATATATACATATATATATATTACCTTCTGGAATATCACATTTCATATTCTCCATTCCTTTATAGTGGGATCTGCTAAATTTTATGGGGTCCTGACTGTGAGTCCTCAGCATTTGAACTTTTTCTTTGTGCCTGCTTGCAGTATTTTTTCTTTGAACTGGTGGGTTTTGACTATGACATTTCTAGAAAAAGACTGCTGATCTCCTAAATAAGGTCTAAGGGGGCAACCAGTGTTTTCTGTGAGCAGCAGCAGCAAGCCCTCCTTACCTCTGGGCACAGCTCACTGTCTTTTAAGTTGAGCAATGTCCAAAGACTAACACTCTCTAGGGAAGGGGTTCATAGACAGGTGTTAGGAGGTCTGTGAACTTGCATGGGAAAAAATACATCATGATTTCAACATAATTGGTTTCCTTGGTAATCTCATAGATTTCATTTTGTGTATTTAAATACATTATTTTAAGAAGGGGTCCATAGGTCTCACCAGGCTGCCAAAGGGGTTCATGACACAAAAACAATTAAGATGCCCTGATCTAGGCTATCTGGCTTGTCAGATACATGTGGGCAGTTTTCTTTTTCTTTTTCCCTTTCCTTTTCAGCATAAACTCTTCTTGTTCAGGTTTGGAAGAATCTGGACCCACATACATATATTTTACTGACCCAAGGATGCTTTCCACCCTTGACCAATAATAGTCTATTATTCTTACAATTGAAAACTTGGTCGAGCAGTCCAAATTTGTTTTCAGACACTATCTTCTCTACCAGTTCACTGCCCAGGCATACCTTTCCATTCTGAAGCCCCCACCTTCAATTGGTAGCCGTGATGGAAACACTGCGTATGCCTTCAAAATCTTTCATCTCTTTCCCAAGACTTTATGATATGAACAGTGTTTGCTGGCTTGGTTCCAGCAATGACATTTGTTTGTTTCCACGTGACTCACCAGACATGAACGGTGGTTCAGGATTCACAAGCGTTTAGAGCAAGGTGGTGGTGGTGGCGGGGAGGGGCAGGTTGCTTAACCTTTTCTGTGTCATTAACCCCTTTGGCAGTTTAATGAAGCCTATGGACCCCTTCTCAGAATGATGTTTTTAAATACATAAAATAAAATACATAGGGTTAAAAAGGAAACCAATACTATTGAAATAAAATTACCAAAATATTTTTTTAAAAAACAAATTCATGGATCCCAGGTTAGGAATCTCTGCTTTAGAGTCTCTGACCCATCCCGGATACAGGACTTACCCTGTGGTAGTATCACACCCACAAAGCCTGCCAGGCCTCAGCCAAGGCTCATACCTCAAGCTTTTCAACCTCTGTGAATCTGATGAACATTCACTTATGTGAAAGTCCTACTTTCTAATGATACCATATAAGTAGGCACACCTGTGCCCACACCCCACTGTGTTTTGACAGAGCTGGATACAGGAAATGGCCCTGTCTCAGAAGTCCCCACTCCTTGACAGTGCCAGATAATCAACTTGTCCCTGTCCCTGAATCCCTGGCTTCCAAAGACTCTGGATAAATGAATTCCTCCTGTGTCTAGAATCTCTCCTTCCTCCTTGGTGGTTCTGGACAAATGAGTGTCCCCAAACCCCCTACTCCCTAATCATACCACCTAACCATACCATAAATGAGGGGATCCCTTCGCTAAACCTTAACAGAACCAGAGAGATGAGATCTTTGTGCCCTGGAAACTCCTCCTGCCTCCCAGAAGGTGACAAACAATCTAGTACATTAGGGCATTTCTGTGAAAAAAATTTCCAAGGGAACATCTCCTATCATTTCTTAGGGGTCTTTGCCCTACAGGGACTGCTTAGATGGTATATTAGTCTGTTCATTTGGAAGATGAAACCCAAGAGTAAAAGCTCCTCTTACCCATCACAGAAGAGGTTAGAAACAAAACTGAATGGAGGGGAGGTGGAGGGAGACAAGAAAAAATTGTTTGTGGAGAGGATGGGGGTGGATGTGGGTTAGGTGTTAGTCTGAAAGGAAATAAAACATTATTCAGGGCCCTTCGGGAAGTAAGACTACAAAGGCAGCCACAGCCACTGTGTGGATGAATATTCAGGCTGGTTAGTTGGGCTGAATTAATCTTTTTTCTTGTTATGGCTGCTTGGACAGAGGAGGAGAGGACATTATTCACAAGATCCTGGGAATCAGAACTAAGAGGGGCCTTAGCAAGTTCATCTACTCTAACCTCCTAGAGGCCCAGAGGATAGAATGCTGGGCCTGGAGTCTGGAAGACCTGAGTTCATAATCCAGTGTCAGATACTTACTAGATGTGTGACTCTAGACAAGTCACAGAACCTCTGTTTGCCTCAGTTTCCTCATCTGCAAAATTGGGATAATAACAGCACCCACCTCCCAGAGTTGTGAGAATCAAATGAGATAACAATTGTAAAGAGCTTACCACAGTGTCTGGCACATGGTAAGCATTCTATCTAAATGTTAGATATTATTATTTCTGCATTTGGGGAAATTAAGTCCCAGGGAGAGGAAGTAAATTGCCCAATGTTATATGGTTGGTAAGAGGAAGAGCTGGGATTTGAATCCAGGTCCTCTAATTCCAAATCCATGTAAACAATGTAAAAAACAAAATATGTAAAGACAAAGATGTAAAAACAGTAACAACATTTATGTAACACTTTAAGGTTTACAAACTGCCTTACAAGTGTTATCTTAATTGATCTTACAACAACCCTGAGAGGTAGGTACTAATATTATCTCCATTTTACAGGTAAAAAAACTGAGGCTGAAAGAGATTAAATGACTTGTCCAGGGTCACATGTCTGAGGCTGGAATTGAACTCAGGACTTCCTGACTCCAAGTGCAGTATTCTATTTACTGCAGTACCTGTCTGCTAGGTTTTCTTATTTTTAAACAAGAAAAATCAGGTGGGTAAAGAAATCAAGTGAACAAACATTTATCAAGACCTTCATATGTGCCAGCCTGTGTGCTAAATATTGGGAATATAAATACAAGCAAAAAGATAGAGCCTGCCCTCAGGGAGCTTCCATTCCAATAGGAACAGACAACACAGAAAATGGAGATGAAAAGCCTGAGGGGGGTTGGAGAGAAGGAAGTCCAAAGAGCCAAGGAGACTGAAGATTAGAGCCCCAAAGGGGAGGAATCAGAGTGAATGTGGCTGGATGGGGTACTTTCCTTAACTTGGAGGAACTGACCAACCAAAGGGAGGTGTGGAGCCCAGAGAAGAATGAAGAAATTGTCTTGTTTTTAGACAAAAAATAAATCTTAGGTTAAAAATTTTGTTGTAAATTTTAGTGATGACCCTCTGTGCAATGGGGTATGTTCTGATTTTTCACTTGGTGGGAGCCCCATTCTACTTACTGGTTGGTGTGTCTCTGTTTGGGGAAGAGAAACTTAGTTAATGTTGGGAAGTGATACAGAGGAGACATAAATGCTAAAGATAGTCTCTGTTCTCAGGGAACTCACATAGGGGCCACTGGGATCTCTTCCTGCCAAGCCCTCAGGAGGCTCTTGATTGACAAGGAGTAAGCCTGGGGTTGGAGAATGAACCAATGAGCTAAATCCATTGGAACATAGGATAAATCCCACAAATCAACATGGCAGCACCTTGGGAGAAAAGAAGCCATTCTTCTTTGGAGCTGTGAGAGAATTGGTTCATCAAGTTTCCAGCTTAGTGTGGGCTATGAACCAGAGGCCCTCTATTTGTAATTTTAAAATCTCATTTATGCTTTTTTTTGGGCTTTTTTTTTTATACTACGTTTATTAATTTACCTGCTATACATCTCCCAAAATGGAGCCCCCCTTTGTAACTGTGTGAGATAAATAAAATGTGAAGACTTCACAGAGAGGATATGCATACATATATATATATATATATACATATACATACTAATAAATATTAAAAAATCAAGAAATAGGGAAATAGAGAAGTGAAAAAAATTCTGAGGCAGTGAGAGTCTCATGGCTCAGCCTCTGGGAAAGTTTACCCTGAAACTTTTTGTTCTTTCTTCTGGTTCTGGTTTAAAGATTTGTTCAGTAAGAACAGGGTCACTGTGACCTGCTTACCTTTACTGTAAAAGTACTGTAAGAGAATGGAGAGGGTCTCCTCCTCCCCTTATCCTATTCTCCTTCTTCAGATTTATAGATGTCACCTCAGTTGTAATCATTAGCTAAGGGAATGGGAATTGGAGTTTCTGTGCCTCAGTTTCCCGGTTCTTTGTCTAGCTTTCCTGCTCAGATTGTAAGCCCATCTCTCAGCCAATGGTGAGAAGGGTCAGAGGCAGGCGGGAATTCTCTTGTGTTAGGTATAATTATTGGTGCTTTGCTCCTTGTAAAGCAGCTCCCTTGCTAGATCTGTTCTAGCACAGGACGCCCAATTCTTGAGAATTGAATAAAATTTATTTCTGTTCCCACCCTGAGATGGCTCCTTATTATAAATTTAATTGGTGAGGGTCTTTCATCCCACACAGTAACAAAGGAAAACAATTAAGCAAAACCAACTAAAACATCTGACAGTGTAAGAAACATTTTGTACCCATGGTCCCCCATGTCTCTACTGGAAGGAGAGAAAGGGGTTTCATCATCTGTCCTCTGGGACCAAAATTAGTCATTTCATTTCATCTGAATTCAGTTGCCTAGGACTAGGTTATAAAGTTAATCCTGGAGCCTGGAGTTTCTGTCTTTAATCTGTCCAGCTATTTTAGTGATATGTAAAGTTTTTTGGAGCTTGCTCCTCTATCAATAAAGAATATTGAGCATGCTCCCCTGATAAATTATATATTATACATGTATTACTATTTTAATATTACTATTTTAATAATTCTACACACTCTAAAACTTACACAAAAAATAGATATTTTAAAAGGATGAAATAAAGGTGAAACATTCTTTTCTAGATTCAACAGGGACCCCCTGGAGCTTCTTTAGTAGGGAGTGACAAGATCATAGGGGAAGATGGACTAGAGAAGGGAGAGGCTTGAGGTAAGGAGCCCATTTAGGAGGCCATGGCAATAGTCCAGGCTAGTGGTGATGACGGAGGTTGTGAGAGCGGAGAGGAGGAGATCGAAGTAGAAACGACAAGATTTGTCAAATGATTGGATATCACTGGAGGCAAGGAGAAATGAAAAGTAAAGGCTGATGTTATGAAGCTTTGTGACTGGGAGGGTGGTGCTGCCTTTAAAATTCCTGTTGTTGCAATTTGTCTTTTGTTCTGGAAGTGAGCCATGACTTCAGGGAAGTGATGCTTGACATGCAAGTGAATGGATTTAAATGAGAGAGGGCTGTGCAAAGTCACCAGCCTCACTTTCTCCTTCTTTTAATACAAATAGGGAAATAAGAAGAGGGAAGAGTTTGGGGGCAAAGAGAATATAATCACAACTCAGCCATGCCTGCTCATCTTGTGCTATTCACTCTTTCTCACAGAAAAGCAGAGAACTGGTGAGGGGACTTGCCCCTTGGTCACTGCTCCAGAACACAGAGCCTGCTGCCAAAGAGGCCTGCAGCAGCCACAAGGCAATCAGGTTGGGCAGGAGTACAGTGTGAGAACACAGCAGGGTAGAGGAGCCCTCTGGGAATTTTGCCTGCTAGCAGTTCTAACTGCTTCCAGTGTCTGTGTTGGGGGTTATAAATTGCCCCTTAGAGGGCAGCTCACTGGAGCAGTGGATAGAGCACTAGGCTTGGAACCAGGAAGACTCATCTTCATGAGTTCAAATCCTGTCTCAGACACTTATTGGCTGTGTGACCTTGGGCAAGGTGTTGAACCCTGTTTGCCTCAATTTCCTCATCTGTAAATTGAGCTGGAGAAGGAAATGGCAAACACTCCAGTATCTTTGCCAAGGAAACCCCAAATGGGGTCTTGAAGAGTCAGACACTGTTGAGGGGGAAAAAACCAGGGGTTTGGGAATCCCAAAACTAAAGTTCCCAGGACTGAAGTTCACAGTTGAGGGGGAGTGCCCCTCAAGGGCCCAAGTACTAGAGAGGATCGGGGCCATCTGGAATGAATTCACAATCTCAAGCATTCTTTAAGTCAAGGTGGCAAAGATTTATTTCACTTTACAGTGGGCAAGCATTCTTAGGGAACCTGCAACCTTAGAGCGATGCATAGAGAGCTTTTATAAGAGATTTAGGGGTGAAACATGTCAATTAGATGTTTTGGGGTGGGATTAGAGAGTGGTTAAGGGGTGGTCAGTTCTTAAAGGAGCATGCACTTTTTGTATCTACTGTGTAGGCATATTACCCAGAGTTTACCGGGAAATAGTCCGGGGCGGGGGTGACCTGGAGGTGTGGTTTTGACTGTGAAAAGTCACTAAGTCAACTAATGGTCAGGGCTGACTAGGAATATCTAGGTGGCTTTCATCAAATGTTAGACAAAATAAATGTAAGAGAGTATACATTTGACTATATCTAGGATACATATCAGTAAGGTCAGTAAGTAGTGAATATGGTCATGACTCAGTGTACAGCCAATTATCAGTACAGAGAGCTGCCTACTGTGAAAGGAGCAGAGATAAGTGTGTTGCTGGGGCATGCTGCCCTTGAGCTAGAGAGACAGTATTTTGAGGCTAGGGAGAGATGTGATTTTAGAACTGGATGTAGTTTTGGAATTGGGGTTCAGGCACAGGCACCCAAACAGAGGCTGTTAGAATTAGGGTTCAAGCACAAGTACCCCATCAACATGACTAAACAACAATAAAAAGGGATTAGGTTGGACTTGCTCAAAGGCTCTTCACAATATCTGGGACATGGACCCTTTTTGGTAGTCTATAGTGAGGCTTCCAGCCCCATTCTCAGAATAGTGCATAAAATAAAATACTTGGAATTACAAAAAAAAAAATTCTCTCTCTCTCTCTCTCTCTTTCTTTCTGTCTTCTCTCTGTCTCTCTGTCACTTTGTCTCTCTGTCTCTCTGTCACTTTGTCTCTCTGTCTCTTTCTCTCTCTGTTTTCCTCTGTCTCTCTCTCTCCCTATCTATCTATATTGCCAATGCCCTGTTAAGAACCGTAGAGGATTTCTTCAGGGCTTTGAGGCTTAAAAAAACCCAAAAAAACCAAACTATGAAGAGGAGCAGCTAGGTGGTACAGTGGGTAGACACCTGGACCTGGACTCTGGAGGACCTGAATTCAAATGTGACCTCAAAAACTTACTAGCTCTGTGACCCTGGGCAAGTCACTTAGCCCAGATTGTCTCCCAAAACAAACAAACAATGAAGAGACTTTAATAAGTGTATATTAAAAGTACCTGCTAAATACAAGTCTCTGTGGCTATGCACTGGAGATAGTTCTAATCTGGTCTCTGTAGCCAGTTGTTAAATTTTCATTTTTAGAATTTAAACGTCAAAACCCAACAATTCCTGTAAATCAGAGCTTGTTTATAGTTTTGTTTAGACCTAGGAAAATGTTTTGTCTAGACCTAAGAAAGTGTTAATGATGTAGATTAAATTTAAAAGTATGTGTATATTCTTCCCTCACCCCCCAAGCTGTTTGTTAAACATTTAGCATTAAACGTTTATAGGCAATGCTCTATAAATATTACTTGAGCTCAGCAGAAATGCAGTAGGAGGCTTAGGGAATGACGTCATTTCCACACTGAAAGTCTGGAGACTACAGGCCAATATATGCTCATTCCACTTTCCATCTGGGGCTCAGCTTGGTCTGAACCCATGGAACAAGAAGCCTCCTCACTGGGTACCCTAAGGTGTCCTTAACTTTGCAGATTGCTTATGTGTATTGTCTTCCCCCACTAAATGATAAGCTCCTTGAGAGGCAGAGAATCTTTCTTTTCCTTATTTGTAGCACAGTGTAGCACATAGTAGGCACTTAATGAATGTTTATTGAATTGAATAGTAATAATAGCTGGCATTTATATGGCACTTTTGTTGTTGTTCAGTTGTATTCAATTCTTGGCGACTCCATTTGGAGTTTTCTTGGCAAAGATAGTGGAGTAGTTTGCCATTTCCTTCTCCAGCTCATTTTACAGCTGAGGAAACTGAGGCAAATGGTGTTAAGTGACTTGCCCAAGGTCACATAGCTAGTGTCTGAGGCCAGATTTGAACTCAAAGATGAATCTTCCTGACTCTAGGGCTGCCCCTAATAGCACTTCAAGGTTTGCCAAGTTCTTTCCTCACCACACCCATGGCTAAAAAGAATATTAAGAGGAAATGAAGCAGAACCCATCCTTGGAGGCACATGCATTCTCTGGAGACCCAGCCTAGTGTAGTAGGTACAACTCTGAGCTTGGAGTCAGGAGGGTGTGGACACTTACCAGTTGTGGGATTGGACTAACCCCTAAACCTTTTGTGCCTACTTCTCTTCATTTGTAAAATGAGATAGCACATACTTTATAGGCTGTTGTGAGAAAGGAATGAAATAAAGTCTGTTCAGTGCTTTGCAAACCTAAAACATTATACAAATTGAGCTATTAGCCTTATTGCTATGTACACAGAAGAGGGTATTGAAAGATATGTTGACTTGGTGACCCTTGTTCCCAGGCCAGCTTGTCAATTAGCGTTGGTGAAGGCATCACCCATGTTTGTCACATAGCCAACTCATCCCCTCCTATGACCTTTGTGCCTCTACCAGCAACTTATCTTGATACTTTGGGGAGCACTGAAATGCAAGGGTTCAATCTCTTTTGTTGACATTAAGCTATCTGAATTGTCAAAGTTACCCCTAAAAGCTGGCAATAAACTCTTTGAACTGAGTTTTGCCTTGTTAATCACTGTGAAAGCCCACATGAAGAATTTTCCTTTCAGCTAGAGGATCAGAGAAGGCCTCCTGTAAGAGGTAGAACTCAAAAACCTATGGAAGAATTCTCTAAGGTGGAAGTGAGGACGGAGTACTTTCCAGGCATGTAGGTAGGAGATGGAATAATACGTGCAAGGAATAGCTAATGTGCCAGTTAAACGGAAACAGAGGGTACATGAAACAGGATAAAATCAAACATGACTGGAAAGGTAAGTGTGAGCCATACAGTAGAGGGCTTTAAATGTCAGTATTGATATTTCTTCCTAGAATCAAAAGGGAACCACTTAAGTTTTTGGAGTAGGAGAATGATGTAGTCAGATTTGAGTTTTGAGAGTATCAGTTTGGCAGCTGTATGGAGGATATATTGGGAAGGAATTTACTTGTACTCAAGACCACATGGTTCTAAATATTAGAGCCAAGAGTCAGAGCACAACAGCCCAGAATCTCAGAGTTGAAAGGATTCTGGGAGGCCCCAAATCTCCTGCCATCTTCCAAATTCATTATTCTTTCTGCTGCACTTACACTGCCTCTCGAAAGTGAGAGGAGCAATGGTGTTTGCCTTAGCCTGGCAAGGAGGGAGATATCACTGGGGAGGAGGTGGATGTATCCACATGAAGTCGGATGTGTCCAATGGGAAAAAGATAACCATGTCAGCAACCACAGAGGGTTCCTACCCATTATCAGCCAAAATCTAGGGCCTAAATAGGAATAGGAAACTGTACTGGCAATCAAAATGGGCTCTTAGCACTCAGTTCAACCAAGTGCCCTTGAAGAGTTTAGCCTTTATTTCCTTGATTAAATTAGGAGTCCTTGATGACCTCCTTGCTTCAAGGGAAAGCCTAGTTTACATGGGTTTGAGTGACATGTTTGTGACATCAGAGGCTTTTAGACCACATGGGTTTAAGTCACATCTTTGTGACGATTTTAGGTCACGTGGGTGAGTTGCATGTGTGACTCACCCTTGACCCTGAAAAAGATATAAAACCAGGGATTGGCTTTCTCTTTTTCGGAGCTCTGACCCACAGCCATGGTGGCGCACTTGATTCTGGGCCAGCCCTTGTTATGAGCTTCTGGGCTGAACTCAGATGTTGGCAACTATGAATTGTATTTGGCCTGTCTGTCGATGTTTGCAATTTGTTCGTATTTGCTCTGAAGTTTAGGGTGCTGGCTTTTTCCCCTGAACTAAGTGAATGGTATTTGTATGCTGAATTAAAGTAAGCCTGTTAACCCCTTAATGTTGCTTTCCTTAGTAAAGCAGATCAAAAGAATGTGGGTTTTTGCAGCGTTCTGTGAGCTGGTTGTTGTTGATTTTATACCCCCCACAGCAGCTGCTAGCCGGATTATTGAAACAGAAACATAGAACTAGAGTAGAAATCTGGGACCCTGAGTCTCATATCTAACCCAGGGTTTGGGATGGAGAAGCTAAGGTGCTTATGGGGGCAGGAAATCTATTGTGTTACCTACAGTAGCTCCTTATTGTGCTCCAGGACCCTGGCACTTCATGGGTGAGTCATAGCCACCCAATTCCCCCATGCCAGGCAGGAGCCTGAAGCTCTGATGGCTCAACAGGGAAAGGAGCCCATCTCAAAGTTGGGGCAGGGCTGGAAGGACTGGGAAGAAATCACCAGGGCAACTCAGGACATGGCCCAGGAGTCTCTCTGATGAATTCTGACACCTGTTTAGAGCATAGCCCTGGAGGAGAGTGCCATGCCCTGGATTAGGAAGAGCGAGAATGAAAAATTCAAGTCCTGGTTCTGTCATGGTCTCATTTTTTGAAAAGTCAATTTCTCTGGGTCTTAGTTTCCTCCTCTGCAAAATGGGGATCTTTTGTTTTTCTTCCTGGCCAGTTCCCTGGGAAGGCTAGGGTAGTAAGATCAGAGATGGAGGGGGCGGGGAGGGGTGCTTTGGAAAGTAAAAAGTGTTGCAGACGTGAGGGATTATTGATATTGCAATGAGTAGCTCTGAACAATCACATACTGGAGAATGAATGTCAGGACTGGCAGGGACCTGAGTACAAAGAACATCAGATCTGGAAGGGACCTTAGAATCTGAGCTGGCAGAATAGGAAAAAAGACCATGAGAGTTGGGTGGGGCTTTGGAACATAGTATGTTGAAGCTTATGGAAAGCTTTGTCACACATTGCACATGACAATAACAATAATATTTATTAATATTTATATGGCACTTTAAGGTTTCTAATAGCTCTGTGAAGACATTGTCTCTAAATGTCCATTTTTCTCACCTCTATTTGTCACACTTTGTTCATGAGATTGTTGTGAGCATCAAGTGAGGTCATACATATGAAGAGCTCTGTAAATATTAGTTAGCTGCATTATTACAGTACTCCACAATTGACTACCTGCTTTTTTCTAGTAACTGCTTTGGGCTTGGTAACTAAGCCCTACTTGAAAATCACTCCCCTGGTGGTTCAACAGGAAAAAACACTGCCTGTCTCTGAGATAGAACATCAGGCTTCAGACCAGTGCTTCTTAAGATTTGGACAAACATTGAGACTGGATTTGCAACTATGCCCCAGAGAGCCCCAGGAGAGGGTAGATATCTAACTGCTGTCCAGGGTCTACTGACCTGACATGTGTAGGTCTAAGTGTATGTGCTTATTTATGTGTGCATATGTGTATCTATCCCTTTAAAGTTTGAAAAGACAGGCGGCATAGAGTAGCTGGCCTTGCAGTCAGGAAGGAAACAAGCATTTATTAACAGTTGTTAAGTACCTTTTTACAGACATTTAATCCTCGCAAATTATCATCCTCATTTTACAGTTGAGAAAACTGAGGAAGATCGTGGTTAAGTGACTTGCTCAAGGTCACACAGCTGTTAAGTGTCTGAGGTGGGATTTGAACTCAAGTCTTTCTGACTCCAGGTCTAGAACTCCATCTACTGTGCTACCTGGCTGCCTGCTCTAAAGTCAGGAAGATTAGGTGAGCCACTTAACCTCTTAGTACCCTGAGACAATTATATTAATACTAGCTATTGCAGAGCGTCTGCTGATCTGCTTTGGTAGAGGGAGTTCCTCCTTAGGAGTTCCCTAGAGTCCTAGACCAATAAAATAAATCTGGGGCTACCTCTTGGACTCCCATTTTCATTGTTGGGTCAGGCCCCAAGAGGGCTGACTGCTCATTACTCCTACTTCCCTGAGGATTCTAGCAGTAATCCTGAGGGGCTGTGACTTCTAATATTGTGGCTCATGAGCACCTGTTGGCATGCTCCCCAATATCAATCAACCGTTGATAACAATTAGCATTAGGAAAGGGATTTCCTAAGAAGATAGTTGGTGCAAAAATAACTCCTCCCCTCCTCCATTTGGGGTGTACTCTCTCCCTATACATCTAAGATCCTTGAGGAGAGTGGACTTAAATTTAAAGCACAAAGGTAGTCAGGCACACATGTGTAAAACATATGTGGTCAGAGGAACCTCCAAAATCTGGGCTCCAGAAGTCCTTCTTTTCTCTTTGTGGCATCTTCATGGAGTACCCTTGTTTCAACAATCTGGCTAGCAGCTTCTGTGGGGGTGTAAGATCCACCCACAGCCAGCACCCAGAAAGCTGCCAACAGCACAGCTTCTTTTGATCTGCTTAACTAAGGAAAGCAACGTTAAGGGGTTAACAGGCTTACTTTAATTCAGCATACAAATATCATTCACTTAGCTCAGGTGAAAAAGACCAGCACACTGAACTTCAGAACAAAATACAAACAAATTACAAACATCAACAGACAGATTTTGTCTGATTCAAATCCCAAAACATAGTTACCAGAGTTTCACAAAGTCTCAGCATCCAGGTTACAAGCTGCTACTATCCCCAGGTACTGGTGGAACCTCTGATGTTGGTGATGGCTCTCCTGAACTTTCATGGTTGCCTAGGCATTCTTGTATCAGTGACTACCAATTCACCTAATATCAGGAAAGATTAAGAAAAAAGGAAATTAAAAAAAAAAAAACCAACCAAAAAAAATCTAGTGGTGATGAGGTTTAAGAAAAATGATGATGGTAGGGAACCATAGGTTTTTAAGGGTGCTCGAGACTCCCAAAACACCGACACATCAGGTCCTGCCGAAAGAATTCGACTCGAGCCTTCTCAGTCAAGGAAAAAGAGAAAGTTTATTAAGGACTCACTATAATGGGTTGTCTAAAGAAATCTTACCCTTTGCGACACTCGTTTTCACAAGCGGGCCAGATTGAATCTGAGCTAGTTTGAATCTGAGCACCTTTATGGAGGCAAGATGAGACTCATAGATAGACACAAAGATTGCAGGAGGGATGCAGGATGGGGGGGGGTGATGGGAGGAGGGGTTTAGGGAGGGCCTTGAGGAGGATTCTAAGGAGTAGCTTGATGGGACTGGGTTGAGGTCAGACTCCAGGAACCAAGAGAGTGGGATTAAGGGTAGGTAGTAACTGAAGGCATGGATATTGATAGTATCTAGGGTGGGAAGAAGCTGGGCAATAAAGGTCAAGGCTAGGTAGAGATTTGGGCCTAATGATAATGAAAGGCTTATGGCCTCAGTCAAAAGCCTCATCTAGTGGGAAGATTCAAGGAGAGCTCAAGGGGCCTCCCAGAGACTGTATCCCATCAGGTTCAAGGGGTTTCCCAGAGACTGTACCCTCATCATTGGTTTGTTAGTTGTGAGAAAGAAACCCAAAATATGAAAAAAGAAATTTATTTGGTGATTTGGTAGAGGAAGAAATCCAAAAGGAGGGTCCTGCTCGAGTCTCTATGAGGTAAACATTATATAGGGTTCAGAGAAGAATACCAGCTCACTAACCCTGAAAGTGGGAGCAGTTAGATGATGTAGTGCCAGACCTGAGGTCAGGAAGACTCATCTTCCTGTCAAAGCTGGCCTGACTCTTCCTAACTGTGTGACCCTGGGCAAGTCACTGAACCCTGTCTGCCCCAATTTTCTCATCTGTATATGAGCTAGAAAAGGAAATGGCAAACCACTCCAGTATCTTTGCCAAGAAAACCTCAAATGGGGTCAGGCAGACAGGAATCCAGAAAGTAGCAGTTAAGCTATTTTGTAGAGAGAAAGTTCCCAGGCAAGGTCCGCTGAGATATATATCAGCATGCATAAACTTTCAAATTAAGGTCAATAGAGATGTAAGCATAATCATTCAAATTTGGGGAACCCAAAACATAGGCCTGGTATTTGGGTGGGCCCAAGACCTGGGTGGGATCCATGCATTCCCTGAAGCCATAGGTTACCCTACCAGGGTCTCTGAGGTCAGCCTCTTTGGGTTAGACAATTCTAGCCATTTAAAGCTAGTTTCAAACAATGTTAATGATCAAAAAAGAAAGTATTTTTTTTTCACAGGTTCCACTTGCTCATAGCTGAATGGGAGACAGAGAAATCACCCCTCTCCCCCATCTCAGTCTGGAAATCACAACAGTCCTTGCCTCACTCACTGCCACAGGGAAAGGGAAGAGATGGAGGTATTTGCAGGTCATCCTTTTTATATCAATCAGTTTGGCTCAATACCTCCTAAGTCTGGTTTTTCTGGCTTTTTTTGGTTCTTCAGCCACAGACAAGACTTTTCATCTTCATATGTTACTAGCCCTTCAGTCACTCATGGCTAGAAGCGGGGATGATCTCTTATTCACCTCTATTTTACTCTGGTCTTTCCCCTCCACATTTCCACCCATCACAGGATTCTCTCCATATATGGAATTATAGTGAGGAGTCCTATATCTTTAAGGGCCTTTAAGATTCTCAGATTATATGTAACATTAGTTACACATAATCCCTTGCCATTTTGTCATTGTTCAGTTGTTATGATGAGGGTACAGTCACTGGGAACCCTCTTGAACCTGGAGAATAGTCCTTGGGAGCCCCCTTGAACTCTCCTTGAATCTTCCAACTAGATCTGGCCTTCCCCTAAGACCATAAGTCTTACATTATCATTAGGTCCAAATCTCCACCTCGCCTAGCCCACCTTTAATACTGCTCAAAATATTTATACCCTAGCCCAGTTACCCTAGCCTTCTGTGGTCTTTCATCTCCAGATAGCCTTCAGCTATTTCCCCCCCTGGAGTCTGACCTCATCTCAGTCCCATCAAGCTCCTCCTTAGACTCCTCCTCAAGACCCTCCCTAAACCCACCCTCTAGTCACCCTAGACCACCCCTCAATCCGTCCCACAATCTTTGTATGTATAAGTTTCATCTTGCCTCCATTAAGGCGGTCAGATTCAATCTAGCTCAGTAGACTGAATCTGGCCTGCTTGTGAAAACAGGCATATTACAAAGGGTGGGATTTCTTAAGACAACCCATTATGGTGAATCCCTAATAAACTTTGCCTTTTTCCTTGGCTGAGAAGGTTTGAGTCAAATTCTTTCGGCAGGACCCAGAGTGTAAGTACTTTGGGGTCTCAAGCACCCCTAAAAACCTATAGTTCCCTACCATCATTATTTTTCCTTAACCTCTTCAGTTATGGTTATATCTGACTCTTTGTGACCCCTTTTAGAGTTTTCTTGGCAAAGATACTGGAGTGGTTTATCATTTCCTTCTGCAGATCATTTTACAGATGAGAAAACTGAGGCAAACAGGGTGAAGTGACTTGCCCAGGGTCTCACAGCTAGTTAAGTGTCTGAGGCTGGATTTGATTGTAGGAAGATCAGTCTTCCCACTCTATTACCTATCTGCTCCTATCCTTTACCATTTAGCAGCAAAATTTTGGGGATAGAGTGCTGGACTTGGAATTGGGAAGGGATGGGTTCAAATCCTCCATCTGTTGCTTATTAGCTATGTGACCACGTATTAGTCACTCAGTTTCCTCATCTATAAAGTGGGGATAAAACTGCCTGCAGTCTCTCTTTCAAGGGCTGCTGTGAGGCTTGAATGGGATAATGTGCTGAAAGCATTTTACCTACTTCATGTCACTATATAAATGCCAGTTATTAATTTTTCAAGTCTTGTATTTTTCATGGGTCCCTTGAGAGAACACTGTGGCAACATTATCTTTTTAAAAATTTATTATTTTAAAAGTATTTTATTATTAGCTTCATTAAATATTTCCCAATTACTTTAAAAAATTTTCCAACATTCATTTAAAAAAAAATTTGAGTTCTAACTTCTCTCCCTCTTTCCTGCCCTTCCCCCACCCTCAGTGTGGAAACATCCTAAAGAGGGGTGTTCTAGAAGCAATTAGATCTCCCACTTCTACATCATAAAAGGGAAATCTCTTCAGGAATGCCTCTAGGGGAAGTGAAATTCCAAGCACATTAGGTATGAATATCAATGAGGCTGGTAAAGCAAAGACAAAATAAAAGGAAAAGCAAAAGACAATATAAAACCTAGATTTGGAACTGGAGAAACTGAGTTTGAATCCTGATTTTGCCACTTAAAACTGGTGTGACCTTGAGCAACTTGCTGGAGCTGAGCTTTCCCCTTTGTAAAATGAGGGGTTTGGACCAAACCATCTCTAAGGGCTCTTCTAGGGGGATGAGGCTGACGAGTATTAGAGCCAGAGATGGTACTGGACTCTTTTGTTATGTTCTGATGTCTAATGTTCTTTCCACTGTACCAGAAGGTAGCACATTACACATCAGAGCTGGAAGGTGCCTTAGAAGGCCAAAAACCCAGGTATCTGCCTCCCTAGCCATATGTCCTTCCAACTGATTCCTTTGTGCCAGATCTTTATCCGTTTAAGTGTAGGAGAGGGAGTAACAGATGGGATTCAGATACTGTTTCTCAGATAAGAAACTTGAGCCTACACGGATTTCTCAAGGTCAACCAGGGCAAAAGCTGGGGCCAACCTTCCTTTCTCCTTCCCTTGGCACCAAAGGAAATGTATCTGCAAACTCACAGAGCCATAGAATGTCAGAGAGGGAGATGATTTTAAAGACTAACTAGTCTAACATCACCATTTTGTAAAATGGATAAACTGAGGCCCAGAGAAAAGAAAGACTTAGTGTACTGTCCTACCTTAAATCAGGGGTACAGTCAGTCCCAGAACCCAGGATTACCAATTGCCAATACAATGCCTCTTGCCACTAGAGGAGGTTCTTAGAGGAATTCTCTCTCTTCCTCCCTCCCATCCTTCCCCCACCCACTGAGAAGGCAAGCAATGTGACATTAATTATACATGTGAAATCATGCAAAACACATTTCTATATGAGCCCTGTTGCAAAAAGAAAAGCAAGAAAAATAAAGTGAAAAAATTATTCTCCAACCTGCACTAAGACTTTTTTAGTTCTCTCTCTAGAGATGGATGACATTTTTCATCATTAAGTCCTTCAAACTGTTTTGTATCATTGTATTAATCAGAGAAGCTAAGTCTTTCACACTGACCATCGTTACAATACTGCTGTTACTGTGTACAGTGTTCTCCTAATTCTGAGCACTTCGCTTTGTATCAGCTCATATGAATCTTCCTAGGTTTTTCTGAAACCATCTTCTTCATCATTTCTTACATAGCAAAACAGTATCCCATCACACTCATATACCACTTTGTTCAACTGTTCCCCAACTGATGGGCATCCCTTCAATTTCCAATTCTCTGGTACAACAAAAAGGAGTTGCTATAAATACTTTTGTACATATGTTTTGTGTATAACCTTTGAAGAAGTTAAAGAAAAATGATGATAGGTAGGGAACCATAGGTTTCTAGGGGTGCTCGAGACCCCAAAATACCTACACTCTGGGTTCTGCTGAAAGAATTTGACTCAAGCCTTCTCAGCCAAGGGACATGACAAAGTTTATTATTAAGGATTCACAATAATGGGTTGTTTTAAGGAATCCCACCCTTTGTGACTCTTGTTTTCACAAGCAGGCCAGATTCAATCTACTGAGCTAGATTGAATCTGAGCACTTTCATGGAGGCAAGATGGAGATTACATACACAAAGATTGTGCGAGGGATTGAGGGGTGGTCTGGGGTGACTAGGGGAGGGGTTTAGGGAGGACTGGGGTGACTGGGGTGAGGTCAGACTCTAGAATGGGGAATAGCTGAAGGCTACCTGGAGAAGACAGACAATAAGAGAGCTAGGGTAACAGAGCTAGGGTATAGGTATTTTGATCAGAATTAAGGGTGGGAAACAGCCAGAAGGCAATCTAGAGGTAGCCAGACAATGGAAGGCTAGGCTAGGCTATTTGGGCACGAAAGAAAAGCCAGATCTAGTGGGAAGATTCAGGGTGGGGCTCAAGGGGGTTCCCACAGACTGTACTCCAGATTCAAGGGGGTTCCCAGATACTGTACCCTCATCATTCTCCTCTCAAACAAATAGGACCCCAATTCTCTTGGGGTCCAAGGGGGTTCCTACAATTCAAACCCCATCACCTTTCCTTTTCCTTTGATCTCTTTGAGATACAGACCAAGTAGTGGTATTGCTGGTCAAGGAGTACTTACAGTTTTACAATTCTTTGGACATAGTTCCAAATTATTCTGTACAATGGTTGAATCAATTCACAATGATGCACCAATGATGCATTAGTGTCACAATTTTTCCATATCCCCTCCAACATTCATCATTTTCCTTTCATTCTGTATGAACCAGAACCAATTTGATAGGTGTTAGAAACATACTCACGTTGTCTAGGAATAAGCAAGACTCGTTGGGAAGTCAGGAACATTTTAATTATAATTCATATTTATTCCCTCTGAATAAATGGGTACCTCCCCTGAACAGAGTACGGGAGAAGGTACAAAGGACTCAGATGGATGCCAATCCTTTAATAGACCCTCACCTTGAATCTCCCACCAGACTCTTCATTGGCCAGATACAACCTCCTGACTGCCTATGTCACGCCCTCCTCAAATGGCTCATTTAAGCATGGGTACAAGCCTCTGACCTTTCACCTGACCCACCTGAGGCCTGGTTTCTGCTAAAGCTGGGGTGGGGGAGGGGCAGAAATACACCTTCAATTCTGTGGAAACAAAACTCCTCCTCCCATTTCTTAGAGAAATTTGCATTTCTCTAATTAACAGTGATTTAGAGTATTTTTTTATTTGACCATAGCTAGCTTTGATTTTTTCTTTCAAAAACTCCTTGTTCATATTCTTTGACCATTTATCAATTGGTGAATGGTTCTTATTTTTATTAATTTGACTCATTTCCCTATATATTTGAGAAATGAAGTCTTTATCAGAGAAACTTGCTGTAAAATATTTTAGCCCAGTGTCCTAATTTTATTCTAATCTTGATTGCATTGGTTTTGTTTGTGCAAATCCTTTTTAATTTAATGTAATAAAAATCATCCACTTTACTTCCCATAATCCTTTTAATCTCTTGTTTAGTCATAATTTCTCTGCTGCCACATAAAAGAACTGCTGTAAATATTTTTTGGACATATAGATCCCTTTCCTTTTTCTCTGATCTCTTTGGGTTACAGACCTAGTAGTGGTATTTCTGGGTCAAAGAGTTTGCATAGTTTTATAGTCCTTTGGGCATAGTTCCCCATAAATCTGACAGGTAGATTTTTCTAAGCTTCCTTAATTTTCTTATGATGTGACACTTTATGTTTAAATATGATTTTATTTTTGATTCTTCTATTCTTCCTACCTGGTGTGTTGGATAGGGAATAGCAGAAATAGAAGTACATGGACTAACAGATTGGGCCCACAGCCCCTTTCTTCCATACCAAACATAATCATAAAACCTAACAAAAATAAAACAATCTCATTTCATCCATCCATTATTCATCTATCTATCCATCCATCCATCCATCCATCCATCCACCCATTCATTCATCCAACCAGCCAGCCACAAAATCACAGATGTTGGTAGAAAGACTTTAGATATCATGTTCCAAGGGAAACAACACTATATTAGGAGCAAAAAGACCTGGGTTCAAATCCTGATGCTACTACTTACTGCCTCTGGGACTTAGGGACCTGAACCTTGATTTTCTCATCTGTAAAATGAAAGAGCTGAGCTAGATGACCTCTAAGGCACTGTCCAGATTCAAGTCAATGATCCTACGATCTTAAAACACAGGATTTAGAGTAAGAAGTGTCTTTGGAGTTCAGTTAGTCCAACTCCCTCATTTATAGATGAAACTGAAGCCCAGAGAAGTCACTTTTCCATGGCCAGAGAACAAATTGAAAAGCCAGAACTTTGACCTGGATCCTCTGACCAACCCAACCCTTCCCCACCCCCGCCCCTGCCGCCCAAATTTGCTTTACACCAAATCGTCATAGGATCCAAGTATTGTAGGATCATAAATCGAGGATTGAAAGGGACCTCAAAGGCCATCTAGCTTCTTGCCCAACTCTGTCATTTTATAGAAACCGAGACTGGGAGAGGGGTAAGGACTTGTCTAAGGTCACATTGTTGTTGCTCATCCTTTGTCTTCAAAGAGGACCAATGACATCACAGGGTGATATCTTGACTCAAGCATGGATTGGATTTAAATGAAACCATCAGCCTCACTCTCTCTTCCAGAGACATTGAAGTCCAGTGGCAAGACAAAAGTCAAGATGATTAGTGATTGCCCAGGATGCAGTGGATTACTTTGGTGTCTTTGAAGTCTGACCAGGCTCTAAGTACCACACAGCACCTGTTTTAGCCACCTTCATGGCCGTAGGAATGAATTGTTCTCATCCACCCATTCCACCGGGGAAATCTTCACATGCTTGGCAGAGCCACCCTCCTAACACATCAATAGGTGTGAGGCTTGTTGGTTATTTTCAACCTGGTTTAGCCCATCTGCCAAGATGGTTTTCCGACATATGACCACTGTTCATGCTACAGCTTCTTGGATCCACAGGTGAGAGTTGGGTGGCAGAACATCACATAGCTTACTAGTGGCTGAGGTGGGACTTGAATTCATGTCCTGCTTTCTCTCCACTAGTCCCATGCTCAAACATTTACCCACCCCTCCTTTGTGCAGGGCTTTAGCCTCAGCTACACTGTGGGAATATAGGAACGAATAAGACATGGGCCTTGCTCTCAGGGAGCTCAAAGCCTGGATAGAGGATCAGACAGGGACATACATAAGAGGGTATGATCAGGGGCATGGGAATAGGTGACCACGGGGAAAGGAGGGCTCTGAAGAAGGAAAACTCTAGAAGGGTGCAGTGGGGTGGGGGGGATGGGATCAAGGATTGTGTAGCATCATCAATCTAGAGGCAGAAGTGTCCTTAGAGGAGATCTAGTCCAGTCTCTCATTTTACAGATGAGGAAACTAAGACTCAGGGAAATTAAGTCACTTATCTGAGGTCACATTAGTAATAAGGGTCACAAGCAGGATTTGAACCCAGGTCCTCTAACTCCAGGCAGTGCATTACAGCATCATAATGCCTCCCAGGGAAGGCTGCTTGGAACAGGTGTCTTTGGATGGGGACCTTAAAGGGCAGGGAAGGTTTCACCAGGGTCAGAAGGCCGTAGGACCAAGTCCAAAGTCAAAGGAGGCTGGAGGACCACTTGCCTTGGGTGTTACAGGGATATTCTTGTTCAGACACTTATTGGACTAACTGCCTTCTGAGGCTCCTTCCAGCTCAGAGCTTCTGTGGTTCCTTGGGGGCTGAGAAGAGTGCACAAGCATTGGTGTGCTTGGGATGGAGAGATGCTGAGTGCCCTGGGACCTGGCAGGCAGAAGATGCCCTTCATGGGCCTGCTTTGGAACAATCTTGCCTCCTCCTGGCTCTCCCTGGTTGCTCTAGAGCTTCCTGACCAAGGCTTTGCCAGGCTCCTCTCGGCCTGCATCAGTGGTCTGGATGTAAGCCATGTCTAACTACGCCTTCCTCCCTGGCCCAGTCAGGACGCTGGGCTCTCCTCTGACCCCAGGGGCCAGAGACTCACACTGGCAAGAGATGCCGATAGAAGGGCTGGATTCATGAGGTGGAGTCAGTGGAGGGTGACAATGGCCTCCCAGTGCCCTACATCCTCCCACGGAAATGAGAGGGGTCATGGGATTTAGAGCAGGAGGAAACCTCAGGGACAGTTGAGTATAACTGTCTCATTTTTTAAAAAATCAGTCAGCCAACAACATTTATTAAGACATTACTACATGCCAGGGATTGTGCTGAGCTGTTAAAGATATAAAGGAAAAAGCATGGTTCCCACCCTCAAGGAGCTCAAATTTTAATGAGGGAGGCAACGTGTAAACAACTATGTATATGGAAAATGTATTTTCCCAAGGTCACACATATAGTGAGCAGCAAAATGCAAAACCTGGCAGCTGTTAGCTCCTCTCCAGAACTCCTGGGGGTTCTGGGGCAACCTTCCCAAATTGGGAAGAATCTTATACTTAGGTTGCGCAGATACAAAATCTTTGGATCATAGATGGTTGTCAAAGGCCATCTAGTTCAACACTGTCATTTTACAGATTAGGAAACTGAGGCTCATTGTAGTTATACAACTTGCCTAAGTTCACACAGCTAGCAAGTATTAGGAGCAGGATTTGAAACCAGGTCCTCTGGCACCATGACCAGGGCTACTAGGAGAATCCCATGAAATGACAGATAATACAGTCTATTTGGGGAGTGTCAAGTCCTTTATAAATGCCAGGCTTGATTTCTAGTCCAGACTGGAATGGCCATTGGAACATGATGTGCATTGAAGAGAGTGTCAGCTTCTCTGGGATGGTGCTGAACCCAGGGCTCTGTCTTATTCTTACTGGTTTCAATCTACAAACATTTGCTAACTGCTATGTTCCTTTCTCTGTGCTGGGATATCCTGGGAGGAAATGAGACAAACAGACCTGGGTCCTATCCTCAGTGGGCTCGGTGCTGGAAAAGGCAGAGGGAAGATCTGTACTCAGACATTTACTAGTGTGAGTCTTGCCAAGACTCTTAACCTCTGTTTGCCTCAGTTTCCTCAACTGTAAAATGGAGATAATAATAGGACCTACCTTCCAGGGCTATAAGTGAGAATCAAAGGAGATTATATTTGCTAAGTACTTGGCACAGTGCTTGGCACATAGTAAGTGTGATATAAATGTTAGCGATTTTTATTATTACTACTACTACATATCATATCCCATCCCATCCCTACCACCCTCCCAGTAGAATGTAAGCTACCTGAAGACATCAGGGACTGTTTAATTTTTGCCCTTGTATCTCTAGTGCCTAGGACAGTACCTTGAAAATAATAAACACTTAATACATGTTTGTTGAAGTGATTAGAATAGAAAGAAGTAGACGACGCCTTCAATGAATAGGTTTACTACAGAGGCACGATACAGTGGTACTAATGAAATCCATCTCTGCTAGAGCCCTATTTTTCTGATGAAAACAGTGCATCTGATAAATCCCTGAAGGGCCTTAATGTTAATTTCATTCCTCAAAGGATGGAGTTACCAATGAGGCAAACTTCAATTCTAGACCTGATTCTGACTAACAAGGAAGGACTAATTGTCAGAGAAAAAAAAAATTATGAAGACTTTGGAAGAAAGTAATGACTTCATTTGAGAATCCATGATGGGAAAGAGAAGAAAACTAAGCATGGCCTGGCCTGCACCATGGATTTGGCAGGAGCTGATTTCCAACAGCTCAGAGAAAGATGAAATAGGGTCTCATGACTCAAGACTCTAAGAAAAGTTGGTCCAAGATGGAAGGGAAGCTCTCAAGAATGAAATTCTAGGAGACAAACACAGATTATTCTGATGAAGGACAAAAGAGGCGCTTGTCTAGAGGCCGACGCAGAAGCACAGGGGACTCATCTGCCAACTGGGATTTTTTAAAAGTCACGTATAGAGAGTGGAAGCAAAAGCCAGTAATGGAGGATGAGTGCAAAATAATGCTATGGTTGTCGCAGGCCAGAGGACCTAGTCGTCATAGGTTTCTGTGACCTATGAAATATGTTTCTAACAGACTGTCCTTGTTTAAGCACTCAACATACCCCTACTCATGGATATCTGCCCTCCTACTTCCTGGAATTTTTCCTTTCTTGTGCTTACATTCCCCATCTAGTCCTGATAAGCTAAGCTGTGACTAGTGTGGGGAAACAGGTCTTTTTTCCCAAGGGCTTCAAATGTTGGAGGGCACTAACAACACCTAATTTCAGTACCTAATTAAGCAGCTGAGTAGTATGAAGGAGAGGGCTGGGGAACCAAAGTCAAGAGGACCTAAGTTCAAAACTTCTTTCGTCCTCAGTTTCCTCATCTGTAAAATGAGGATAATAATCTGCTTCACAAAGTTGTTATGAGGATCTTATTTAAGATGACATGTAGGGTCAGCTAGGTGGCGCAGTGAGTAGAGCACCTTCCCTGGAGTCAGGAGGACCTGAGTTCAAATGCGGCCTCAGACACTTGACACACTTACTAGCTGTGTGACTTTGGGCAAGTCACTTAACCCCAACTGCCTTCCCTTCTCTCCTCCAAAAAACAAACAAACAAAAAACCCAAAAGTTGACATGTAAAGCACGTTGAAAACCTTAAGGTACTATATAAATGCAAGCTATTATTACAATAATAATAGTAACCTAGGAAATCATCAAGTGTCTGTACCCTGAGTGAACTCCTCTTAGCCCAGCCCTGTCTTGCTCCCTCCTCCTAGCAGCAGACTCACAGTGTCTCTGTTCTGTAAGTTTTGCTGACTTGCTGAAGTGAGTAAAAACTACATAAAATATGCACATTCAATCATTCCCCTGTGTCGCCTCCCCTTGGATAGTGAGTTCCCAAGACCAGAGAGATATCTCTGAACAGCTACAGGGGACACACACGGTAACACTGCCCAAACCTCTACCATTTTTGAGTACTATAAAATTGTCTGGAACTATACACTCCAGTGCATTCAGGAATCTGGCGACCTGCTGTGACTTTTGGGCAAAGGATACATATTTCTATTGGGCATCCTTGTCTATAAAGCTGATTGACTGAGTTGCAAGTGTGGATTTCTTTTTTGTCTCAACCCTCCATTCTAAGTGAAAGAGTTCTCCCACAAATACTATCCACACCCAGGCAAAGAACTATGGAGTCTAAATGCAGATCAAAGCATACTATTTTCTCTTTTTTTACTGTTTTTTTTTTCTTTCTTTCTTGTGGTTTTCCCCTTTGGTTGTGATTCTTCTCTTAAAACATGACTAATATGGAAATATGTTTAATATGATTGTACATATACAGCTTATATCAGATTGCATTCCATCTTGGGGGGGGGAAGAAAAAATTTGGAATTCAAAATCTTATAAAAATGAATGCTGAAAACTAAAAATAAATAAATGAACGAATAAATAAATAAGAGAAAGAATTCTCCCACATTGACGTGGCTGGAATAAATGGGAAGGACTTTGCTGACCCAGGCAGGTCAGTACGATGATCTTGTAGGAAAAGCGTCAGGCCCTGTAAGGCTCAGAACAAGCTGAGGCTGGCAATGATGCTATAGACAACAAAATTGGACCTTTTACACTATTTTGGGAAAAAGAAAAAAATTAGAGAAGAAATAAAACAGCTCTTCTTGGTGAGCAGGATGACAATAGATAAAGAAGAAAAGGTAGAACTACTCGATTCTTTATTTGGCTTTTTTTTTCTCTGCCAAAGAGAATGAGCTTCAGAGTGGATAGAGCAGAATGAAAATGTTCAATGAGGAACTGACACCTAAGGCAGCTGAGGAGATGGTAATAGAGCTGCTAACTGAGGTTTTAGTCACCAGGCCCACAGAAACAATATCCCCAAAGACTGAAAGAATTAGCACAAGTGATTGGTGAGTCACTCTCGGGGATCTCTGAAAAATTGTGAAGAATAGGAGTGATGCCTCAGAACTGGAGGAGGATAAATGTTCCCAATTTCAAAAAAAAAAAGAGAGGGCAGAGTCTGGAATGCTTCATTCCTGAGGAAATTCTAGAAAGCTCCTAATTCTCCAGACTTCTTATTCCACCATGACTCAGCAGGCTTCTCACCTGGCAAGGTCACTCTGCCCCCTCCCATTGGTCAGTTCCTTCATTCTAAGTCAAGCGCCCAGGCCAGCCATGTTCACCCTTTCTTTCCTCCCTGGCTTGTAAGCAGGTACCTTCTGCCTCTTCCTTTTTTAGCTTCCTCTTATGTGTCTTCTTCTCTCCATTAGAAGGTAAGTTCCTTGAGGGCAGAGACATTCCTTTCTGTATCTATTTGTATTCCCAGAATTTAGCACAGGAGGACATGGCTTATAGTAAGCACTTAATAAAAGCTTGTTGACATTATCCAAAGGAAGATTAGTGAGCCCCGGGAAAGTGAGATGATGATCATTCAAAGCCAGGAACTCTGTAGACATAATATACATGGAACTCAGTAAAACATCTGAGAAAGTCTTTCATGCTGTCCTTATAGAAAAGATTAAAAGAATGGTCTTGGTGATAAATATTTAAGCATAGTCAGAACTGATTAGATGATGACCCAGGAAAGTAGCTACTAATAGGTCAGTGTCAGCTTGGAGGATGGTCTCTAGTGAAGCACCCTAGGGATCTATCCTCCGCCTTGTGTTATTTAATGTCTCTCTATCTGTCTATCTGTATATCTATGTATACCTATTTATCTGTATATGTGCACATTTATATGGACATATGTATATGTTTTAATATATAGCTCAGTGCCTCAGATAAAGGCATAGATCACATGCTAGTCCAAATCACAGATTTATAGCTGACATAAGAGAAATATGAAACTTGAAAGTTGCCTGGGATTTTTTTCCCTCTTTTCCCAGCCCCTGGGCAGGCAAGCCAAAGAAAGTATTCCCAGGAATGATTCATACCTGGAAAACCATTAGACTCTCAGAGTGAAACTCCTTCTACTGGCAGTGGGTCACTTCCAAGTCTTTGAGGAGGAAGCAGCCCTGATAGGGGTGTCTGTGTGTGCTGTGCTGTGTGTGTGTGTGTGTGTTGGCACACAGTCCAGGGATAGGCGTTCCTGGCAGAAAATGGCAAGAGGGAAGATTGAGAGGAGCTCACAGCCCCACTAATGAGATGGGACTTCTAGGACAAATGCAGACAGAGAGTCACAGAACCAAAGAACTTCAGACTTGGAAAGCAGCTTAGAGATCATCTTATCTACCCCCACCTCTCATTTTATAGATGGAGGGGCAAGGCTCTTGCCCAGGGTCCCACGGGGATCTTAGATCTGGAAGGGAAATCAGAGAAAATCTAGTTCAACCATTATCTAAATCATGAATCCCATGTACGACAATCTCTATTGGGGGTTACCCGGACTCTACATCATTGGCCCCTGGCACAGTCCCCTGCTTTAAATCTATCTGCCTACTTTTTCCCACTGCTCCTGGGTCTTCCTTCTGAGACCAAGCAGGGCATGTCTATTTCACATGGCTGCCCTTGAAATACTTAAACATAGTAATCATGCTTCCCTCCTCCCACCCTTAATGTCTCTACTTCTCCAGAGTCGTTGTATCCAGTCTTCACATGGCATGGATTCAAGGCTCTTTGTATCTTGGTTACCTTCCTCTGGACCCTCTCCAATTTCTCACTGTCCTTCCTAAAATATAGCACCCAGAATGGGACACAAATAGCTCAGATGTTGGTCAGTCAGCGGTTTGTCAGACAATGCTCTGAAACGTGCAGCAACGTTTTTTCTTTATCCTCCCTCTTCCTTCACCTTCCCTCCTTCCTCTGTGCCTCTTTTCATTTCTTCTATTTTTTCTTATTCTGCTATCTCTTCGTTCTTCTCCTGAATGCCTGTCTAGCTTTCTCTATATGATATTTATAGGTTCCATTTCTCTTTCCCTTTCATCCCTTGCCAATTCCATTTTATTTTACTCTACAAACATTTATTGAGTTCTTTTTTTGAGGCCAGAGCTCTCTCTCCCTTCCCATTCCTTTCTTATCCCATCTTTTCCCATCTTAGCACCTATCTGAGTATTATTTTCTTCTCCTGGCCATCCTTTTTTGATGGCTATTTTTCCTTTCCCACAAACTCTTCCAGCCCTGGCATAAAATGTTGGACTTGGTGCCAGGAAGCCCTGGGTTCACATCCTGTCTCAAGTTCTTACTATACGATCTTTGGTAATTCAGTTTCCTCATCTGTAAAATGGTGATAATAATAACTCATACCTCACAGACTTGTGAGGATAAAATAAGACAATATACACAGATAACTTTGCAAAACCTTAAAAGTACTATCTTCATCATCGTCATCATCATCATCATCTTCATCATTATCATTATCGTGCTCTCCACACCTTGGGATTGATATGGGGGATAGCTACAGAGCCTGGTAATTCATTGATTCAAGATAAGTTAGGGATAGGGACCTGTGATTTCACTGATATAAGCAACTTTCAGATGAGAAAGCTCTAATGTGGTAAATAGAATGCTGGACTCAGAATCAGGAAGTTCTGGGTTCAAATACTGTTTCAGACACTTACTAGCCCTGATGGAGCTCATATTCTAATGAAGGAAACAATGTACAAGCAATTATACACATATACTATATATACACACACATACACATATATATACAGATACATATATACACACACATATACTATATATAATACACACATACATATATACATATATACACATACATATATACATATACAGATAGATAGATAGATAGCATAAATAGGGCAAAGGGAGAAGCTAGGTGGCACAGGCACAATGGATAAGAGTACCGGCCCTGGAGTCAGGAAGACCTGAGTTCAAATCCAGCCTCAGACATTGACTAGCTCTGTGACCCTGGGCAAGTCACTTAGCCCCAATTGCCTCCTAAGTAAATAAATAGAGCAAAAACACCAAATCTTTCTGGCGGTCAGGGAAAGTGTTTTTTCGTGCTTTACTGAGGGAGGTGGCCTCAGATAAAAGAGAGGACTGAATCAGGAATTTAAAGAACCTGTGTTCTAATGCTGATTCTGCCACTGACTGACTCACTGTGAGACCTTGAGCAAGTTTCTTACTCTATTTCTGGGCCTCAGTTTTTCCACCTTTAAAATGGATTTGTTTTGTAACGCAGTAGCTTTTTTTTTTTGTAACCTAGGATTTGTTTTGTAGCTCAGTTTTATAACTTGAAAGAGGTTAAAAAAAAGAAGAGCTCCCCTTTTTTTTCTTTTTGGATTATCTATACTCAAGCTTTCCCCGAAATCAGGAAACTGCTTGACCATTTCTGAGGAATCCTCTCTGGGATTTCCCACCAAACCTCTTATCTTGACTGGAGAGTTTTCAATATTTCAGATATGAATGCTTCAGAATCACTGCCAGGAAACCTGGGAGCTCATATCACGTGGCTGTAAGACATTGACACAGAATCAGAAGGGTCCTTGGAGATGGTCCAGTCCAACCCCATCATTTTTACAGAGGAGGAAACTGAGGAAAGGACTTGCCCCCAAATCACCTAGCCAGTAGGTAGCAGAGCCGGATCTCAAGCCCTGTCCTCTGACTGCAGATTTGGTGCTTTCCCATATGCTTTGCATGTGGCTATTTAACGTGGAATGTCAGGGCCAGAAGAGAACTGGTAACATAGAATGTCAGAGCAGTCCAGGATCCTAGAATATATAACAGAGGATTCTGGAGAAGGGAGGGATCCTAGCACATAGAGCAGGCAGTCAGTCCGAAGCATTTAAGAACTGACTATGTGCCGGCAGACACTGTACTATAGAGTGAAAATACAAAGGAAAGCAAAAATAGCCTGTCTTTGAGGAGCTCATTTACTAATGGGGCAACAATGTGTAAATAACTAAAACACAGAATTTTGGTGCTGGGAGGGACCTTAGAAACTATCCAGTTTACTCTCACGCCACTTTATACATGAGGAAATAGGAAAGAGAGAGAAATTGTGTACTCTGTGGCCTCCTGAGGTCCCAATGAGAAGTAATTTGATCAGCATATTCTAGGTCACCTGACTCTCAGTTTGACACTCCTCCTGTTGGGGCCACACAGTTTGATATCCGAAATAACAAACTTTCTTCTGGGGGCCCTACAGAGCCATGGCAGGTTCTTGAACAGAAGAAGGACCAACATAGAAGTTTTCCTGAGCCCAGCTTTAGTTAGGGATCCTGGAGGGGCAAGATCAGAATGGAAGCATCTGGAGGTAGTCAAGGGAGGAGGAGCATGGTATAGGGCACAGAGGAAGAGAAGTTAGAAGTTGAGGGTATGATGGGAGAGGAAGGGAAGGATGGGAAGGGGTTGGAGATGAGGTAAGAAGAGCCTTCAATCTCCCATAGTTAGTGCAAGGCTTGAGTGTCTGTTCTGGGAAGGGGTGGGGGAGGACTGGAGACATGGACCCCTATCACTCACAGAACCCTCTCCATCCCAGAAGTCACATGCAATGCAATCCTGGTACTGAGTAGGTCTTGAGTCACTCCATGGGGATTGGCTCGGTACCAAGCTGTAGGTGAGATGGAGGAGCAAACCCAGACCCTGTACTGGGGGAGCATTTAGCCTAGGGGAGATGGAGAAGAATGAGGTCCTGTACTCAGGGCACTCTCAGCAGGGGGAAAATCAGAGAGGCAGGAGCAGGCCCTCTGCAGAGTTCACTGCTTGATTAGCTAAATTAGAGGCCATCCTGCTGGATATAACCACAATGCCAATCAATACTTCTATATGTACTGAGCCCCTCTGTGTGTCTGTTGAGACACAACCCTGGTGCTGCTGAGAGGGGTGAGCTAGGAGGAGAGGCAGACCCGGGCCCCACCTTCAGAGAAACTGTGGAATTTGACCATAGGAAAGGGAATCAAGGAACAGCTGGGTGGCACAGTGGATAGTGCACTGGACCTGAGTTCAAAGTCAGCCTCAGACACTTACAAGCTGTGTGACCCTGGGCAAGTCACTTAACCCTGATTGCCTCCAATAAAAAAAGAAAGAAAAAAAAGGGAATCATACACATAATTAAATCATACCAGGAAAGAGTTTGCTCTTCTTACCTCCTCTCAGACTCCTCAGTACGGCATTCAAGGCCATCAGAGTCTGGAGCCATCCTCCATCTCTAGCCTCCTCCCCCTTTACGCTCCTCCCTCTGTCTTCCCATCCCTCAACCATATTTCAGTTTTCCCATCTTGATACATACATGTTCCTCTACCTGGAATGCCCTCCCCAACTCCTCTCAGACCCTTCACTTGCTCCCCATCCCCTCCATCCTTCAAGGGACAAGTTCAAGGCTCTCCTTCCCTAGGAAGCCCGCATTAACTACCTTACACTCCCACTGCTCTCTTCCTCTGCTCGGGTCCTATGGCCCTGAAAACCCAAGACACATGATCCCTCTGCCTATCCCTGACAATATATAAACTATATCACGTCTTATTCTCTAACCATTCTCTGGGGCAGATTCTTGTCTCCTAACCACACTAGGATATCCTTAAAGGCAGAAAGGAGTGTTTGCTCCTTCTATATAAGGAGAGGTGGGTAGGTGTCACTGAGGCTGGAGTCAGCAAGACCTGAGTTCAAATCTGCCCTCAGACACTTACTAGCTGCCAGACCCTGGACAAATGACTTGGCCTCAATAATAGCACTTACCTTGCCAAGTTGTTATGATGATCAAATGAGATAATATTTGTAAAGCTCTTACACAGTGCTTGACTCATAGTTGTTGTTTGTCCCTTCTTGAAGAAGACTGTGACAATGGGAAGGTGATGTCATGATTGGCAAGTCAATTAGATTTAAGTGAGGCAGGGATGTGCAAAGTCACCAGCCTCACTTTCACTTCCAGAACCATCTGGGTCCAGTGGCCAGATATAGATCAGGATGACTGGAGTTGGCCCAGGATGCAATGGGAGACCCTGGCCTTTTTAAGCTGAGGTCTTTACCAGATCTCAGTTTGTCTGAGGCGATGCCTATTCAGTGACTTAGGCTAGGTAAGAAATGAGGCAAAAAATGTCTCGTAGTAGGTGATTAATAAATGCTAATTGACAGACGGACTGACTTACTGACTGATAGGAGGTAATCACAGAGAGAAGGCATTAATTACCATTAAGGGGGACCAGGAAAGGCTTGTTCTGAAGGTTGAGATTTTAAGCACAGGTGTTCTGGTAAAGGGGCAGCTGAGTAGCACAGTAAATAAAGCACTGGGCCTGGAGTCAGGAAAATCTGAATTCAAATCTGGCCTCAGACACTACCTATGTGACCCTGAGCAAGCCACTTAACTCTGTTTGCTTCAGTTTCCTTATCTGTCAAATGAGCTGGAGAAGGAAATGACAAATCACCCCTGTATCTTTGCCAAGAAAATCCCAAATGCAGTAAAGAAGAGTCAGACATGACTAAAAGGTCTGAACAGCAACAAAAGTGGTGGTAATTACCCCCTTTGCTGAATTTACACCCGGGGTGTGAATGCAAGGTATGAAGAACAACAAGAAATCCACAGTTACAAGATTGTAGGGTGTGTGGAGAGGTAGAAAGAGGCCAAGTTGCTACTGCTTTAAAAGCCGACTGACTGTCAGAGCTGGAAGGGTCCTTAAAGATCATCTCAGCAGACTCCCTCATTTTACTGAGAAAGCCCTAGAAGGAAAGGTCCTTGATCAAGGTGACACAGGGGTCAATGCCAGGGCCAGGATACTGCCCAGCTTTCCTCATTTCTAGCCCTCATCTCTCTTAACCACACTGTGCCTTCTCCTGTGGGCACCCAGGCCCAGTATGGCGAAGAGCCAGGCATTTCATCTGGAGTTTGGCAACAGAACCCAAAGCTACTGTCAGAAGAAACCCAAGGAGCGTAAAGCTAGAGTCAGAAGCCTGGCCCCATTGTGATAGAGGACGTCAGCACCGCCTGTAATTCACCCCAAATGGCTGATGCCCAGGGCCTCAGTGTTCCAAAGGAAATTATTCTTTCTCTTTCTGACTGTGGTCAGAGCCTGCTGGTCCCCATAGATTCTAGCATCCCAGAGCTGTTAGGGACCTCAGGGGAATTCTGGTCCTCCCTCCCTCCCACAGTTAAGAATCCCCTTTTCAGCCTCCCCACAGAGACTCATTCCCTCGACTCACCCATCTCTAGTGAGGTGAAAATCTCTCTCTCTGTTTCTCTCTGTCTCCCTCTGTGTGTCTGTGTGTATCTATCTCTGTGTCTCCATCTCTGTCTCTCTATGTCTCTATCTTGTGTCTCTATCCATCTCTATCTCTCTATGTCTCTGTCTCTGCCTCTCTCTGTATGGGTCTCTTTCACTCTGTGTCTCTATCTCTCTGTATCTCTATCTCTCTATGTCTCTGTCTCTGTCTCCCTCTCTCTCCCTCTATCTCTCTCCCTCTGTCTCTCTCTCTCTCTCTCTCTCTCTCTCTCTCTCTCTCTCTCTCTCTCCCTCTCTCTCCGTCTCTCTCTCTCTCTGTCTCTCTGTCTCTCTCTTTCTCTCTCGGCAGTCTGTTCCACTGTGGGACAGTCCTAACTGTTAAGATCTTTTTTACATTAAACTCTCTACACCCTCTCTCTTGGCAGCCTCATCAAGCTCATGGGTTCAATAATTATCTTTATGCTGGTTGACTCCAAGAGTGATATATCCATCCCCAGGATCCCTTCTGAGATAGCGACTTACATTATCACTGACTTATCAGACACTTCAAACCAGATGTCCTATAGGTTTCTCAAACTTAACATGCCCAAAGCATAATTAACTCATTGTCCTTGAGGCCATCCCGACCCCTTTGCCCACTTTCCTACATTTCCAAACTTTCTTATTTCTGTCGAGGGCACTGCCATCCTTCTACTTAAGTTTGTAGCCTCAGAACCATCCTTGATCCCTCACGGTCACTCAGCCACCTAATCAGTTGTCCAGGTCTGCCAATTCCACCTCCCAATCATTTCTCAGATCTCTTCCCTCTCATCTGCAATCCACAGGGACATCACCTGAGATCAGACCATCATCATCTCATCCTTGGACTATTTCAATTTACATTTTTAACAGAATAAAACTTTATTTTAAAATATGAAAACTCTTCTTAGCTCCAGTAGCACAAAAGCAGGCTGGGATTGGATTTGGCCCAATAGTTTGCCAACATCACGATCTAAAAATGTAAAGATCAATTCCTTTTTTTTTTTTTTTGGAGGGGGGAAGGCAGGGCAATTGGGGTTAAGTGACTTGCCCAAGGTCACACAGCTAGTAAGTGTGTCAAACGTCTGAGGTCGAATTTGAACTCAGGTCATTCTGACTCCGGGGGCCCGTGCTCTACTCACTGCGCCACCTGGCTGCCCTAATGATCTATTCTACCAACAAATAATGAATATCTGCTATGTGCCAGGCACCATGTTCAATGTTGGACATATAAAGACATAAACTAAACAGTCCCTGCCCTCAAGGATCTTATAGTCTGCTTGGGAAGGAAACAACATGTGTGTATATATGTATACACACACACACACACAAACGCACACACATACATATATACATGTTATTTATATAGAAATGTACCTGTTTCCCTCCCTATTGGGCTATAGTATATATATATTGTATAGACACACACACACAGGTATGTACGTATGTATGTAAATACGAATTACATAGTAGGTCAATTCTGTCTGTCAACAAACATAGTTTAAGCTAGGTGCCAGGCACTGTGCTAACCACTGGGGACACACAAAAAAAGGCAAAAACACAGTTCCTGCCCTCCAGCCCCTAGCTGTTAAACACTACTAGTTTCTGACCCATATTGGTTCAAGGAGGTTCCCTCTACCAACAGGGAAATCACAGGTGCAGAACAAAAGTTAAAAAAAAAAGGACATTGTCTATCCTACCTACTTCACCTGGCTGTTGTGAGAAAAGTGCTTTGTTAACCTTGAAGAACTGCAGACGCGGGAGCTATTATTACGTGCAAAGCTTTTTGATTTCATGTTGCATCTGGCTCCCAGAGAACAAAGCTAGAAGTGGTGGACAAATGTTTCAGACAAGCAGACATCAAGTGAAAAGAAAAATCTACCAACTCCAACCCTTGCTGGAAACGCTGGAGTGGCACACTTTGGGGAGGGGCTTGCCTTGGTGAGTGGGGAGCTACCATAGGTCACTGGAAGTCTCTGAGTGACTATTGGGCATGGACTCGTCGGTGAGGTTGGAGAGGGGATTGATTCCCAGACAGGTACAAATTGGCCTAGGTTCCCTCTGAAGGCCCTCTTGGCTCTGGGACTCTGGGATTCTCAGAAGTTACACAACTCAAGCCACTGGGTGTGGAGGAGGGAGGGAAGGATTGTCTGCTCTTGGATCGTTGACTGCATTTGATGGACAATGGCCCTGGGAACCCCAGACAACAGGCTGTCTGTGCTTCTCTGGCCTCCACCCCGCTCCTGGGGGCTTCTGGGAGAAGAGCCCTGGGCACAGAGACACTCTTGTCTGCCTCTTCCCTCCCCTAGCTCTATGACCAACCCCTTCCCCCACACATTCGGCCTGGGATCCAGAGCTGATGGGGGAGGTTCGACCCAGTGTCCGCTTACAGCAGTGTTGGGCAGCAGTCCCTAGGGACCAGCTTCTTTGGAAAATAGAAAGACTTGAATACATTTGCACAGAGCTATATTCTTCCTTACTGAGCCCTGGGAGGCGGGCAAGGTAGTAAGTGGCCTTTATCCACATTTTACCAATGGGGAAATTGAGGCCAAGAGGTGTTAAATAGCTTGCCCAGAGTTAAGTTATCATTAGGGAGCTCTAACTGCATCCCCTCCCCAAACCACTCCTAGCAATCAGATTGATAATCCTACTTTGTAGTATAAATATTTATTTATTTCTAGGTACATCATGGGTTACATAACTGATCCCAGTCCAGGACAGACGTCCCCCAACATCATCTACAGATTGAGCTTGAGCCACAGTTCCAGATTGAAGCTGGCCTTGAGATAGGCCCCAGGCAGAGGCCTGACTCCCACCAATATTCGCGCTCTGTGAAGCAGTCCAGAGTGAACTGGAGTGGCTGGCTTTATTCAGCTCCTCCCCTCTGCTGAGAGCATACTACAGAGGGGCACGGCCTTCAGGTACTGGGTCAAGAGGGCCATCTTCCCACAGAGGAGGCCTCTCCCAGTGAGCTTCTGGGAACCTCTGTAAGGGGCTGGAGTGGTGGGTGGTGGGAGTGCTGCAATACCTGTGACAATTTCCTTTTAGCCTCTGCTGGGATGGCTTCAGTGTAGGAGCTCACTCCCTAAGGAAGCAACCCGATCTATTCAGACTTGAGTGTTTCTAATCCTAACCCTAAGTCCACTCCCTACCAAGTGTCTGGCTATCACTTTATTTTATCTCCTGGGTATATAAATGGTCCTAATTATTCAGTTTGTTAATAAAAATGGTGGTTCCTATTTCAATGGAACCTTATAGTCTTCTCCAGTAAGTGGACAGAGCCTGGAATCAGGGAGATCTGAGTTTGAATTCTGCCTCAGACACTTACTAGCTATGTGATCCTAGACACATCACTTGAATTCTGACTCAGTCTCCTAATTTGTAAAATGGGAATGATAGCCTTACCTTCCAAAGTTGGTAGGAAGATAAAATGAGATATTTGTAAAGTACTTTGTAAACTTTAAAGGGTACATGCGATTACATTTGCTTCGTGCATATAGGAATGTGCACATGCACATTGTGTGTATATATGTGGACATGTGCATCTAAACATATATGAAGGTGTGTATATGTTTGCACAGTGTTATGATAATCAAACTTAGAAGATGATAAAACCAGAACTGCAGGTTCTGTCACAACAAAGTAAATTATAAAAACAAAGATAGAGATAAAGATAAAGATGCCCATGAGGGGGATTTCTGGCTTGTGTCTATTGGCACCTGGTCAGGAATGGGAGTGGGGTCTGCCACCATGCCCTAGGTGGTACCAGGAGGCCAACAAGAACAGGGTACATTCCTGAAGCAGGCAGCCATGGGAAAGGGGGGGTCCAGTTCCTGTGGATTCTGCTGTCTCACTCTTGCCCAGGAGGGTGGCATTAAGCTGGCACCAACTTCAAAATGCCTGGAGAGCCCCCTTGGAGTTTGGAGCCTAACTGGCACTCAGGGGAATGGAATGATGTCAATCTTCCTTACTTGTTGTGAGGACCCTGACTCCTGCTTTCTGAATTCCAGACCTTTTACAGTCACTCAAAAGAGCCCGAAGCCCTCTGGAGAGGAGGGGGAAAATTGGCAGCTTCAGGCTGGAGGCTGGGAATGAAATCACCCAGCCCACATGGTACAGGACCAGCTTTGAGATGCTAAACCTTCTAGTTTCCATTAACATAGCATCCGGGAATCTCAGAATCCCGGACCGCATAAAATCATAGAATCTTAGAAATAAAGAATCTTAGAATTGTGGTCATAGAATCTCAGACTTACATTCTGAGAACTTTAGAACCACAGGATCTTGAAGATTTTTTAATAAGGCATTTCAAACTCTGTATATTTCAGTTTCAACCTGCCCTTCCAGTTAAACTTCACATTACCTAACATTCAATTCAGCAAACATTTATTAAGCACCTACTGTATCCCAGGCATTGTGCAAGATACTGATGATACAAAGGAAAAAAAGTATAAAAGTCCTTGCCCTTCTGGAGTTTACATTTACAATGGGGTGAGGTACAAAATGTAGACAGATAAGTAAGGGATGTATACATATGAATAAGGAAGGTGACACTAGAAAATGGAGTGGAAAACAGCAAAGAAAGCTTCACAGGGGAAGAGGCCCCTTAGCTGAGTCTTGAAAGAAGATAAGGATGCAGTATGGTCAAGAGGAGGGACTGCATTTCAAGCATAGGTGATGCTCTGTACAGCGGACTGGGCAGTGATAGAATGTCATCTTCAAGGCAGCTAGAAGGCCAGTATGATTAGAATGTAAGGAAGGGACCTGAAATAAAAGGAGGCAGAATCTGGGTGGTGGGGGTCCTGAAATGCCCAGCTGGAGAGTTTGCATTTGATCCCACAAGTCCCTGCAAGATTTTAGAGGCAGTGACGTGACCACACCCGAGCCTTGGGAAAATAATGGTGGCAATTGTGCAAAGAGTGCATTGAAGAAAGGAGGAGCCTTGGGAGACTAACAAGGTTATTCCAAAAGTCCAGGCAAGGTGAGGGCTTCGGCTAAGGTGGATGCTCAGCTTTGTGAGGAGGAGAGACTGAGTGTATCGGGAGGATGGATGTATATGTTCAAAGTTTCTTTCTGGTGCCACCTCCTGCAGGACAGGATGTTTTTCCTGATTTCCCTGATTCCTCCCTCCCCTCCAGGTTGTTCCTGCTTGTCTTACCATGAAATTATTTTGACCCCATCAGAATGTAAGTTTCTTGAGGTCAGGGACTGTGTTTTTGCATTTCTTTGTATCCCCAGTGCTTAGCACAGTACCTGGCACCTAGTAAGTGCTTAATCAATGTTTGTTGACTGACAGCCTTGACCTAGTATGTAATTCATACATACATACACACATACATACATACATACATACATACAACACTCACGTATACACACGTATACTTACGACATGAATGTATATATAAACACATGTGTATATATATGTGTGTGTGTGTACACACATATATAAACAACATATGTGCATATGTATACTAGCACACACACACACACAGAGGATGTTTCCCTTCCAAGGGACTGTTTGGTTTAATGTCTTTTTATCTCCAACAGCTAACAGTGCCTGGCATATAGCAGATGCTTTACTACATGTTGGTAGAATTGAACATTAGATTCCTGTGTCACGGTGTTGATGACCTATTGGGCCAAATCCCATCCCAGCCTACTTTTGTACTACTCGGAGCTAAGAAAAGTTTTTACATCTTAAAATAAAGTTTCACTTTATTCAAAAAATATTTTAAAAAACCATTCTTAGCTCTAGAGGAAGTACAAAAAGTAGGCTGTGCTGGAATAGACCTTTACCCTTGTAATAGGTTATAGAATCTTAGAGGTGGAAAGGACCTAAATTAGAAGTCATCTAAAACTACTCAATTTAAGGACGCCCCTCCCACTTGAGAATGCCCTGGTGCTCCCCACTATTCCCTAAGAAAGTCTACTAGACTGGTTGATCAAGATACTTGATTTCGGCCACCGACCTTGAGGAGAATCATTTCCCTACTTTGGGCATCAGTTTCTTCATCAATCAGATGGGAAGACTGTGTCCTGTCCTGCTTCCCTCTCAGGGTTGTTTTGAGGTTCCAGTGAGATAATGGCCATCCATTGAAGGGCTCTGAACACCCTACAAAAAGTAATCATTTTCAGCCCTTTGTGGAAAACCTAAGAGAATCAGGATTGTCCCTAGGGATCTTCTGTTGACAAAGAGGCATCTAGCCTCTCTACTTGAAGACCTCTAGCTTGTGGGGAGCTCATTACCTCTCGAGGCATCCTGTTTGACTCTAATTATAGGAAGGTTCATATACTGAGCCTCCTTGTCATTTCCTCCCACTCTTCCTTGTTCTACCCTTTGGGGCTGAGCAGAACAAGGCTATTCTGCCAAATGCTTGAAGACAGGACTCATGTTCCCCTGGAGTGTTTTCAGCTTCACAGCATCCCAGAGCTGACCAGGCTTTCAGAGGGCATGTAGGTTAACACATAATTGAACAGGAATCTTTGTCTTCAAAGATCTGAGGGGATGTCATATGGAGGAGAGATCAGAGGAAGTTGTAGAGAAAGAACATTCCTGGAGGAGTGACCATCCAGCCTTTGCTTGGAGCTCTCCAAGGAGGAGGAAGAGTTCATGACCAAATTACATTTTGGGGATTGCTCAGACTAACTGGGCATTTCCCTTCCCATTGAGTTAAAATCTTTTTTCTCTACCACTTCCTCCTAATTTTGCCTTCTAGGGCTAAGCATAAGTTTATTATTCCCTCTTCCATGTGACAGCCCTTCAAATCTTTGAAGCCAATGACACTATCCCTCAAGCGACATCTTCTCTCTAGCCTTAGCACCCCTTGTTTCTTCATCAGATCCTCCGCAAGGTAGTGTGTGTAGTGGATAAAATGGTAGACTTGGAGTTAGGAAGACTCCAGACATGTATTAGCTCTGTGACCTTGAGCAAGTCACTTCAATTCTATGGGTCTCAATTTCCTCATTTGTAAAATGAACAGGTTGCACTCAATGATCTTTGAGGCTCCTTCCAGCTCTAAGTCTATGATCCTATGATGGTTTTCAGTCCAGTGGCCCTCTTCTAGACATTCTCCAACTTCTTTTTGTCTCTCCTAAAATGTGGTGTCAGGGACTGAGCACAATCCTACTGTTCTCTGCCCTGTTTAAAACATAGCTGGAACATTTGCCTTCCTCCTCGGACACCAGCTGTGTGACACTGGACAAACCACTAAACTGCTGTCTGCCTCAGTTTCCTCATCTGTAAAATGGGGTTAATAATAGCCCCTGCTTCTCAGTTGGTTGTGAAGGTAAATGAGCTGACATTTGTAAGGTATGATGCAAACGTTCAAATGACATAGAAATGCCAGTTTTGATGATGAGGATGAGGATGTTAGCTTTATTAGCTGCCACATCATACTATAGCGTCTCATTGAACTTTCAATCCACTGAAACACTGAGATCTTCTTTAGAAAAACTACTCTCCAGCCAAACTGCTCTTATCCTGTAGTGAGACTATAGATTTTTTTTTTGTGGGGGGGAAGTACATTTATTTTTATCTGTTTCATCTTGTTAGATTCTGCCCATCATCCTCATCTTTATGAATTCTAGTTTCTCCCCCATGGCTAAAATTCTAAGACTCTTCCCATGACCCAACCCAGAAGACTCAGGACTTTCCCTCTCACTCCTCTTCTGGGACTCACCCTCTCTCCATCTATCCTACAGGGTAGCACAGGGTAGTTATAGTGCTCTGGTGGGAGGCATTCTTTGGTGAGGACAAGGGCTATAGTCTCCTATTACTCAGACTGATAAAGTTTTTCCCAAGCTCTCTCAGCTGCTACAATAAAATTATCATATTTAGAGCTAGTTGGGACCTTAGATATTTTCTAGTCCAACCCCTGGATTTTACAGAGCATAAAACCAAGGCCTGGAGTGGGGAAGGGGCTTTCCTCATGTTACCTAGTCACTGGAGATTTAAATGGAGATTTAAAGCCAGGTCCTCTGACTCCAAATCTAGTGTTTTCCATGTTGCCTTGATCAGTGAGCCTCTCCTCCCTCCCTGGCCTTTGTTATAACCATTCTTTTTTTGTTCCCCCAAACCCAGGCTGAGTATCCTCTCTCAGCTCCCCATGTCACTGGAGATGGAAGGTCCTTTTTAGTTTATTTACTCCCTTCAGCTTCAGGTAGTAATGCCTCTCCTTAAAAACTCCAACTTGGAGGCAGTCACTGGAGTCTACCCATAGAAATTACCTCTAGCTCCTCTGGGACACAAAGCTGCCCCAGCCTTCCTAGATTAAGTAGGTGGGGTTATTTGGAGACAGAGAAACCAGCAAGGTCTGAATGAATTGGATAGATTCCAAGGACCCTAAGAGACCAAAGAGATCAGGGTGAGTTGGAGATGTCAAGGAAGACTTCCTAGAAGAAATGGACTTTGAAGAATGACCAAAATAGCAGTTCAAACCAACACATCATCAATACTAATTATTTCTCTATAAACTCTAAGGACCAAAGGAATTCAGAAGAGGGAAATATCAATTTGGGCTGGAGCCCTCAAAGTATCTGCAAAGGAAGTTGCCCAAGGCTGGCTGGAACCTTTAGAATTAACCATCTCTCCTTCCTAGATCCAGGACTTGGGAATGGAGCAGGGATATCAAAACGGGAGAGAAATTTGTAGGGACTGGGGAAACTAGGTTCCTCACAGAATTGAAGAACTAGAAAGTACCAAAGAGGGTGGGTAGTTCCATTCATACCCCTAGTGAGTAACTGACATTTATATGATGCTTTAAAGTTTGCAAAGACTCTCACATAATCTCATTTGAATCTCAGAACAAGTCCATGAGGGAAGGCCTTCCGTCTCCAGGGCATTAGGCAAACAGAGGTTAAATGATTTGTCCACGGTCATTCAGCTAGTCCGTGTCTGAGGCTGAATTTGAATTCAGATCTTCCTGACTCCAAGCCCAGTGCTCTATCCACTGAGCCATCTAGCTGCCAGTTGTTAATATACAGATGAAGAAACCTAGGCTTAGAAAAGATGTTACTTTGTCGTACAGTCACTCGACTAGTGAGTGTCAAGAGTTAGGATTTGAACCTAGGTCGTCTTGATTCCAGGTTCAGGATTTGAGCCTCTGCATCATTCTGGTAATATCTTTCTCCTCCCCAGATCTTCATCCAGCCTCAGCTTAAAGACTTCAGGTGTGGGGAACTCCCCATCCCAAAAGGCAGCCATTAGGTTGGAATAAGTGAACTCATAGCATCCTTCCCAGCACTAAATCTGTGACCCTCCTCTCTCCTTTTGGAAGACTCATGTAACTCAGACTGTCTCTATGTTCAGTCAAAATCTGCCCCTGCAATTTTTTTCCTTTGCTTCCGGTTCTGCCCTTAGGTAACAAGCAGAAAAAGTCTTATCTTTCCTCTCCCTGACAGACCTTCAAATACTTAGAGATAGCTATCATGTCCTCCCACTCATTAACACCAGGTCATAAATCTTCTCTTCCTGGGCTAACTATTCCTTCATTGATTCACCTATGGCGGGATCTGGACTCCTCAAGCTGGTGACCCTCCGAATGGAACAGTCTCACTTGTCAATATTTTGCCTTTTGCGCCAAGCTAAACTCCATGTCTGGGAGCCTCCCCCACTTCACATCAGTACAGCAGAGGGAACTCCTTCCTATAAAGCTCCGCTTTTGCTATCTCTTTCAATCAATCAACCAACCAGCATTTATTAAATGTTTGATGTGATTCGCCCTAGCTGTTGGTGTACTCTCATCCCCTCCCTCCCATTACCTTTAATTTTATATGGATTTTTTATTTATTTGTCTGCTTAGGTGTTATTTCCCCACCAGAAGAATGCAAGCTCCTTGAGGCCATCTCCTACTTCATTTTTGCCTTTATGTCTCCTGTGTCCAGCACAGAGGCTTGTTGAATTAATTAATTGGAATAGAGAGGAATGGAATTGGTGAGGGGAGGCTGGAGGAGAGGACAGAGAAGATTAGGGGGAGAAGGGAAGAGGAGGCTGTTGGAGACAGGAATCTGGGCTAGGGAGAGGCGGTGGTAGGGGGTCTTTCCTGGTGGGCTTGGGTCGCTCCCTTTGTTTTAGGGCAGGACAGAGGAAGAGCAGGGACCTAGAAGACCGACGGACAGAGGGGGCGCGCTGAGCTGCGGGATCCCGGGGCGGGTTGGGCCAGATCGGGGGCGGGGCTGGGGCTGAGACCAGAGCCTGGGACTCCGGACTCTGAGCCTGGGAGGAGGAAGCTGCCGGGGCAGCAGCAGCAGTAGCAGAAGCAGCAGCCGGGGCAGCCACAGAAGCAGCAGCGGAGAAAGGAGGGACGCGAGAGGAACGCAGAGCAGGCTTCGTGCCGGGTGAGCTGGGGATCCTGGCGCGAGTGACAAGGCTTCAGGGATGAAAGAGGGAGGGGCTGGGTGCGCGTATGTGTGTGCGCGTGTGTTCCCGTCCAACTTTATTAGTGTGCTTATGTGTGCTACTGCGTGTGTACATTTGTGAAATGTGATTATTGTGTAATTGCGATGTGTTCACCAATGTCTGTGTGGTTGTGTGAGGGTGTCTTGTGTCTGTGCGACTTTATAAGTGCGTCTGTATGTGAATGAGTGCGTTTCTGAGATGGTGATTATTTGTGTAACTGTAATTGTATCTCACTTTGTGAGTCCGTCGTGTGAGCGTGTTCGTGTGTGTCCATGTGCGTTTGTCAAACTTCTTATATATTTATGTAACTGTGTGACTGTGAGTTTGTCACTTTGCATATGTCTTCCCTTCCTTGGATTTCTCTCCCAAGAATCTATCTGTAAAGGGTGTGTAAATTGTGGTGTGCGTTTCGGCTGTTCTATCCCAGTCTGCCTGGGTCTGGCCTATTTAAGACCGAGAGAAGGTAAGGAGGGGGTGTGTTAGCGCTCCCTGGACTGGGGACAGGTAGTTTGAGTGGATGGGTCCTGAAGACTGATCCTGCTGCCGGTATCCTCGCTCCGCTTGACTGCCTCGTCTTCGCGTTCGCCCCACGCCGGTTCCCAACGTTTGCCCCGGCTGTTTTGTGGGGGTGAGCGGAGGTCTATTCGGGCTTCCCTACTCCTGGCCTCTGCCTTTCCAGGCCCTCCCCACAGCGAGTTTAGTCCCGCTTGCCCCCCCACCCCGGGAGCTTTAGTTTATGCCACACACGTTATTAACATGTGTCCACATGCCCCCTTGGGACATGACATACATGATAGTTCAGCGCAGCGGAAAGGAGTTCTGTGCCAGGAGTCAAGAGGTCTGGGTTCGAGTCAGTTCAGATACAGATGGGCTATGTGACCTTAACAAGTCCCTTGCCTTGGTAGTGGTGGTGGTGGTGGTGGTGGGGTTTCAATTCCTCCTCTCGAAGATGGGGAATATAATAATGTTTTCTATGCCTGGTGGCATCGCAGCAGGTGTCTGCATAAATATTTGAAGAATTGTCTAGGGACACGAAAACTCTGTCAGGGACCCAAAAGATTATATATATGATCCATAGGCCTTAGGCAAGGGATGAGAGAGAGAGAGAGAGAGAGAGAGAGAGAGAGAGAGGCTCATTGAGGAGGGAGGTACTTATTCAGTAACACACTAGGTCTTTTCTTGCCACTATAGTACAGTTTCCTCTAACTTCCCTGCTCCATCCCCATGCTGCTAGTGGGGAGGCTCATCTGGTTGCCGGGGACCTTCTGACCCTTCAGGGTTTCCCCTTTGTGGGTTCCCTGTAACTCAGTCCCAGAGCTAGCAAACAGGTAGCACCCACCAGGTCCCACTGTTTAAGCCATTATCTGTTGTTTTGGTTTATTAATTATTTCTGTCTGAGCATTACCAGTTTTTAAAATTTCTATTATTTTTGGATAATCTGCTTTTTAAGATTTCCTTCCTTTTTGCATTATTTACTGTTTTGAATTATTAATTGTTTTAGTTTATTGTTTTCTTTCTTTTTTCTTTGTATTTTTATCTAGCACTGTGCCTGACATCTAGTGGGAATTTAATAAATCTTTATTGAATGGAATTGAATTGAATTTAGATTATTCAGTGTTTTTTGCTTTTTATTGTTTTTTGATTCTTTGCTTTTTTAAATTATCCATTGGTGTAGATGCTTGTTGGTTTTACGTTAATGGTTGTTTTTCTAAATTTTTGTTGCTTTAGATTATCTGATGTTTGAGATTATGCTTTTTTTGTATGTTTAGCTTTTAAATTTTTTTGCTGCCCTTTGAGATTGTTGCTTTAGGGATGATGTATTTAGGCATTTAGGTTTGGTGAGGGGGGTGTCTGATTTTTTTTATTGTCCAAGTGCTAGGAGAAGCTCTAAAGCTGGAGGGTGTACCCTATGACTCCTAATGTAGCTGCTTTGGAAGGGAGAGAAGTCAAGGGGGAAGAGGAGTCCTATCCTCTGGTTGCTTGGGGGTGCAGGAGTACCCTCTCAGGGTACTGGGCCCTGGGGGAGGAATGGAGCTTGTAATGAGCCTGTACCCTGGGAGTTGAAGTTTGGAAGACAAGGAAGTAAGGGTAGAGAATACACCACTGGGTCGAGACAAGCCGTGTTCAGTTCCAGTAGACATGTGTAGACTGGATGCCTCCCAAGAACCCAGCCCAGGGATGTACTGTGGGGGAAGAAGAAGAGATCCAGGGCTGGCCTTTTGGGATCGCCTTATCTAGCTGGAGAGGTCAAACTATTCACTGGACTAGAAGAGGTAAAGCTTGTTGCACTTGAAATCCAAAGACCTGGGTTCAAATCCTGCCTCATGTACTTAGTGACTATGTGATCATAGCTGATTTACTTAACTGTTCTGAGCCTGTTTCCTCACATGTTTCCTTACATGAGGATATCTGTAATACCCTAATACTAATAACAGAGTTTCTGTGAAGCTTAAATGAGATGACATATGTAAATTGCTTTGCAAACACTGAGGGCTGAAGGAATGTTATATATCCTCATGTTTGCTCTGCCTGTGAGGCTGTGTGACCTTGGTCCAGTCCCTTTCCCTCTTTGGTCTTCAGCTTTCCTACCAGTAACATGAGGGCAAACCATTCTAATATCTATATCAAGAAAACTTCAGATGAGGTCATAAAGAGCCGGAGGTGACCAAAACGACTGAAAAACAGCAATTTGAGGAGCTTGGAAGAGATGAGATGCAAGTTCTCTCCCGGTTCTGACATTCTGAATTATTTCTAAGTTAATTCGAAGACTAATCAATGAACAAGTATTTATGAGGCACCCACCATGTTCCAGGTACTGGGCCATGCGCTGGGTATAAAAGAGCAAAAATGAAACAGCCCCTCCCTTCAGAGGATTTATGTTCTAATGGGATATAAAACACGTACCCATACAGGGTATCCCAAAAGTCTCCGTGCTGTTTTAAGCTTTAAAGTTTAAAACAGCATGGAGACTTTTGGGATACTTTGTATATATAACCACAAAATATATGCAGTTAGGTAACTAACTGATAATAGAAAGTCACTGAGAAGCAAATCTTGACAATGTGAGAGGTGGACAAGTGGGCAAGTCACTTCCTCTAGATAGGCCTTAATTTCCCCATCTGTAAACTGAAGAGATTGGATTAAATGGCGTCCTCATCTCACACCCCACACCTCCCCCCCCCCCCCCCCCCCCCCCCCCCCCCCCCCCCCCCCGCCCCGAACTCCAGAGGTAGGAGCCTATGATCCAGTCCTGGATCTTGTATTTTGGGCTCTGGAAAGGACAAGGGGAGATCACTGTGGGCTGGGGTGGTCAGCCAGGGTCTTCCTGGAAGAGACAGCACTTGAACAGCAGCTCATAATGTAACAAGTTTACCATCACTAGAGATCTTCAAGTGAAGGTCAGATGACCTTGTAATGGAAAATCCAGAGATGGGATTCCTGGCCAGGCATGGGTTAGATTAGATGTCCTCTAAGGTCCCTTCTGACCCTGAGATTCTATGATCCTGGTATGTGGAAAAGGGTGGAGAAGATGGAGGAGGGAAGCTGATGGAGGAACTCCAAGGGATCCTCCAGTAGGGAAGCATGGCTAGGAATTGTGGAGGCTTGCCTGGCAGGTGGGCTGGAGGTGGGGAGGTCTCTTCCGGCTGGAAAGGTTATCTGGCAGCAGGTGCCAGGGATAGGGGCACTGAGGCTTGGGTCAATGGTGCCAGAAGAGCTTTGGGGCAGGTGGCTTGGAGCCTAGAGCTGGGCATAGGGCCAGCCTGGGCAAGCTGGGACAGGAAGACCTAGTGCCTCTGAATAAGAGATCTGCTAGTGTAGTAGAAAGTGCTGGGCCAGGAGACTCAGTTCTAGGCCCCACTCTGCTACTTCCTAGCTGGGTGACCCCCCAGGGGAAATTAGATCTCTCCTTCAGCAAGCCTCAGCTCCTCATCTATAAAGCCGAGGTAATGACGCCATCTTACCTAGGGCTGTTGTGTGGAAGTCACTTTTTTTTTTAATATAAATTTATTTATTTTCAATTTTCAACATTTACTTCCACAAGATTCTGATTTCCAGATTTTCTCTTCCTCCCTCCCCTCCCCCCACTCCAGGACAGTATGAACTGATTACCCCTCCCCCAATCTGCCTCCCTTCTATTACCACCCCCCACCCTCTTCTCTTATCCCCTTCTGTCCTGTTTTCCTGTAGGGCAAGATAGATTTCTATACCCCCTTGCCTATATATCTTTATTTATATGGAAATCACTTTAAAAACAACATGGAAATGTGAGATTTTTTTTTTATTCTCAGAGCTAGAAGGGACTTTGGGCAAGTTACTACTTTGTGGACTTCAGTTTCCTCATCTGCAAAATGTAGGGGTTGGACTAGATGACTTCTAAGGTCTTTTCGGGCCCACCTTCTATGACCTTTGGCCCTGTGACCTCAGGTAGCATCTTGTCCAATCTCTTTCCCTTCTATGGGCTCCCTAGCAATCAGTAAGTCAGTCAGCATTTGTTAAGCTCTTACTGTGTGCCCGGCACTGGGCTAGGCTCTGGGAATCCAAGTATAAAGAATGAAACAATTCCTACGCATAAGGACTGTGTTACATTGGAGTGGGGGAGACCATGAGTACATAGCAAAACTTGTGCAGGATAGTAATAACTGCCATTTAAACAGTACATTAAGGTTTGCAAAATCTCATTTGAAACTCGCAGCAAGCCTGGGACATAGGTGCTATTATTGCCCCCATCTTACAGATGAGGAAACTGAGGGTAGACAATAGTTAAGTGACTTGCCCAGGGTCACACAGCTAATGTCTCAGGTCACATTTGAACTAAGGCCTTTCTGGCTCCAGGTCCCGTACTCTAGTCACTGATGTCTAGCTGTCCCTGAATATTATAGAGTGAATAATTACAGATAGATATAAAGTAGTTAAAGAAAAGGTAGCTTGGGATGGGGGCAGGTACCAGCAGAAGGGGGACAGGAGAGGTTTCACATAGAAGATCGTGCCTGAACTGCTTCTTAAGGCATGAGAGGGGGAGGGGAAGGGAATAATATGATGCCTATAATGTGCCAGGCACTGTGCTTTTTACAAATACGATCCTTGCAACAACCCTGGGAGGTTGGTGCTATTATTGATTCCATTTTACAGATGAGGAAACTGAGGCAGACGACAAGTTAAGGGACTTGTCCAGGGTCACACAGCTGCTAGTGAATGGATTTGAACTCAGGTTTGATTGACTCCAGGCCCAACACTATCCTTACTTGTACCACCAGATGCCAGAAGATAAAAAATTTATGTATTCTGGTGCATGGTTGATCGTGTAAAGTCATGGAGAGTTGAGAAAGAGTACCTTTTTCTCCAGCTTCTTCTTGAATATGTCTGCCTTCTAAAGAAGGGCCCTAGGAGGCACTATAGTGCACAAGGTGCTGGGCCTGGAGGCAGGAAGACCTGAGTTAAAATTCTGCCTTAGATACTGAACTGGCTGTGTGACTCTGGGCAAGTCACTTAACCTCTGCTCATCTGTAGAAAAGGGGTAATAATAGCTCCTGCCTTCCAGGGTCATTGTGAGGATCCAGTGAGAAAATAATTATAAAGTGCTTAGCACAGTGCCTGGCACATGGCAAGGGCTATATAAATATTATTATTATTATTATCATTGTTGTTGTTTTCTTTCTTCTTCTTCTTCTCCTCCTCCTCCTCCTCCTCCTCCTCCTCCTCCTTCTTCTTCTTCTTCTTCTTCTTCTTCTTCTTCTTCTTCTTCTTCTTCTTCTTCTTCTTCTTCTTCTTCTTCTTCTTCTTCTTCTTCTTCTCCTCCTCCTCCTCCTCCTCCTACCAGGAAACCATCTTGTTCTGACTATTAGCATTTCCTTTTATTGAGTCTAAATCTGCCTCTCTAGAACTTATTCACTTTGGTCCTTGTTTAGTTCAACTAAGTAGGCATTTATAAAGTGTCTACTGCGTGCAAAGCCCAGTGCTATCTAGTTGGGGAGATGCAAAGTTTAGATGAGTCTTGGGCGCCTGCCTTCATGGTGCTCTCCTGCTGGGATGCCAACACAGATACAAGGAATACCCCAAATTAATGATGAGGGCATTAGAGAGAAAACAGGCTTTTGATCTGCAGGAAAAGGTTGTTAGTGAAGTGTTGGAAATCAGGGAAAGCTCCTGGAAGAGTTGACTTCTTGGCAGAGAGAGAATGATCTAAAGCTTGATCAAAAGCCCAGAGGCCAGAGAGAATGGGGAAGATCCACTGGCAAAGAGAACAGTTTGGCTGAAGGACAGAGGATACGGAGGGAAGTCCTAAGGTCCCTCTCAGCCAAGACAATTGTCTTATGATTTCAGAACTGTTCCAGTGCCAGCATTCTGTGCTTCTTTGGGCCCATCTATATCTATATATCTCTATCTCTATCTCTATCTCTATCTCTAGATCTAGATCTGTATCTGTATCTATACCTATACCTATATCTAGATCTAGATCTGTATCTCTATATCTATCTCTATCTCTATCAGTATCTATCTCTATATTTATATCTATACCTATACCTATACCTATGTCTATGTCTATGTCTATGTCTATATCTATACCTATACCTATACCTGTATCTGTATCTATATCTCTATCTACATATATGTATACCTACATACATATGCCCACATACATGCATACCTACATACATACGCATAAGTGCTCGCACACATACATACAGCTAGGTGCCTCAGTGGAAAACTGTTGGGCCTGGAGTCAGGAAGACTCATTTTCCTGAGTTCAAATCCAGCCTCAGATACTTATTAGCTGTGTGTGACCCTAGGCAAGTCACTTAATCCTGTTTGCCTCAGTTTCCTCATCTGTAAAATGAGCTAAGGAAGGAATTGACATTCTAGATTCTAAGGGTCCTTTCAGATTTAATGTTCTATGTTCTAAAAACCCTCAGGACTCTCCTAACTCTATGAAAACTGGGAAGAGGATTCTCAAATTACACAGGTTTGATTCTAGGGCATGGGGCAAGAATGTTACTCCAGGGTCCGGGGACTAGGTTTGATCCTTGTATGAGAAACTCTCAATTATCTAGATAATTGGTGGGTGGTGACATACAGCAAAGCTCCGTTTCCAGACACCCTGAGCCTCCTAGTGAGTTCGGTCTCTAGGAAATTCTCAATTCATTCTGATAGAACTACTGAGTATAGAATGTTGGAACTGGAAGAGCTCTTGGAGACCATCCAGACCAACCAAACCAACCCCTTCATTTAATAGATGAGGGGAAACTGAGCTCCAGAATGGGGAAGGCAACCCAGGGACCCAGTGACAGGGCCAGACTTAGAACCCAGTCCTGTGACTTCCGGTTCAGAGTTCTTCGTACCAAGCTACTTCTGCCTTGCCTGAAGTTGATCTCATTAGAAAAATAAATCAGCTGGAAGGAGGAAATAAAGAGAGATAGAGACACAGAGAGACTGACAAGAGAAAAATTCCTAAATCATGTACAAAGGATTTTTAGATTATCTACACTTTTATTATCCGGTGTGTATATGTGTGTTTGTGTGTGATGATGGTGGAGGTGTCTTAAAAATAGCTTCCATTTGTCTAATGCTTTAAGGTTTTCAGAGCCCAGCCCAGTGAGATGAGGTCTGACCCTATCAGGCCCCTGATTCAATGAACAGCCGTGCTACTTCTTCCTGTTGCCCCTAGGATTAAATTCGAACTCTTCTGTTTGGCATTTAAAGCCCTTCACAGATCACCTCAACCTCCCTTTCCAGCATTATTACCCTCTGCATTCCTTTAAGAACTATTCAGTCCAGCCAAACCGGCTTTCTTAATGTTTGCCATATATGCACTCCATCTTTTGCCTCCCTGATTTTGCCCAGGCTGCCTGTCCCCTGTGCCTGGAATGCTCTTCCCCCTCACATCTGCCTCCTGGAATCCTTGTCTGCTGTCAAGGCTCAGTTCAGCTAATACCTTCTCTACAGGGAGCCTTTCCCACCAAGTTATCTTACCTCTATTTTCTCTAAGTAATGGAAGCCAGTCCAACCTCATAACTATATCATCTATCTATCTATCTATCTATCTATCTATCTATCTATCTATCTATCTATCTATCTATCTATCTATCTATCTATCTATCTATCTATCCTTCTGTCTGTCTGTCTGTCTGTCTGTCCATCTACCTATCTGTTTGTTTATTTATCTGTCCATCCATCCATCTGTCTGCCCATCCATCCATCCATCCATCCATCCATCCATCCATCCATCTGTCCATCCATCTATCTCTCTATATGTAGATGCACATGCATGAATATATGTATATTTCAGTTCAGTCACTTTTTTTCAGTCGTGTCCGACTCTTAATGACCCCATGTGGAGTTTTCTTGCCAAAGATACTGGAACGGTTTGTCAATTTCTTCCTTAGTTCATTTTACAGATGAGGAACCCAAGGCAAACAGGGTTAAGTGCCTTGCCTAGGGTCACACACAGCTAATAAGTGTCTGAGGCTGGATTTGAACTCAGGAAGATGAGTCTTCCTGACTCCAGGCCCAACAATTTCCCACTGAGGCACCTAGCTGTATGTATGTGTGCGAGCATGCATGTGTATGTATGTAGGCATGCATGCACGTATGTGTGTATATGTATGTAGGTATACATATATAGATATAGATATAGATGTGCACATTGCCTCCCCCAGCTAGGTTGTAAGTTCCTTAGGGACTTGACTCTTTTCCTTTTTGTCTTTGTATTCTCAGCATCTAGAAAAGTGCCTGCTGTATGTAAGTGCTTGAAAAATACTTCTTGTTGGGTTGCAAGTGTCATTCCCATTTTATAGGTGAGGACGTTGAGGTTCAGACTATCAAGGGAAACTTACTTGTCTATGGGCATACAGACAGGTGTCAGACTGGATTTGAATCTAGATCCCTTGACTCCAAATCTAGTTACATTTTGCTGTGTAACAGCTCCTGCCATACAGATTCCTAGATTCCTGCTTCAGGTACAGGTTAGACTCTATCCTCTCTAGGCTTTTTCTGCTGAGACAATCTAGGATTATCTGTGATTTTTTTTTTTCCCTTGGGAAGGAGGGGTGGGAGGACAGGATGAGGTGGGAGCTTGACTGGTGTTTTTGGATTGTAATATAGTAATACACTGTGATGTAGTGGAAAGAGCCATGCATCTAGAAGTCATGGGACATGGGAATCAGGATGATTGGGTTCAAATCCTTATTCTGTTACCTACTACATTTACTTGTCTCTGAGTCTGTTTCATCAGTTACCCCCCTTCCAAATCCTAGGTTCCTATGGACGAGGGTTGATCCTGGAGACTACCCCCAAATATTAACACGTTTTTGGCTTATTGTATCCATACCTACCGTTTACTCTGAGGAATTTCTGAATCTAGTTCATTTCTGGATTTGCACAGGTGTGGGTAAAAAAGTTCCCTTGATACTGTACAAGCCCTCAGGGTAACAAATACATTTATGGGGCTCAGTCTTTTTATTTCACTGAACAAAAAATGTAGACAGAAGAATCATATGAACCCATAAATAAAGTAGAAGATACATCAAGTTTTCATAGTAGCTCATCAACAGTTCAGTCCCTCTCCTTTCCTCTGGAAGAGGGAATCTTAAAGACCTCCGGACCATCACCGCAAGAATTGCTCTCTCCTTTATAGGGAATTGAACTTGGGGGCTACTAGAGGGGCAGCATCCCAGACTTCCAATTAGTCCCTTTTTTTACCCTCATGAATCCCCCTGAAAGTTTGAATGTGGCTGTCTCTGCTGCAAGGAATCTATTAATATCTCTTAAAAAGATGGTCCTCTATCTCCTCACTCTCTAATTGCTATGCTCCCAGGATTTTTCTAGAAGGAAAACAGAAGGGGGGAAAGTATGGAAATGTCTGAAAGTGGTCTGTCGACTCTCTTTACTAGGTAGGGCAAGACAAAAGACTGCTGACTCCTTCCACAACAGTCTGTCCTCCCAGATTAGTTGTTGTTTTTTAGTCCTGTCCAACTCTTCAAGACCCCATTTGTTTCTTGGCAAAGATACTGGAGTGATTTGCCATTTCCTTCCCCAACTAATATTACAGATGAGGAAACTGAGGCAAACAGGGTTAAGTGACTTGCCCAGGATCACATAGCTAGGAATTGTCTGAGGCCACATTTGAACTCAGGAAGACTGACTCCAGGCCCTGCAGTAGTGTGGCACCTAGCTGCTTACATCCTCCAGAGGTCCAAGCCAAACTACTTTATCTGGGGGCATCCTCAGCCACTGAGACCTAATTAAGATATTGCTTTTGTCCTTTCTACAAGGGACTTTTTTTTTAAATAGAGGATGATGCTTTCAGAAATCCCTAATAAAGGCTGTGAAGTTCATTAATGTATTAGGGGATTCTCGAGAGCTTCATAATTTCTTAATATATCTCTCAGATTACCCTCCCTACCAATTACCAGACCAGGCAAAGGGGACACATCCTATCTCCCATTTCCCAGACCAGACCCTATGAGCTTGGGCCATAGGGAAGGAAGGGGGATAAAGGATAGATGTGTCCTCCTCCCCTGCCCCACTGAGGGTAGGGGCAGGGGAGAATCCAGGCCTTAACCACTAACCCCTGAGAGGCAGGGGGCAGTGGGGATAAATCTTTGCCTAGTGGACTCATTCCGGGAGAGAGCAGGAAATGTGATTAAAAGCAAAAGAGATGGAGTCTGGAGTTGTTCTCTCTTCAGAATCTTTCACAGAGATTCTAAATGGTCACCCTGGGGATCCTCCTGAAAGATTCTAAATGTTCCTCTCAGAAATCATTGGGCCTAGGGGTGGGGTGCTGCTTCCAAGAATCCTTCTGGAGGAACATAAATGGGCTCCTCTGGAATCCCAGGGATGTATCCTAAATGGTGTCTCAGTTGGGGGGTGGGGAAGGTCAGGAGGGGCACATTTGGAGGGGAAGAAAATGTATTTCACTTTAGAGAAATTGGTATCTTAAAATAATGATTAATGTTCACTGACCTAATTTACTCATTTTTCCTTCTTCAACTCTCAAGATTATGACACAATGCAATAGAGAGAACACTAGATTTAGGGTCAGCTTGAGTCCTGAGCCAGTCATTAACCAACTGGGAGGACAGACTGTTGTGGAAGGAGTCAGCAGCCTTTTGTGTTACCCTATACTTTCCTTCTGTTTTCCTTCTAGAAAGATCCTGGGAGCATGACAATTAGCAGGTGAGGTGATGGAGGACCACCTTACTAAGAGACGTTAATGGGTTCCTTGCAGCAGAGACAGCCACGTTCAAACTTTCAGGGGTATTCATGAGGGTAAAAAAGGGACTAATTGGAAGTCCAGAGAAAAGGGGAGGAATTGAATTGACTGTTGATGAGCTACTATGAAAACTTGATGTATCTTCTACATTATTTATGGGTTCATATGATTCATAAAAAGACTGTGCCCAATAAATGTATTTGCTACCCTGAGGGCTTGAGTATCAAGGGAACTTTTTTACCCACACCTGTGTAAATCCAGAAATGAATTAGATTCAGAAATTCCTCAGAGTAAACCATGGATGTGGATGCAATAAGCCAAAAATATATTGATATTTGGGGGTCCTGGTCCAGGATTTGGAGGGAGGGGGGTAGTTGAGGAAACTGAGACTCAGAGAGAAAGATTGTACCTTTTCCCCACCAACTTATCCTATGTCTGTTTTCTGTAAGTAATGGAAGCCAATCCAACCTCATAACTATATCATCCATCTATCTGTTTATCTATCTGTCCATCCACCCATCTGCCCATCCATCCATCCACCCATCCACCCATCCATCTATCTATCTATCTATCTATCTATCTATCTATCTATCTATCTATCTATCTATCTATCTATCTATCTATCTATCTGTTTGTCTGTCTATCTATCTATCTATGTACATGCATGCATACATATATGTGTATTTTAGTTCAGTCATTTTTTCCAGTGGTGTCCAACATTTTATGGCTCATATGGGGTTTTCTTGGCCAAGATACTGGAGTGGCTTGTCATTTCCTTCTCCAGATCATTTTACAGATGAGGAAACTGAGGCAAACAGGGTTCAGTGACTTGCCCAGGGTCACACAGCTAATAAGTGTCTGAGGCTGGATTTGAACTTAGGAAGATGAATCTTCCTGACTCCAGGTACAATGATTTTCCACTGAGACACCTAGCTGTATGTATGTGTGTGCTCATGCATGTGTATGTATGTAGTTATGCATGCATGTGTGTATGTATGTATGTATGTATGTATGTATATAGATATGCACATGGCTTTCCCCAGCTAGATTGTAAGTTCCTTAGGGACTTGAATGTTTTCTTTTTTGTCTTTGTATTCTCAGCATCTAGCAAGGTGCCTGCTATACACTAGGTGCTTGAAAAGTACTTGTTGATGGATTTAAAGTGTCATTCCCATTTTACAGGTGAGGACATTGAGGCTCAGACTATTAAGGAAAATTTACTTGTTTATATCATCACAGCGAGGCACACAGCTATGGGCACACAGGCAGGTGTCAGATGGGATTTGAATCTGGATTTCTTGACTCCAAATCTACTTAAATTTTGCTACATAACAGCTCCTGCCATATAGATTCCTGCTTCAGGTACAGGTTAGATTCTGTCTTCTCTAGGCTTTTTCTGCTGGGAGAATTTAGAATTAACTGTGATTTTTTTTTTTGTTGCTGGGGAGGGATGGGAAGATGGGATGAGGTGGGAGTTTTTAGATTATAATTATAGTAATACTACTACACTGCGGGGCGGTGGGAAGAGTGACGCATCTTGAAGTCACGGGACATGGGATTCAGGGAGATTGGGGGTTCAAATCCTTATTTTACTACTTACCGTATCTACTTCCCTCTCCTCATCCTCCCAACCAATCTGGCAATTTGAGAAATTTGTCAAGAGCGAGACAGTTGGGGGAAAGGGGTGTGCGTGTGTGGCCAGGGAGACTAAGTACTTGACACACAAGAAATGATTGGGGAGGGGGGACATAAGTCAAAAAGAGAGAGGTGAGGAGTGGAAGGGCCCTTGGAGCAGAGTGCACTTAGACACGGAAGGAGGCTTAGGACAGAGACTACAGGATTAAGAGTTCAAAAAGTTCTTAGAGATTGTTTAACCTGAGAGTTCTTTTTGTTTCATGGAACCCTTTGACAGTTTGGTGAAACCTTTAAACCCTTCTTAGAATAATGTTTGGTTTTGTAAATATTCATTTTTTTTAAGGTAGTCAGGGCTAAGTGACTTGCCCAGGGTCACACAGCTAGTCAGTGTCTGAAGCTGGATTTGAACTCAGGTCTTCCTGATTTCAGGACCAGTATTCTATCCACTGTACCACCTAGCTGCCCCTTAATATTCATAATTGAAGAAAATGCTAAATTTCATTTTGAGTTTAGTGAAAATAAAGATATATTTTTTCCCAACCAAGCTCACGAACCTCTGGTTTGTGAACCCCACGTTAAGAATCCCTGATTTAGCCTAGCCCCTTGGGTCATAAAGAAGCTCAAGGTCACAGTACCAAGAGGCAGCTGAGTTCCAGAGAGTTTGGAGGAGCTCTTCCTCTACTGGATCCTGAGGAAGATAACTTAGAAGAAGGGGTCCAGCCTTGCTCCTGTGGACTGTGAGTGAAGGACTCATCCCATGCTCCTGGAGAAAATTAGAGTTACAAAGTCATAAAGACACTGTCAGAGTTCTGGAAGACTGCAGACTATAGAATTTTAGAGTTGGGGGAGACCTCGGTCATATCTCTACTTCTTCAGTTTTTTTTTTTGTTTGTTTCATGGATCTCTTTAAAGCCATAGAACTCTTCCCAGAAAAAAAAATGCTTTAAATGCACAGTATACAGAAGATGACAAAGGCAACCAATGATATTGAAATATACTACTAAAATACACATTTTTTTTCAAGTTCAAGGAGTTGAGGTTAAAGACCTTTAATTTACTCCGAGACTTTCATTTTACAGATGAGGAAGCTGAGGGTCAAGGAGGGAAAAAGACCAAGACCACACTAACAGTCCTCACCTTCCTCCAGTATCCCATGCTGCCTGCTAGTGTTGGAATAAAACATCTTGTGCAGACAGAGATAATGAAGGGACTGGAGAGGAATGGATTTCAAACTTCTGAGAAGGAGATAATCTTATCTGCTGCTTGCTTAGAGGACAGAGGTTTAGCCATTTTCTCCCTTCGAATTGATGTTCCCGGGAACCGCCAAAAAGCCAGACTCCCAGGTCTCCCTTAGCAGGTGCAAGTGCAAGTGTGGGACCTGAGAAGGTGGGCTGGTGAGTTACGGTGCCTGGGTCCTACCTCACTTTGATAAATTTGGAGAAGTCCCTTTCCTCATGGGCCTCAGTTTTCCTCCGATGTAAGACGGTGGGGTTAGACTAGATGAGAGGGCTATAGGGAAAGATTTTGTTTTGTTCAGTCATTTCAGTCCTGTCTGACTTCATGATCCCATTTGGGGGTTTCTTGGTAGAAATACTGGAAGGGTTTGCCATTTCCTTCCTTCTCTGGCTCATTTTACAGACAAGAGACTGAAGCAAACAAGTTAAGTGACTTGCCCAAGGTCACGCAGGCAGTATCTGATGAGTTTTTCTCACTCTAGGCTGGGCATTCCATCTGGCTGCCCTACTAGGAGAGGAGGAGGTAGCATTTGAATGGGGGGAAGGGAGACTTGAAAGATATTTAAAGGGGAGAAGAGAACAAAACTCTTCTGCTGTTTGGCTAACACCCAGGAAAGTAATGTGTGAAGTGGTTGGAAACTGAAATGGAAGTCAGATTGTAGAGGGGTGCCAGGATCAGGAATCCAAAATTTTTCCTGAGCTATTGGGACCAAATAAGTTAATTTATGGGAAGATCAAGTTAACAAGCATTTATTAAGTGCCTACTATGTGTCAGACGATGCTAAATGCTAGTTACAAAGAATGGTAAAAAACCAATCTAATGGAGGGACTTTGAAAAGGATAAAATGCTGTACAAATGAAAATAATTATGATTAATAATTGAAGGGAGCATTGGATATAGGTTCCAGTACTGGCTCTGTCACTAATATGCTCTGTGACTGAGCAAATAACTTCATCTCTCTAAATCTAATTTGAAAAATGAATGGAGAAGGGAAGAAGTATTTATACAGTGCCTACTATGTGCCAAGCATTGTGCTACGTGCTTTACACGTCTTACCTGATCTTCACAACAGCCCTTTGAAGTAAGTGCTATTAATTATCCTCATTTTACAGTTGAGGAAACTGAGGCAAACAGGGTTAAGTGGTTTGCCCAGGGTCACACAGCTAGTGAGTATCAGAGGCTAGATCTGAACTCAGGTCTTCCTTACTCCAGATCCAACTCCTCATCCACTGAGCCACGTAGTTACATAATGGTTTACTGTTGTTTGTCCTTTGTTTTTGAAGAGGACCATTGACATAGGGAGGGTTGAGTCTTGACTTGCAAGTGAATTGGATTTAAGTGAGGAAGGGCTGTGCGGTCATCAGCTCCGGAGTCTAGTGGCAAGACATAAAGCAAGACCACTGGCCATTGGTTTAAACTAGGTCATTTCTAAGTGCCATTTCTTCTCTAAATCCTATAATCCTGGATGGGTTTGAGTGAGAAGAACCTGGTGACAGAGTTTGAGTTCCAATCCTGCCTAAAGAGGTTTCCACCCTCCACCCAGAAGTGTCTTCAAGCTTGTTATAAGATAATGATGGTTCATCTAGGTGAAGGAAGGGTGAGGCTCAGTTCTCTCCACATTCCTCTGAGCCTGGGCTGGAGGGGCAGCCAGGGGGCAGTTCAGAGGTTCTCTACATGTCTATATCTACCATCCCTCTCTTTCCTCCCCTTCTTTCCCTACCCAAAGGCATTCCTTCCCCTGCATGCTCCTCCTTCTCCCCTAGTCTTTGGTCCTAGACCTCAATCTCCTGTCCCAAAATAGCTCTGGAGTCTGGTGTCTCCAGTATATCTGCCTAGTGGTATTAGGAAGCCAACAGAGGTTTGGGGCCCAATTGTGCCCCGTGAGTTCTGCACGAGCTTCCCCTGAATACCCATCTGAGACTAGGTGTATCTCACCTGGGGAAATCTTCCAGAGGCCCATTATAGTTCAAAAGAGGCAGTATAGTTTCAGACAATGCACTTCAGTTAGAATCAGGATACCTAACTGGGACCTAAATAGCTGTGTGACCTCGGGCAAATTACTTCTTCGTGCCTTAGTTTCCTCTTCTAGAAAATGGGACTGCACTGTCAGTCTCTTAGGGCTGTTGTGGGGGACCATGTCTTGGAAACTTTAGGGTGTTAGAAACAGGAGTTATTATGAATTACTCAATTTGCCAAATAGATAAAGCACCTACTGTGTGCTGGGGCCCCATGCTCAGAGTGACTGGGTGAAAAGTAAAAATCATAAAGTCCCTGCCCTCAATAGTTTACAGGAGGGGCGTATGGGGTGATCAGGAGTACTAGCACCTCTGGTGTGGGGGCTCACCAAGCCCTTTGCAGGGCTGCTCATCTATCTTTGGTGTCTACCTTTACCCAACTCTCACCTGTAGCTCTAAGAAGCTGTAGCACACACAGTGGCCACACCTCAGTGAACCATCTAGGCAGACGGGCTAAACCAGGTTGACTATAATCAAGGGGTTGTGAGTTAGTGGGGTGTCTGCCCCAAGCATATGAAGACTTCCCCGGTGGAAGGGTTGGATGAGAACAACTCGTTCCTACGGCCATGAAGGTGGCTGAAGCAGGTGCTGGGGGTGGGGTGGGATGTAGGGCTTAGAGCTTGGTTAGACATCAAAGAAGCTAAGGTCATCTGCTGTATCCTGGGCCATCAGACAGTCCTCTTGACTCGTGTCATGCCACAGGACTTAGATGACTCTGGAAGAGTGAGGCTGATGACTTTGTGCAGCTCTGCGTCACTTAAATCTAACTCACACATAAGTCAAGACATCACTCTGTGTGGTCACTGGTGCTGTTCTTGGGAAGAAGAAAGATGAGTAACAGCCCGCAAGAGGAGTACAGTGGGCACATAAATAACTAGGTAGAAGGTGGAGGGTCATGGGAGTGATGCACAGATCTGCAACAAGAACTCTGGGAAACCTGAAGAGGGAGAGACCCCCCTGCAGCTGGACAGTTCCACTGAGGAGAAGGACTTGAAAATGAGGGGTGGGGTGGAGTCTATTCTAAGGCTGAGGAATGGTGTAATTAAAGTTTGGGAAGAATGGAATGGCTGGAGTTGTGAATTAGACTAAGAAATGACTAGCCCTGATCCATGAGTCTTTCAAAAGATCACCAGGCATTTATTAAGCACCAGCATTTATTAAACACCATGTGGTGCCAGGCACTTCTGATGCAAACTCCTAGCTGCACTCTCTTCGAGCTTACCTTCTATTACACTAGATACTTATATCTGTATATATTATACATAGGTAAATATATGTAGATTAAATTGTCATAGGATAAATACCAAATAAATACCACGTAATTAAGGAGAAAGAACACCAGCAATTGGGCAGGCGAGGGCAGGAAAGTTTTTGTACAGAAGATGGCAGTCTTGAAGGAACAGAGGCCGAGGTGAGATAGAGGTAAACTCCGGGGATGAGGGAAGGCTAATGCAGAGATACAGAAAGAAGGCTGAGGACTGAGCCTTGGGGAGCACCCACAGTTAAAGGCCATTATATAGATGAAGATGCAGCTAAGGAAACTGAGAAGGATTGGTCAAGCAGGTGGGAGGAGACCCAGGAGATAGTGTCATGAAAACCTAGAGAGGAGAAAGTATCCAGGAGGGAAGGGGTCAGGGGTGTCAAGTGGATGAGGACTGAAAAATGACCACCAGATCTGTCAGTTAAGAGATTGTTGATAACTTTGGAGAGAGCAGTTTTGGTTGAGTGATGTGATCAGAAACCTGATTGCAAAGGGTTAAAGAATGAGAGAGAGGAGAGGACATGGAGAAATAAAGGTAAATAAATTTTTCTAGGCGTTGAGTTGAGAAAGGTCAGAGAGCTACGGACAGTATAGCTTGAGGGGAGAGTAGTGCCTGCTGAAGTTTTTTTTTTAAATTCTTCACTTTATTTACCTAGGACTGGAAAAAATTTTTCCCCATTAAAAATATATTTAAAGTATTCCTTGAAATTTAGGACATTTTGCATTTAAGGCCCATTCCACAGCAGATCATGTAGGTTCTCAGAGCCCTCAGAGCTATGACATAGAGAAAATTGCAGGACACTCCAGTCCTGACTTTTGGTGTTCTCTCCTGATTTTCTGTATCCCTTCTTCTAGAGGCTCTCCTCAAACTCTCCTTCTCTTCTCCATGGCTCATCCCAGACCTGAAAGCATCTCTTTTCCAATCTCATTTTGTTTTTTGTTTCTCTTAAAGAGTCAGGGAACTTGGGTATATGTGCAGGCCATAGGGAAGTAATGAGTAGAATTCAAGAGATTAAAAAGGAGGAGAGAATGATTGAAAATTCAGTCTGTTGGAGAAGTTAGCAAAGGCTGGAATCAAGAAGGATTGGCCTTGGCAAGGAGAAGGGTCATCTCTTTGTCATAGACAGCAGAGTTGGGGTGATGTCAAGAGTTTTGGAGTTGAAGCAAAGGGGAGAAGGAGCGAATGACTTCAGTTTTATCAGTAAAATAAGAGCTGAAGTCATCAGCTCAGAGAAAGGATGTGGAGAGATGTGGGAGGCTTATGCAGAGGTGAGAAGGTTTGGAATAGCTTCTGTGGAGAATGAGATAGGGACTCAGGGAGGAATCCAAAAGGACTGCCTTACTTCAGTGAGGGGTTGAGGTTGTATAACATGAATTTATAGTAGATGCAATTAACACAGTTCTTGAAGCAAGGAGTGAAGGACATTAAATGCAGGTTGAGTTTATGCTTTATTGGTCAGCAGTGGGGAGCTTCAGGAGGTTTTCTTCAGGAGAGCCACAATCATGCAATCATTCAATGAACAAGCATTTATTAAGCTCCTTTATGCTTTGGGCAGCTAGGTGGTGAAGTAGATAGAGCACTGGGCTTGGAATCAAGAAGACTTATCTTCATGGGTTCAAATCTGGCCTCAGACACTAGCTGTGTGACTCTGGACAAGTCACTTTACTCTGTTTGCCTCAGTTTCCTCACCTGTAAAATGAGCTGGAAAAAGAAATGGCAAAATACTCCAATATCTCTGCCAAGAAAACCCTAAATGGGATCACAGAGAGTCAGACAGGACTGAAGAAAAGACTGAGCAACATTTCAGTGTTTTGTGCTAGGAGTACAAAGACAAACAAATGAAATAGTCTCTACTCTGGAGGAGCTCAGTGTCTGGTACATTCTTCCCTTATCAACTCACTAGTCCCTTCTCCACAGTGGTCCTTCCAAACCTTTTAAACCCTCTTCCTTGTCTCCCATTGCTGCCCTTCATCCCACTCTCTCAGCTGAGAACCTTGCCTCTTATTTTACAGAAAAATTGAGGCCATTTGCCATGAGCTACCTCTTTTTCCCTCTTCCTCATCTGTCATTCTGCCTCTTTCACCCCTGTCTTACATGATGAAGTGACTTTACTCCTCACCAAGGCTAACCTCTCTACTTGTTCAAGTGATCTCATTCCATCCTCTCTCCTCCAGCAGATCACCCCCTCCGTCCTCCCCAATATTACTTCCAATTTCTCCTGGTCTATCGACATTCCCTACTCCTTAACAAATATGTCTATGCTTCCCCCATCCAAAAAAAAAAAAAAACCCAACAACTCTCACTTGATCCTTCCATCCCTGCTAACTCATAGCTCTTCTGCCCTTTGTAGCTAAACTTCACAGAAAGGCCATTACAGTAGGAGCCTCCACATTTCTCCCTTCTCACTTCTTAATCCCTTACAATTTGGTTTCTGACCTTGTAATTCCATCAGAACTGCTCTCTCCAAAGTGATTTCACAGTTATCAGATCTAGCGATGCCTTTTCTCGATCCCTATTCCCCTTGACCTCTCTGCAGCCTTTGCCCTGTTGATCACTGTATCTTCCTGAATACTCTCTTCTCTCTAGATTATCAGGACACTGCTCACTCCTGGTTCTTCTCTTACCTGTCTGATGGCTCCTTCTCAGTTTCCTTTGCTGGATCCTCATCCAGATCTTGCCCTCTAACTGTATGTGTCCCTCATTGTTCTGTCCTGGGCCCTCTCCTCTTCTTCTGCATTACTTCACTTGGTAATCTCATCAGCTCTCATGAATTTAATGACCATCTCCATGCAGGTGAAGGTTGATGATTCTCAAATCTATCCTTTTCCGCTGACGTCCAATCTCGCATTTCCACCTGCCTTTCAGACGTTTTGAACTGGATATGCAGTCAACATCTTCAGCTTAGTATGTCCCAAACAGAACTCATTATCTCTCTTCCTAAACCCTCCCCCTCTCCTCCTACCTTTCCTGTTATTGTAGAGATCAACACCATCTTTCCAGGGCCTGGGGTTCACAATCTGGGGGTCATCCTGGATTCCTCACTCTCTCTCACCACCCCATAGCTAAGCTGTTGCCAAGATCTATTGATTTCACCTTTGCAACATATCTCAAATGAATCCCCTTCTCTTCTCTCACACTGCTACCACCCTGGTGCGGGCCCTCATCCCCTTATGCCTTGACAATGCAAGTAGTCTGCAAAAGGATCTGCCTGCCTCAGATCTCTCCTTACTCCATTCCATCCCCTACTCAGTCACTAAAGTGATTTTCCTAGAACGCAGGCTGGACCAAAGCACACACATTCCCAACACCACTCCTCCTTCCCTCAGTAAACTCTGGCGGCTCCCTACCACCTGCAGGATCAAATACAAAATGCTCTGCTTGGCACTCAGAGCCCTTCATAACTAGTCTCCTCCCACCTTTCCAGTCTTACACTTTATTTTCCTTCACATACTCTTTGAGATCCAGTGACACCGGCCTCCTGGGTAGTCTTCAAACATGACGCTCCTCCTCCATCTAATTCTCTCTGGCTGTCTCCCGTGAGGAGGGAATGCTTTCCCTCCTCATCTCCACCTGTTGATCTCCCCGACTTCCTTTAAGTCCCAACTAAAATCCTACCTCCTACAGAAAGCTTCCCCAGACCCTTTTAGTCCCAGTGCCTTATCTCTGTTATTTCCTATTAATCCTACACATAGCTTCTTCTGGCTATATTGATTTACATGTTGTCTTCTGCATGACATTGTAGGTTCTTTGTGGGCAGGGATTATTTTTTGCCTCTTTTTATTTCCTGTCTCTTAAGTCAACAAGCTTTTAATTAAATACTTACTATGTGCCAATAGATCCTTTCCCCTTTTCTTTGATCTCTTTGGGATACAGGCCCAGTAGGGGTATTGCTGAGTCAAAGGGTATGCTGTTTTATTAGCCTTTTGGGCATAGTTCCAGATTGCTCTCCAGAATTGTTGGACTAGTTCACAACTCTGCCAACAATGCTTTTAGTGTTCCTGTTTTTCCTCATCCCCTCCAGCATTTGTCATTTTCCTTTTCTGTCTTGTTTGCCAATCTGATAGGTGTGAGGGTAGTACCTTAGAGTTGTTTTTATTTGTATTTCTCTGATCAGTGACTTAGAGCATTCTTTTTCGTATGTCTATAGATACCTTTGATTTCTTCTGAAAACTGCCTGTTCATGCCCTTTGACCGTCGACGGAGGAATGGCTTTTGTTATGAATTTGGCTTGTGAACTAGGTGATCTCTAAGGTCCTTTCTAGCTCTCAATTTAAGATCTTTCTCTTTACTAGGCTTGAATTTCCTTACCTATAAAATGAGGGATTTGAATAAGATGGTTTCTGAGGTTTCTTCTTGTGATTCTGTAAGTAGTAAGCAGACAGGTTGAGGACTTTATATTCATCCATCTGAGTTTTGGTCACCAGTCCTTTCTTAATATTCAGTCAGTTATCTAAGGTTTGATACATATATATATATCTTTATATATATATATATATATACATATAACCCATACAAGAACTTTGAGCATCGGAGCTCTGATCACCTGAGGACTGTGACCAGGGACTTGGAGTGACTTCCAGAAATCAAAGTCTTATTCTAACAGTCATTCCAAATCTTCTGTGTTTTCCTATCCCTTCTCCTCTGAACCCAGCTTCAGTTTTCTTCTCTGAAGTATTAGAGAGTTGGTCTTGCTTCCACTCTGAAATCCTTTGATCCCAATAGCCCTGGGATGGTCAGGGAAGATTTTCTGAAGGATGTGGGATTTGAGCTGGGCCTCGAAGGCCTTTATTTCATAGGCCGGGGTGGCATCTTGAGTCTGGTAAGTAGTTTAGGAAGCTTAGCTTGACTTTGCTGGAGCCAGAACCTCATTTCTTACCCTTGCACGGTGTCTGAGACGTCCCTAGATCAAGGCCATTCGCTGGGGGCCCTACTGGGTGGGTGGGCGGCTGTCCTGGCTCTCTGTAGTGATACCAACTGCTTGCCTTCTCTGCCTCCTTTCCCTCCCTGTATTTTCAGATTTGTTCGGTGGGAAGTGATGGCATCTGAAGCTAGGGACAGATGGGCCCCCTGAGGGGAAGACTGTCCACCCACACTGAAACTCAGGACATGGGCTAGGCAGCCAATCTCCTTGCTGCAGAAGGAAGATGCCCTAAACTCTTGAGTCCTGCCTAGAAGGAAGGGATGGTAAAGGAAAGCATGAGAAGCAAATTCTCGCATCATATCTAGGAGGCAGCAGGAGATGGTAGAAGCATCCATGGCTTTGGAGTCAAAGGACTCTGCTCCTTGCTGCCTTGGACAATCTGGGTGAGTTCTTTAGACTCTTTGGACCTCTGTTGACAGCCTACAAAGCCCATTATTATGCTCTCATTATGCCCATTTTACAGATGAAGAAAGAGAGGTACAATTAAACTTGTAGGGATGAGTCAGTTCGGTCCCTAGATATTGACTTGGCTAGTCCTCCTAGAAAGGTAATCCCATTTTACCTCAAATCCTTTTGGTTTTCGTAAAGTTCCCTAGAGGCAACTTGATACATACACCTCATGATTTGGAATAAGGAGACAGGAAATCAAACCCTGGCTTTATCACTTATTACCTGTGGGAAATTTTTTAAAAAGCCCCACCACCAGCTCCCTAAAGGTAGATACTATGTCTTACTCATCTTTATTTCCCCACAGTGCCCTACAGTGGATTTGAGTTTCCTATGTAACATTTACTAGGTGGTAGAGTGCGTAGAGCCCTGGGCCTGGAGTCAGGAAGACCCGAGTTCAAATGTTGTCTCAGACACTTACTAGCCATGTGACCTTGGGTAAGATACTTAACCCTGTTTGTCTCAGCTTCTTCATCTGTCAAATGAACTGGAGAAGGAAATGGCAAACCACTCCAATATTTTTGTCAAGAAAACCCCAAATGGGGTCACTAAGAGTTAGACATGACTGAAAACTGAATAGCAGCAGCAGCTATGTGGGCAGGCCATTTTCTCCTCTCTATGCCTCAATTTCTTCCTCGTGGGAGATGAAAACAAACTCGACACTACCAACTGGCTGGGGGTATAGTGAGGAAAGTGCTTTGTAAATGGTGGAGTGTTAGAATACAAGGAAGGCTTTACTCATTTTCTGGCCTGGATTTAATAATGCCTCTATTCAATCCAGATTTTAGGTCTCAAGGGGAAGACAGGCCCCGTCCTCCCAGGTCTGAAGGAGGAGACATGGTCCCTGACATCAGGAAGCCCCTAGTTTGCAAGGGGGACACGTATGTCTCCAGGCCCCAGATAATTAGAACAAGGCAGGACGGTCTCTGAGGAAGTTCATTAAGATGTATCTCAGACTCTTAAGGGCTATGGGAACTTGGTGTGGGCTTGGATGTTCAAAGAGAACTTCCTGGGAGAGGAAGAATTTGAATCAGGTCATGTCTGCAGCCTGTGGTCTCCTCCCTTCCTCTCTCCCTCCCTCCTTCCATCCGTTTGACTGTTCAGCCCACAGTACCCCGGTGTTTTGCAAGAATCTTGATAACTTCTATCTCAGCTGTTGCCAAAGTCAAGGCCAGACTGTGGGCTAGGGCCAAGGGTGGGGGATGGGATGGGATCTACTGCCCCGAAGCCAGGCGTTCGGGAGCTGAGGATCCCCCAGAGTGGGAGTCAAAGTTGGGGCTGGGACGATTCTGTCTGAGAAGCAAGTTGCATGCCTGGATTGAAAAAAACCCTGGATTTGAGAACTTGGGTGCGAATCCTGACTCTGCCAGGATTATACTTACTAACTGTGTGACGTTGGGACGGCCCCTCTCTCTTTCTGTGCCTCAGTTTCCTCATCTGTAAAATGAGGAAATGGTCCAGTGATTTTTAAAATGGGAAGGTTGTACCAGATGATCTCAAAGATCTCGATAATATATAAATGCAATGGTCCTGACCTCTTCTGTTTTCCCACTAACTCCTGAATATCCATGAGTTATTTCCACATGGGATGCTACTCTTAATTCCCCTCTGCAGCTTGTGTTCCTGTCCCATTGGCTCTGGAGATCTAAGGTAGAGGGTAAGAGAGGGGTCAGTGAGGTGGGGGCACCGGTGTCTAGGGTGGGTAAGTAAGGTTCATGTGTTTTGGTTGTGAGCGTGTATGTATTTGAATGTGCGTTTGTGTTTGTGTACAAATGTAAAGGAATGAGGCATCCTAAGAAATGCTGCTGGGAGTCCATCCATACTTTTAGAAAAATAGAATCACAAACAGCTGCAGAATTTTGGAACCATGCATCCATCACATTTTAGAACCTCAAAATTTTAGAAGGGTTTTTTTAGAATCGTTAAATTCTCACTTCTTAGTCTCTGAGATAAATAAAAAAGCCCAAGAGACAGAGTTTCTGGGTAATTAATGATCAATTTATTAATTAGGCTAGCTGATAATAAATTGATGGTCAGTGGTTTCTCTCAGACAAAACCATGGGGATGCCTGAATGTTTAAATATCTTTTGAAAAGAAGATGCCCCTGACAGGTGAAAATCAAACCTGATTGGTGAACAATCAATGAGAGGATGGACATATTAATGAGGAGGTAGGCTAAAAGTCTTCAGCTCCTACTGAGGACATGACTTGATCACGAGACTTAGCTGCCTCCGACAAACTGGACAAAGGGATCCATCTCTGCCCAGACCACTCTGGTTGATTTTCTCCTTCATGACCTGACTTCCCTTGTACGGCAATGAAGGGGTGTAAGGGAATGGACTCAATGCTTTAGGGTTGGAATTTGCCTAGATTATATTCTGTAGATCACTCTAAACCAGGGGTGGGGAACTTGCTGCCTGGAGGCCACATGCCTGCAAACAGAAGTAAGGCCTTCTAGTTGGGTGGGGTCCATAGAACATTTCTTTGTCCTTTCTACTATGTCCTGGAGAACCCCATTTTATCCTTAACAAACTTGATGTATCTTAAACCTCTTTCTGTTCTGACTCCCCCAGAAGATAAGGTAACCCTGGCCATCTCCTTCAGTGCTAGAGGCACCTTCTCTCATGTAGGTAGGTGACTCAGGGCACAGAGTGCTGGACTTGGAGTCAGCAAGATCTGAGTTTGAATCTTGCTTGACACATAGGAGCTGTATGACCCTGGGCAAGTCATCTAACCTCTCTTGACCTCAGTTTTGTCATCTGTAAAAGGGGGATAATCTACTTCCCAGGGCTGTTGTGAGGATCAAATGACTTAACACATATAAAGTGCTTTGCAAACCTTAAAGTACTATACAAATGGTCGCCATTATACACATGCTAGCTATTCACATTGGTCCAAGAGGCATAGGAGAACCCATACTCCTAGGCTTTTCCAGATGCACCTCCCATTTCATTGCTGTTTCTGGACCAGGGGCATACTCTTGTCCTGTCTAGGTCTTCATTGCATCTAATTTCTGGCCCCATGGTCATCCTCCTCCCCTAGTGCCAGCTTCCATCTCATAACTTAGGCCACAGCTCTTTTTTCTTTTGTCAACAGGTTCAGAATCTTGCTCACTGACTTCCTCTCTTCCCCACCCCCTGCTAGGGGACTTCATGTTGGTGTTTCTTTGTACACCCTTGGCGTCCATGATCCCAGACCTTCTTTCCCCTACAACCACACGGCAGGGATGGCTATCCCCTCTATCTCCCCATTACTCACGACGAATGGTTGCACTTCCCTATCTGATCATGGCCTCCTATCATCATTCCATTTCTCCCTTTGCCTCTGAAATCTGTTCTTTGCCCTGACTATGACCTCTAGTTCCTTCATACTCCCTGCTCTCCCCAGCCCTGACTCCTGCTCACGCTTCCCTTTCCTCCCTTCCCAAACTTGACCCAGGAATTCAATGTCATGCTACTCTGTCCTCTCAAATCCCTTTGTCCCCCTGACCTGTTGCCACTCATGCGGCCATAAATCCTCCCCCGCTCCCCAATCTGCCACTTAATCTCCCACTGAATGGTTTTGTGGATAGGATGCTGGAGGAAGTCACAAAACTGAGCTAACTGTCACTACAAGTTGATGTTATCTCAGTGGGCCCTCTCTCTACTGCAAGGCCATTCTTTTACTCTTCCTCATTTGAATTTTATTTTATTTTTTTTTTAGTATTTATTTAGTATTTTCCCTGTTACATGTAGACACAATTTTTAACATTCATTTTTAAAACTTCCTCATTTGAATTTTAAAATGTTTATTGTTTTGTTTTTGTATCACCTTCATTTCTGAGTATATCACTTCCCTTCCACTACCCAGGGAGACATCCCTTGTAACAAAAAATTTTAAAAGAAAGATAAGAAAAAAATAAATAATTCAGCAAGACTAATCACCAATCACTACCAGCCAGGAGTTATTTTTGGAAAGAACTAATAAAAAAGACAGTAAAACTAACCAACATATCAACTGAGTCTGTTAGTATTCAGTGTTCTACACCCATAGTCTCTTACTTCTGCAAAGATGGGGGAGAGAGAGATTTCTGGGACATTCTTGGCTTCATTGATTTCTTGCAGCATTCCTCAAAGCAGCTGTTCCAAATCTTTTCTCTACTCAAGCCTCCCATACCACCCTCTGTCTCCTGTGGCACCCTGCCTCCCCGTGTGCTGGAGCCATCTCTGATCAGGTTCTGGGAGCTAAGGGTCAAATTTTCAGTGTGAGCATTTACTCCTCAGAAATCAGCTTCAAATCACATCTTGTTCTATTGTTTTTTTGCTAGTCTAGACTTTAGAAAGTGTTAACAATGCAGATTAAACTTAAAAATGTCTGTACAGACACCGCCACCCCCAACCTGATTGTTAAATATTTACCAGCACACCTCTGTATGGCTCTATAAATATGCTTGAGCTCAGCAAGAAAGCAAATAGAAGGATGGAGGAAATGTAACTTGGTGGGTGGGTTGCCACTGCATGCTAGCTCCTGTTTGTCATGTGACCTTCGGCAACCAACCATCACCAGTCTGTCACTAGTCAGAGGGGAGGGATTTCATGATAAATAAAAATCTTAATAAGTGTAATTAATTAATATTAATTAACATTTCCCCTTTTAAAAAATATGGTTTATTTGCAAAATAATTTATTCATTAGTTATACCTTTACTTGGAAAGTGAGCCACTAAAAACCTATCTGCAGCCCGAAGAAGTTCAGCCTGTTTTAATTTTGGCCCCTTCTTACTGCCAAGTTATGCAGGCCTGATACAGTGTTTTAAGGTTTGCAAAGTGTTTTCCATTCATTATCTCATTTGAGCTTGCTTCACAATACTGCTCTTCCCTCTCAGCATTGGATCATAGAATCATAGATTTAGAGGTAGCAGGGATAATCAGCATTACTATTGTCGTTGTTAGCTGTGTGACCTTGGCCAAATCCCTTCCCATCTCTGGCTTTCAGTTTCCTCTTAGAAGGAAAGTTTCTTTAGTAAGGAAAGTGCCTGCCCTGCCCTGCCTTACTGTGAACCCAGTATGATGATAATTACAAGTGGTGTTGTTAATAACCTGTAATAATGTTCTCTTCTGATGCTTCATTATGGTTGGGAGTTTCTCTTGGACTCTCACATGCCATGACGGTAGGTTCTAAGCTCTGGCTGGTCTTCTCAGTCAGTGAAGGCTTCAAGGGAGATTCTATAAGTTCCTATCAGACAAGCCAATCTAATCAAATGGAATTTAATAAGAATAAATGTGAAGTCTGACACTTGGAGTATCCTTAGCACCTAGCAGAGTGCCTGGGACGTGGAAAGCAATTTAATCCTTGTCGGTTGATTAGGATGGAGGAAGGGCTGCGAGAAGCCCTAAAGCAGCCGGAGATAATTAAGGGAAACATGACTAGGTTGAGATGCGGTATGCATCTCAGGACCTTCAGGTAAAGAGTTTCTGGACCAGATATTTCATTTCTCTTCTCCAGGCCTTTGCCCAGGTCTTCCCTCATGCTTGGTGTGCCTTCCCTTATTTCTGCCACTTGTAATTCCTAGGCTCCTTCAAGGCTCAGCTCAGGTTCCCTCTTCTCCAGTATGCCTTTCCCAATCCCCCTAGTTCATAGTATGATAAATAATAATAACTAGCACCTTTAGGTTTGCAAATTGTTTCACATATATGTCTATCCTCTCAACAACTTTGTGAAGAAGTGGCTATTATTATCCCCATTGACAGATGAAGAAACTGAGGCTAGAAGAGTTAGGTGACTTGTCTAGGGCCACACAGCAGTGTCTGAGGCAGACATATTTAAACTCAGCTCTTCCTAACCCTCAGACCTTGGCTCAAGGACCTCAAAGGCCATCTAGTCCAACTCCACTATTTTACAGATGAGGAAACTGAGGCAGGGAGGTTAAATGACTTTCCTAAGGTCCTACAGGTACAATTTGAACCCAGATCCTCTGATTCTTGAGTCAGTGCTCTTAGTATCCCTCTTGTTTTCCAAACATTCTTTTGTATTTACTTTGTACACATATTTTGTATTTACTTTTCTGTGTATATGTTGTCTCTATTAGAATAAAAGCTTCTTAAAGGCAGGGAATATTTCATTTGTGTCTTTGTTTCCCCAGCCCCTAGCACAGTACTTGGCACACAGTAGTTAATCAGTCAAACATTTATTAGGCACCTACTATGTGCCAGACACATAGAGCTAAACACTGGGGAGGCAAAGAAAGCTTACAGTCTAATGGGGAAAACAACATGCAAATAACGATGTATAAACAAGCTACAGACAAGTTTAATTAGAGATAATCAGCAGAGGGAAAGCACTAGAATTAAGGGGAATCAGGAAAGGCTTCCCGTAGAAGACAGGGTTACAGTGGGTGCTTAATAAATGTTTATTGGATTAAATTGATTTAATTTATGTGAAGAAAATAAGAAAGCTTTATTGAATTGCACCTTTGATGTGCCTCAGTGGTTTTGAGAGCCAAAGAAGGATTTTAGGCGGTATTAGTACCAGCAAGAGAATCCTGCCATACTCTTCTGGGCTCAGACCAGCTCCAGAATCTTGTGTTCAGGTCCAGGCTGGATATCTTAGGAAGGCTGTTGATAGACTGGAGCATGTCTGAGAGATCTTGAGGAACCTGGTGAACATCAGAGGGCTGGTGGCCCCAACTAGGGAGGTTTATTTAGCCAAGGAAAGGGCAGGCATTGGGGAGAATGATCATTGGCTTCCTTCAGATACCTGAAGAAGGACTGTCCTGGGGAGAAGAGAACAGACCTGTTCTGCTTGGCCCAAGAGGGCAGAATGAGGAATAAAGCAGGGAAGGAGAGGAGAGCCTGGCAGAGGCTCTTTAAAAGGAAAAAAGCTTCCTCATAATTCTGGTTGTCCCAAAGAGAGTGGGCTGCCGGGGGCAGGAAAAGTGGAGTGAGTTCCCTATTACTGCTGGTCTTCTAACAGACCGTTGGATGACTGACCACTTGTTGGAAATCTTATGGCAGGGATTCTTGTTCAGGTACAGACTATGTGTGTGTCCTTTGAGGTCCCTTGACTCTCTGAGATCCCATGATTCTCTTTGTTAGGAAGTTCTTGGGTTGAGCCAAAACTTGTCTCCCTTGTGATTTCCTTGTTCTGGCCGCAGAGCCACATTAGGCTTGGCCTCTGGGCCCTGTGCCTCTGGATAGCCCTGGAGACCTTGGAAGGCAGTGACCTTGTGGTGTCCCTTCTCCCTCCTAAATCATAATCCAGTCTGGAGTCAGGAAGATCTGAGTTGGAATCAGACATGTGCTAGTCGTGTAACTCTGGACAAGCCACTTACCTTTCTGTGCCTCAGTTTCTTCATCTCAAATGAGGTGAAGGCTGCATTTGGTGGCTTGCAAGATCCCTTTCAGCTCTAAATCTTTGATTCTGTGGTTCTCCACACTGGACTAAATATCCCCTGATCTTTGTTTCTCTGGTGACACAATTCTTGCCCAACCCCTAACAATAGTTCCCATTTCTATATTGTTTCAAAGTTTATAAAGTGACTTCCTCTTAACCTTGTGACATAGGGTGGTGTGAGATTTATTACTATCCACTCTCTATAAATAAGGAAAGTGAGGATCAGGGGAGGGAAGGAGTTTGTTCATGAGTGGCACAGCAGTGATTGGAATCCAAGTCATAGGGTTAGTAGAACTAGAGCCAAAAGTGACCATAGGGATGAATCTAGCAACCTAGGATCCCCCATTTTTCAGATGAGGAAACAGACCCAAAGAGGACTCAAGGACTTTCCTATGGTCATGTAGTGGAGGCATGATTAGAAACCAATACAGTGTTCCTTCCACTGTAGCCTCTTGCTCAGACCAGACCTGTGTGTGATCTCATGGGTGTAGGAAACTCCTTGCACCAATTCAGTTTGGTACCTTCTTTGCCATTTCTAATCCTCGAGGTTGCCTGGGGGATTGAGAGATAAAGGGCTCTACCTAGAGCCACATAGCCAGTATAAGTCAGAGGTGAGTCAGGAACTATGTCTTCCTGACTCCAGGGCCAGCTGTCAAATCAGTTGGTTATGCTTCTTGCTTACCATGATTTAATTCCTGTCCTGCTCCTCCCTCTTTTCCCCATCTCTGTGCCTTGTGCCTGAGGTGCACCTTTGTTTGAACTTTAGCAGACTCTTGCTGGGTTTTCCATCCCAATATGCCTGCAATTTCAACCTCTCATCCAGCACAATTCAGTCCTCATGCCTTCCTGGGCCGGGCTTCTCCATCCTGAATGACAAGGCCTGGCACATTCCTGAGCCAGCTGATGCCAGTCTCCACCTCTCAGCCCAGGCCAGGGCTCTCCATGGGCTGGGGCCAGTGTATCCGCTGACTGCCCTATATTCTGTGGGGCCCAGGTGAGGATCGCCTCCACTCCTTGTTTCTGCCCCTGAACCTGGAAGGACTGGAGTAGATGAAAAGACCACTCAAGCAGGGGCCGGGTGGGCAGTATGGGATAATAGGAGGTGCCCTTGGCCTGGAGCCTGGAGACCTAGGAATCAGTTACAGCCCTGCTACAGCCCTTCTCTACCTTGCTTCCTGAATAATCTTTGTAAGGCTCAGGCCTGCCTGAGTTAGAGACGATATGCTGGGTAGGATAGAGCCTTGGACTTGGGGTCAGATCTCTTCCCAATTGGGAAGAATAATGCCAGTGGTACCTATGTTGTTGAGGTACCAAGGTTGTTGGGAGGTTCAAAAGACCTAATATATGGAAAGTATTTTCTGCATCTTTAAAAAGTTTGTCTAGTAGAATATAAGTTCTCTGAGGACAGGGATTATTTTAGGTTTTTTTTTTCCCCCTGTATCCTTAGAGGATGGCTGCAATAAGGTGTTGTGCACAGCAGGTGATCACTAGGTGTTTTTGGACTGGATTGTTACTCCTTCCTTGCTCAGAAAGCTTCAGTGACTTCCTATTTCATATAAGATAAAATATAAATGTCTCAGCCTGGACTTGGAGTCAGATGTCTTGGGTTCAAATCCCAGCTTTGCCACTTGACTACCTTGGTGGCCTTGGACAAGTCATTATACCTCTCTAGTCCTCAATTTCCTCATTTGTAAAATGAGAGGATTAAACTATATGAACTCTAAGCTCTAAATCTGTTTCTACGATCTGACTCATCTATTGTTCCTTCATATTTTTGCCTTCCCTTTCTCATACACTGAGAATTTGTATGTTATCCCCCCAGACCTGGAATGTATTCTTTCTTTATCTTTGCTTCAGAATTTTTTTTTTAATCTTCCTCTAAAGAGCAGCCTGGGTGCCACCTGCTCTTTGAAGCCTTTCCCGAAACTGTCGTCAGTTACCTTCTCTCATAATTTATTTCTGCACATGTTGGATTCCTCAGTGGGGAATAAGTTCTATGAGAGCAGAGTCTGTTTTGTTTTTGTAGCCTCTGGACCCAGCATGGCACCTAGTACACAGAGGGCAGTTAACATTTGTTGCATTAAATTGTCAAGTTCTGTGTTCCAAGGATGCTTCCAGCCCTGATAATCTATGCTCTAAGATCCCTTCCAACTGCAGTTTTCTATGACTTTATCTCCACAAGTTTCTCTAAAAAAAAAGCCTTAACTACTTCATGTGTAAATGAGGACAGCGATGCCATCCCTTGTGGGTGATTCCTTTTTTATTTTATTTTTTAAAATAATGTATTATTTTTTCCCCAGTTACATAAAGACAGTTTTTAACATACATTTGAAAAAATTTTGAGTTCCAAATTTTCTCCTTCCCTCATATCTCCCATCCCTGAGGGTAAGTGATTTGTTATAGGCTATATATGTTCAATGATATAAAACATATTTCCATATTAGCCATGTTACAAAAGAAAACACAGACCAAAAACAAAAAGGAAAATAAAGTAAAAAAGTATGCTTTGATATGCTTTCAGACTCCATCAGTTCTTTCTCTGGAAGTGGATATATTTTTCATCATAGTTCCTTCAGAATTGTCTTGTATCATTGTTTTGCTGAAAATAGCTGAGTAATTCACAGGTGATCATTGTACAGTATTGCTGTTCTGATGTATGTTGTTCTGGTTTTGATCACTTCACTTATATTCTCAGCTCAAGACTCTGCAGTAGCTAGCTCTCCACAACTCAAAGCCTGGCATTCAAGATTCCACAGGATCTAACACTAATTTACCTCCCTGCCTTAATTTCCCCTAGCACCCATTCACATCCATTACCTTGCTTGTTGTTAGAATCATCCACAAGGATGGCAAACTATTGTGCTATAAGAAATCACTTCACTTTGCATCTGCTCATATAAGTCTTTTCAGGTTTTTCTGAAACCATCCTTGTGGATGATTAAGCCAGGGAGGTAAATTAGTGTTAGACCTTGTGGAATCTTGAATGCAGGCTTTGAGTTATGGAGAGCTAGTTGTTGCAGAGTCCTGAGCTGAGAAGGGGCTTAGTTAGGGCTGGGCTATAGTGGTAACTGTGGTCCTGTGTGTAGGAGGAAAAATCAGGGAGATATTGGAGGTGGGAAGGCTTGGTAGAGGCTGCTGCAATTATGGCCTAGGCCCTGGGCTCAGATCCATGAGGCTGGAGAGGGGGTGAGGAATGCTGGAATTTGGGGGAAGAAAGGATCAGGACTTGTGGGAGGGCAGCAAAGAGGAGGGAGGAGTCAGAGACAATCCTGAAGGTCTGAGCCTGGAGATAGAAAGGTCAGTGAGGCTAGGGACAGAGAGAAGCCAGACTGGCAGGAATAAGAACAAGTTTGGGGGAGAAGTATGCCCCATCCTAAGGGCAAAAGTGGAAGGCTGGGTTAAGCCAAGACAAAAAGAAACAAATGGAAGTCAGGAAAGAACTGGAGACAGAATAGATGCTCATCCACTGGGGAATGCCTAAGCAAATTGTAGTACTTGAATGAAATGGAAGATTACTGAACAATATGGTAAAGACAGAGAATTGAGGAAAGACTTAGATGAGCTGATACAAAGTAAAATAAACAGAACCAGGAAAACAATGTACACAGTAACTAAAAAGATGGAAATGGAAAGTACAGCTACCACAAAGTAGTTGTAACTGAATGTAACTGAAGGTATAAAAAGACAACTTCTTTCACTTCTTTGGGGAGGTGAGAGTCTATAGGTATAGAACATTGCCTATAACAACAGATTTTTTTCGATGCATGGATTGATTTTCCTGAATTTTGTTTTCTCTTCCTCTTTTAAAAAAATCTTTGTTATGAAGGATGATTTCCTAGGAGAGGGAGAGCTACAAAGGGAAATGTTGTTGAATTGTTTTCAGTTGTGTCAGACTCTTTGTGTGGGTTTTTTTTTTGGGTAGAGCTAGAGTGGTTGCCATTTCCTTCTCCAGCTCATTTGACAGATGAGGAAACTGAGGCAAACAGGGTGAAGTGACTTGCTCAGGGTCACACAGCTAGTAGTTGTCTGAGGCCAAATTTGGACTGTAGAAGAGGAGTGCTCTATCTACCGTGCCACCTAGCTGCCCTAAGGGGAAATGTGGGTAAGATAAAAACTATATCACTAAATATAATAATAAACAATAATAAATAAATTCTATTATAAATAAAACATAATCAATAAAAATAAATATAAAAATAAAAATAAATATATCTTTTTTTAAGATAAAAGAAATGTAAAGTTCCAGATCCCAAGGAATGGTCTGGTTCTATTAACTCTGAGTTTCCAAGGAGAATTCACTTTTTGGCCCAGCAGTCCAATTTCCTTTTAGGCCCATGCTGGACTTCCATGATCCCCGAGAGGCCATTTCTGTTATCCCTGGCAGCCCATCATAATTGAGCTCCAGCACCTTCCTTCCATTAGTTCAGCCACCTAATATTTCCATTAGCCCCATTGCCTGATTGCCTACGAGACCTCTCTCCTAATTTCCCATCAGTCTTGCTGCACAATCCCTTTTAACTGCCCCATCCCCCACATTGACGTCCACTGATTTTCCAGAAGTTAGTCCTTCAATTGGGTTCCTTAGAGGCTTGCCCCCAGATTTCCATTAACTCTGCCACCCCATTTTCATTTTTCTCACTTGCCTGGTTTCATCCAGGTCATTGGGCACCTGGTGTGGGAAGTTCTGTTTTAGGCATTTCCTAATCCAGAACAGATCTTGGGGCTCAAAGCCACCCAGCTCTTCTCAGCAGTTACTTTTGTCCTCTGGGAACAGGCCTCTCCAAACCCCCTGGCAAGTCCCAGAGTGCTCTGGCTGGGAAAGGGCCCGCTGGCTCCATTTAGGAGTGGAGAGAGAATAGGAGACCTGTGGGGATGGAGAGTGCAGAGACAGCCCTATGCAGGGGTGAGAGAATTGAGGTGGCCACAGTGAAGAGTGTGGGGAAGGGAAGGATTTTTTCAAAAATCTGTATTTAGCAGATAGGGAGACTGAGGCTCAGAAAGGTTAAGTGATTGGACCAGGTTACACAGATCAGAAGAAGAAAAGCTGGAATTTCAACCCAGGTCTCCTCTGAATTCCAGTGTTCCATAGGTCATGAGAGAGTTGTCAGGTCAGTGGAAGAAACAAGAGCAGCTAGGTGGCACAGTGGATAGAGCACTGGCCCTGAAGTCAGAAGGGCTTGAATTCAAATCTAGCCTCAAATACTTATTAGCCGTGTGACCCTGGCCAAGTCACTTCCATTGCTTCTTCCCCCTCCCCCTAAAAAAGAAACAACTTCCTAATAAAACTGTCCTAAAGAGGAATAGACTATTTGGGGAGGTCTTGGGTTCCTTATTGTTGAATGCCTTCAGGTGGAGACTAAATGATCACTTGGGGATATTGTGGAGATCTATAAGCCTGGGGGGTGGGGGGGTGGCTCAGGGTTGGCCTGGGCTTATGAGGACCACTAGGAGGAACTTTCCCGGAATATCAGTATCCTGGGGCACAGCCTTAGCTGTCCCACTCTAGTTACATCTTCTAGTTAAATACCCCATGATTTGCCTAGGCCCAATGGCAGGAGTCCCCCTCCCATCATTATTGTTCGCCTCTCTGAATCAGAAAACAGATTAAGATCAGGTCTCTTTGTTAGAACATAGGCCTGTTCAGGTAAAGTTTGGACTGAGTACCCTCTGAATTCTCTCTTCCAACCCTGAGATTCTATGACTGTTCCTGAGACTAAGACTTGGCAGATGTTCCACATGCCCCTGCTTCCCTGCCACCCACTACTCCACCATCTGTTTCCTGGTCAGTGCCAAGCCTCCTGTTGCCCCTGATCTGGGCCTGAAGCCGAGACTGGGCAAGGAGAAAGCAGGCTAGGCAGGTGACAGTGGAGAGCAAGATTAGAGAGAGGGATGAGGGAAGCAGCTTTGGCAAATCTCTTCATGAGACATGAGATCAAATCTTGTTTCTGCCATTTATTACCTGTGAGAAATTTTTTTAAAATGTCCTTAAAGGTAGGGACTATGTCTTACTCATTTTTAGTTTCCCATAGTGCCATATGGTGGATATGAGTTCCAGTTAACACTTACTAGGTGATGCAGTGGTTAGAATGCTGGGCCTGGAGTCTGAAAGACTCATCTTGCTGAGTTCAAATGTGGCCTCAGACACTTACTAGCTGTGTGACCCTGGGCAAGTCACTTAACCTTGTTTGCCTCAGTTTCCTCATCTGTCAAATGAGCTGGAGAAGGAAATGGCAAACCACTCTAGTATCTTTGTCAAGAAAATCCCAAATGGGGTCATGAAGAGTCAGGACACAACTAAACAACAAGCCCTCCTTAATACTATTGACTGCAGCTGCTGTCTTCTTACCATGTGGTGGACCTAGGCCAGGGTGGGGAACCTGTGGCCTTCTAGGTCCTTGGGTCCAGCCTTTTGACTGAGTCCAAGTTTTACAGAACAAATCTTAAGGGGATTTGTACTGTGAAATTTAGATTCAGTCAAAGGACTGCACTTGAGGACCTAGAGGGCCACATGTGGCCTCGAGGCCTCAGGTTCCCCACCTCTGACCTAGGCTTTGTCCTCAGAGAGTTCCCAGTCTGAGAGACAGAGGAGAGGCAGACTCAGGCCTGCCTTTTCAAGGAGTTCTAAGTATGGGGGACACAGATGAAAGGCAGAGAGCAAAGCCCTATGGGAAGCTCGCAGCCAAGCAGTGATCTGACAGAGACACACATACCGCTAGGATTAGGGTGTGCTAAGGTCAGGGGGCCCACCAAATTGAGGCTTGTGAAGAGAGGGCTGGGGATGGGGGTGGAGTGGAGCTGAACCTCAGTCATAGTTTTCTTTACTATATAGTTTGGTCCCAGTATATCTCTGAGGTGGATAGTGCAAAGATAATTATGCCTGTCTTAGAGAAGAGAAAACAGAGGGCTGGGGTGGTGGCTTAGTCTGCCCTGTGTGGGCTTGAAAGATGGATGGATGGATGGAATTTCTATAGACAGCTTCGGGGAGGAGGGTTTGGAGTGGATGAAAGGGAATCCTGGACTGTGGTGTGAACCAAAGTTTGGGGGAGGTGGGGAAGACACTGGCTTGTGCGGGGGGAAGCAGGAATTGTCTGGTTTTGCTGGGGAGGGTAGAATACCCTTGAATGCCCTATGGAAAGAGTAGCTTGTTCACTTATTCTCAGACTTGGAAAGTGCCTGGGGTCTTTTCCTGTGGTTTGGGGGTTGGAGAAGGGAAAGCTATGAGTAGGGGGAACTATCTGATCCAAGATTTTAAAACTACTGGGAACCTTAGAGGTTATCTGGTCCAATCTCAGGTAAGGAAACAGGCCCTGGGAGAAAAGAACTGTCCCGCCTCCTGGAATGTCCTCCTTCCTCATCTCTGCCTCTTAGAAGAATCTTAGGACATGAGACCTTTCTTGATTCCCTCGACTTCTGCTTCCTTCTTCCCTTCCCCCCAAATCTGTCTCTAGTATCTATACTGTATTTATTCATCTGTTTACATGTTGTTTCTCCTAATAGAATGTAAGCTATCTGAAGGCAGGGAACATTCCATCTTTCTATCTGGGACACCTGGCGCAGTGCCTGGCACATAGTGGGAACTTAATAAATGATTGTTGATTGGGCTTTGAAGAATACATTTATGAGGTTTCTCAGAAGCCCCTGGATCTTTTCGGTTAATTGATCCTGAGCCTTTTTTTTTCCTCCTATTTTTCACTGTCCTCATCTTTACCATCTTTAGCTCATCTTTTACTGTCCTTTATCTTTACCAAATATCAAAGTGCACTGATTTAGTTTAGAGGATCTAGGTAAGTTAGAATTTCTTTCTAACCCTCTCACTTTATTTTTCTTAATTTTTTAATGTTTTTAAAATTGTATTTAACTATACACAGTAGAACAGAAAAAGAGGTATAGTAAATAAAACAGCGTATTATGTACAGATTGCTTTTCTATTTAAGAAAATAATAAATTTAATATCTAAATTTCATTGTTCTGCTTCTTTTTGGTTCTTTCTGGTTTTCCTTCTGTTTGCTTCTATGCATTTGAAAAAAAAATGCTTCAATGATCCTATTTTCTTTCTTTATCTTTCTTTTGGCCACCTTCCCCTCTTATCCGCCCCCTTATGAATCTCCCCCAAATTGGAAAAAAAATGAAAACAGTACCCTTGTAATACATTCACAGTCAAGCAAAGTAGACATGCACATTGGCCATATCAGAAAATGTTTTATTCTGTGTCTTGAGTCCATTGCCTGTCCCTGACAGGAGGTGGGCACCAAGTTTTATCAGCAGTCATCTAGAATCATGCCTACCCTCTCATTAAAGTGAACCACATTTTAAACGGCAAAGGAAACTGAGTCTTAGAAGGGGGAAACGACTTATCCAAAGTCACACAGAGAGTTGTTGTCAGAGATAGGACTAGAACTCAGGTCTTCTCCCTCCTGACCCAAGGCTCTCTGAATCACTGGTATGGTTGTGGAGGCTCTGAGTGGCTTTAGGACGGTCCCTGTGCCATTCTCACCCCAATGCCTTCCATGTCTTTGTAGCGAGTCGGAGACTTGAGAGACAGGGCTGGGTCTTGGCTTCTTAGAATGCCAGTGGCAGCCGCCCATCAAGCAGGGGGACCTGTTTTTCTGGTTTCCAACCAATTCCCTGAAGCCCTGGTCAGGGCTTGTGTATTCATGAGAGGGGAGGCCTGAACAGGCCCCTGAACGTCAGCATCCAAAGCTAGCCTGGTGGGCAGGTGAGTGAGAGAGGGCTGGTTTGCTGAGGAGTTGGCATCTGATCACTGGCTCTGAGCCTCCCAGGCCTGCAGGCTGTGTGATATGTTCTCTGGGAGGACTTCAGCTCCAGGCTTAGCCTTGATTCCTTGACCCTAACCCTAACCCCAGATGGAGCCCTTCAAAGTCATCAGCAAAAGAGGATGGAATTTGTAATTTAATAGAGATGATAATACTAATGAAGATCACAGGATCATAGAATTAATAATAGCTAGTGTTTGTATAGGGCTTTAAAACGGTTTGCAAAGCATTTTAGAAATAGAATAATAAGTTATCATTTGGTACTATGCTGTGAGCGCTTTATTTGATCCTCACAATACCCCTGGGAGGAAAGTGCTAGTATTATCCCCCTTTTTATAAAGGAGGAAATTGAGGCAAATAGAAGTTAAGTGACTTGCCCAGGGTCACCCAGCCAGGCAGTATGGGAGGTCACATTTGAACTTAGGTCTTCCTGACTCCAGGATGGACACTTTATCAACTGTACCACCTAAATACTATCTGGGAAACAAATATCAAATGAGATATTTGTAAAGCATTTGGACAGTGCCTGGCGCACAGTAGGTGCTTCCTTTCATATCATTCTCACAACAACCCAGGGAGATAATGCTCTTAATATTCCCATTTTAAAGATGAGGGAACTGAGGCATAGAGACATTAAGTGACTTGCCCAGGGTCACATAAACAGAATGTGTCTACGGCTGGATTCGAACTCAGGTTTTCCTGACTCCAGGTTCAGTGCTTTATCCACTGACCTACTTCTCAGCTTCTTAGAATTAAAGTTGGAAGGAACCTAAGAGGCCATAAAGCAATACTTTTTAGTTAAGTACCTACTATGTGCCAGAAGTTGTAGTAGGTAGGGCAGAAACAACTACAGAGACAGAGACAATTCCTGTGCTAGAGGTCTTCAAGCAGAGGCTAAATGACCACTTTTGGGGAGGGGGGGATTTTGTAGGAGGGATTCCTATAAAGAGACAAGCTATGTGCCCTCTGAGGTCCTTTCCATCTTAAGATTCTGTGATGGTGATCTTACCTAGAAAAACTGAGCCCAACAAGATATTGCGTTCCTTGGGAGATTCCCCCAGCTGCCCTTAAAGGGCTGAATGGCCCCAGGCTGCTCTGCTGGGGCCTCCAGATTTTGCCAGGAAAATCCAGTGATGGCTTTTTCCCCACAGACCTGAGAAGGCCTAGAGTTAGTTCCATGTAGGAACAAACATCAGGGAGGGGTCCCCTTGTCCCAGGAGGGCCAGACTGCTTTGAACAATGACAAGTGGACTGGAGGCAGGGGAAGGCTGGAACAAAGGGTGTGGAGAACAGTCATTTCCTTGGGATTCTCTCATCAAGGGAAACCCCGGGACAAAGAGAGAAAGGGGAGAATGGCCTGGAAGGCATGTCTGGACAGGTGCCTTCTTAATGTCCTTTACAGCTGGACCTCCTGAGAAGGTGAAAGCCAGGCCAGACAATAATTGAGGAAAGGGATAGAGGCTCCTGGTACTTTAGGAACAACTCAGGGCTAAGGTTCAGGATGCCTGGCTTCTGCCCCTAGCTCTGTCCCCAGACTTGCTGTGTGACCACGGACAAGTCCCTTTTCTTCTCAGGACTTTCTTCCTTTGTAAAATGAGGGTGTTATTAGATCAGCAGATCTCAAAAGTGTAGTTTATGGAACCCTGGGAGTCCCTGAGACCCTTTCAGGGGATCCATGAGGTCAAAACTATTTTCGTGATAATTTTGTCTAGTCGTTTTCAGTTGTGTCTGACTCTTTGCAACCCCATTTGGGGTTTTCTTAACAAAGCTACTGGAATGGTTTGCCATTTCCTTCTCCAGCTCATTTTATAGATGAAGAAACTGAGGGAAACAGGTTTAAATGACTTGCCCAGGGTCACACAGCTGGTAAGTATCTGAGGCCAGGTTTGAATTCAGGTCTTCTGAGTCCAGGACCAGCACTCTATCCACAGCCCTACCCAGTTGCCCTGATGTTTCTGACTGGTTCATACTTATTCATAACTATACTAAGATATTATTTGCAAATTAAACACTCGTTCCTTTTCCCAACTTCGTATCTATATGAGGTCAGTTTTTTTTTAATTTTTCAATCAAAACAACATATTGCAATTATTGAGTACAGAAGCACATGAGAGAATCTAATGTTCTTTGATTTAAAATATGTAAAGCAATGCCACTCTTCTTACAAAATTCTTTTGTTTTGGGAAATAGTTATTTGTACAAAGATATGTCATGTTAATATAGAATAGATTTATTGTTGCCCTTTAAAAATGAATATTTTAATGATCAGTTTTAATTTTTAATGGCAAGTATCATTTGATGTAACCTACATAAACAAGAGCTCTTTGGGAGGCTCAGTAATTAAGAGTATATAAAGGGGTTTGGAGCCAGAAAAGGTTGAGAACTGTTGGATTATATGATCTAAAGTCCCTCCCCAACCTCTAAGGCCTTTGATCCTAAGACTGAATGTGGTTTGTAAAGAGCTGGGAAGCCTTCCTGGTAGAGGTGGGGCTTCTTCCACATAGGCCATGGGGAGCCACTGTTGCTTCTTAAACCAGGAAATGATTTCGTTATTAAAAAAAAAGTCTTTATCTAAGGAAACTTAGCTTGGTTTCATGTAACCTGAATCTCCCATCCTTTCCTCATGGGGTAAGGGAAAATCTCAGCTGGGGTTAGGAAACCTTGGTTTTTCCATTCCGTCAGCTCCGGTAGCACTCAAAATTACTTCTAGGATCCAACAGAAAATCCTGTTGGGCTCTTAAAGCCCTTTATAACCTGGACCCTTCTTAACTTGCTAGTGCTCTTCCACGTTTTCTATGATTTGGTGACACTGGCCTCCTTGTCTTTCCTTTTTTTTTTTTTTTTTTGCAGGGGGGAAGGCAGGGCAATTGGGGTTAAGTGACTTGCCCAAGGTCACACAGCTACTAAGTGTGACAAGTGTCTGAGGCTGGATTTGAACTCAGGTCCTCCTGACTCCAGGACCCCTCCTTCTCTTTCTTTTCACATAATAGTCCATCTCCTGGCTCGGGGTATTTTCCCTGGTTGTCCCACATACCTGGAACCCTCATCCTCTTCATTTCCTCCTCTTGGCTTCCTTTGGCTTCTTTCTAATCTCAGCTAAAACCCTACCTTCCGCAAGGAACCTTTCCTGATCCCCCTCAGTGGTAGTGCCTTCCCCCTGCCAATAATCTCCAATCCATCCCGTTTGTATCTTGTATGTACGTAGTTGTTTGAGTGTTGTTCCCCCCTCCACCATTAGATTGTGAGCTTCTAGAGGACAGAGAACATCTTTTGCCTTTCCTTATATCCCCAGCACTTAGCACAGGGCCTGGCACATATTAAGTGTGGATAGATGCTTATTGACCAATTGACAGAGTGACGTGGTTCTAGGCCTGGCAGTGCGGTTGATGCTGTGTGAGGGCTATGCCCTCAGGGAGCTTCCATTCCCTTTCAGTGTTGCGGAAGTTGGCTCACAATATAAGAAAATGTATCTTTAGTACATAGGTATGAGACAGCCCTAGAAGAAAATCTCACCCTGGACCTCAGGCCTTATTGATCTGAATCAGCTTCTCAGAATACCTCCATTCCTCCTTTGGCCCATGATAGGGCCTTTTAGCCTTGCTTTCAGGTTCGTATCTTTCTTTTCAGTATCCTGATCACTGAGCCCAGCCAGGGGCCCCTGGACCTTCTTCCTAGCCTCTAGATCTGCCTGACTCCTAGGGTCAGAGATTAGCCATTCTCCATGCCTGTTCACTCATATGACCGATATTTTAAAGTGCCTATTATGTGCAAAGCACTGTGGTTAGCAAGGGTATAAGATTAAATAGACTGGCTCTGTTGGCAAAGGAATTTGCAGCCTAATGGGGAGGACAATGAATGCATGAAGAAAACAGGCTCACAAAGAACTATGAGAGGAGGGAGAAATAGGGTCAAAGGAGAGCATGCTGGCCAAGGCTTATGAGAAAAGGGATGAGGCTGATCAAGTCCAGACATCACTCTCCTGATGTCATTGGCCCCTCTTGACAATGAAGAACGAACAATGTCAGTGAGAAAGGGAGGAGTAGCATAACTATGGAGGCTTGAGAGTTGGTCTTGGAGTCAGGAAGATCTGGGTTCAAGTCACATGTCTAACCGCATACTGGCTGTGTGACCCTGGACAAGTCACTTGACCTCTGCTCAGTCCCCTAGGCTACTCTGTAAGATAATGAGGATCGAATGTGACAATATGATAGTATTTAGTGAAATCTAAGGTACTCTAGCTCTTTTTATGGTATTATAAACTGCAGATTAGGTGCTGATCTGCATGAAGAGATGAGTTTCTTCTCCAGGAGTGGCTTACATCAATGAGGTCCAGTTTAAAAAAAGAACAAAGAAATAGAGAGATCATTTGCATCTGAGTCAAGACTTCCTAGAGGAGGTGGTGACTGACTGAGCCCTTAAAAGAAGGGAAGAACTTCAAAATATTCTTATTTCCCTTCTCCTTTTCTTGCTACTGCTAACTTTAACTGCTCATTTCTGTAGCATTTTAAGGTTGAGATTAGATTTAGAGCTGAAAAGGTCCTTGAAGGTCATCTAGCCCAAGCTTTTATTTCCCACAATGACCTGGCTACGGTATAATACAGGCAGAAAGGACAGAGCGAGGATTCAAACCCAGGTCTTTCAAATCCTAATCTAGAACTCTTTCTATGGCACCATTGACTTGATAGAACCAAACAAGGTTTGCTAGAAATATCACCATTTTACAGCTCAGAAAACTGAAGCTCAAAGAAGGAAAATGACCTTCCCAGGACCACAGGACTAGAAGCATTAGAGCTCAGAAACAAACCCAGGTTTTCAGACTCAATTCAGACTCAGGATACCACAGTGTGTGTGTTGTGGGTAGGAGTATCCCAGGAGGGGGGATGGCGGGGTGATTGGGTACAGGCTCTGGGAACCCCCCTGAACTGGCCTTCACCTGAGGCCATAAGCCCTCCATTATCCACTATGCCCAAACCCAGTTACCCTTAACTAGCCTAGCCTTCCATTGTCTGTTATCACCAGGAGCCTTCAGCTACATCCCACCCTTAATCCCATTCTCTTGGTTCCAGGAGTCTGACCTCTAGTCACCCCAGTCCCATGGAGATCCTCCTTAGACTTCTCCTCCTGGGCCCTTCCTCTCATCATTCCAGACTACTTGGCCACCCTAGATCCCTCCCATAGTCTTTCTGTATATAAGATCCGTCTTACCCCCATGAAGGGGCTCAGATTCAATCTGGATCAGATTCTTCTGGCCCACTTGTCAATACAAGTGTCACAAAGGCTCAGATTCCTTAAGAGTCTACCCAATATGGCAAATCTTTAATAAACTTTGTTTTTCTTTGGCTGAAAGAAGGCTTGGGTCGAATTTATTCAGGCAGGACCTGGCATGTTGCTATTTTGGGGTCTCAGCACCCCTGAATCTCAATAAGAAAACTAGTGAAACCTGATTTTCGGCACTGGGTGTCCTAATATTCTTCAACACCGGAGTCCAATCACAGCAGGCTGTTGTTCTCATTATAAGAGTCATTTGTGGAGCAGCTAGGTGGCACAGTGAATAGAGCACCAGCCTTGGAGTCAGGAGGACCTAAGTTCAAATCCAGCTTCAGACACTTGACACACTTACAAGCTGTGTCACTTAACCCCAACTGCCTTGCCTTCTCTCCTAAAAAAAAAAAAGTCATTTGTGTGTGCTAAGTGATTTACAGATAAGCTTACTGGACTCTCATAACACCCCTGGGAAGAAGGTGCTATTATTATCCCCATTTTATAGTTGAGGTAACTGGGGCAAACAGAGGTTAAGTGACTTCTCCAGGGTCACACAGCTACTAAGTATTGAGGCTAATTTTGAATTCAGGTTTTTCTGACTCTAGGTCCATGTTCAATACACTAGGCCTCCTAACTGTAGAGATCCAGCTTTTTTATTTAGAAGAAGAAGAAACTGAGGAATTAAGAGAGGGCAGTCACTTGCCCACGGTCACACAACTATTAAGCGGCAGATCTTCTCACTCTAAGTTCAGTGTTCTTCAGAGCTGAAAAGACTCTCAGTTCACATCTGAGCCACCTCATGCTTGAAGAGGTATTTATTCTTTAACAGCCCTGATGAAAATGATTTGACAACTGCTCTTGAATGCCTCCAGTGATGCAGAACTCATTATCTTACAAGGCAGTGCATTCTATTTTTGGGCAGGGGCGATAACTAGGAAGTTTTTTCTTGCATTGATGAGAAATCTACTTTTTGCAGTTTCTCCCTGCTGTTGCCCATTGTTCTGATCTCTGGGACCAAACAAAGTCTAATCCTTCTGCCCAATAATAGCCTTTCATATACTCGAAGACAGCTATTGTGCCCTTGCTAAGTCTCCTCTTGAGCTGGCTAGACATTTTCAGTTGTTTCAATAGTCCTTGGATGGCCCAGACTCTGGCCCCCTCCCCATCCTCTGGCCCCCTCCCCATCCTCTCTATGAGCTCCAGTTTGTCAGTGTCCTTCCTACAATGTAGTTAGTCCCAGAACTGAATACAGTATGCCATGTGTGGTCTGATCAGGACAGAGGTCACATCTGGGCATGACTGTTATCTTCTAGAACACCCAACTGGCTCCTCCTATCTCAGGGAGCCTTGTAGGAGACATCACCACTAGCATCAGTATCACTTTCCATAGCATTACTCAGCCTGTAAATCTCCAATCCAATAAATATTTATTATTCACTTTTATTGTGTACAAGATTGGGGCCAGCTATTGTGCAGTGGATAGAGTGCCAGGCCTGGAGTCAGGAAGACTAATCTTCCCGATTTCAAATCTGGCCTCAGATACTTACCAGTTGTGTGACTCTGAGCAGATCACTTAACCTTGTTTGTCTCAGTTTCCTTATCTGTAAATGAGCTGGGGAAGGAAATGGCAAACCACTCCAGTATCTTTGCCAAGAAAATCCCAAATGGGGTCATGGAGAGTTGGACACAACTGGAAATGACTGAACAAGTGGATAAGATGTTGTTCAAGGTATGGGACGCTGTGCCTAAACTTGGAACTGGTGGAATGATTAGAAAACTATTCATTCATGGTCTAATGCTATTGTAGAGGTTGGTCTCTGGGTCTGTGGCCCAGAGATCTGTCCTGAGCTCTGTACTGTTTCATGTTGTTCATATGACTTGGATGGGATGGGTAGGTGGTCTGCTAATGAATTTTGCAGGTGACATAAAGCTGAAAGGGATAACAAAGATATTTTGTGATAGAAGAAAGATTCAAAAGCATGCCTACAGGCCAGAACTTTGGACTGAAATTAATAATGGATAAATACTAGAGTTAAACAGCAACAATAACAACAAAGATAGTAGGGAAGGCCTTAACTAGACAGCTCTCAATCTGACAAAGATCTGGGAGTTATAGTGTACTGCATGTTTGGTAGGAATCAATAGTGAAATATGGCAATGAAGAGGATTAATGTGACCTGGGGCTAAATTAAGAGCTATGTAGCATCCAAAATGAGGAAGGAGATAGTCCCAGAGTGCTTTGCTTTGGGTACATTCTGGTTCATATTTTCATTTCAAAAAATTAGAACTGGGAGGGGCCTCAGATCATTAATTATAACTCTTACATTTTAAAGATGAGGAGCTTGAGGTCCTGGTTGTGTTCAGGTCTGAATGCCATATTTCAGGAAGGACATTGATAAGCTGAACAACTTCCAAAGGAGGATGACCAGCATGGTGACAGCTTTGAGACCATGTCTAATAACTAGCACTTAGATAATGCTTCGAGGTTTGCAAAGAGTTTTCCATGTTATCTCATTTGATCCTTAGGATGACTCTATTATTATCCCTGTTTACAGATGAGGAAACTGAGTCTCAGAGGCTTGCCCAAGTTCCCACAGCCAGTATCTGTGACAGGATTTGAATTCAGGAATCCAAGTCTAGCAGTCTGTCCATGCCTTTGAGGAACAGTTGAAGAACAGGAGATGTTTATCCTCGAGAAGAAAAATGGGGATGAGGGAAAGGCAGGAGAGCAGTGTTCAAGTATTTGAAAGGCTACTATAAGGAAGGGTTAGGCTTAGTCTGCTTGGCCCCAGAACCAAGAGCAATGGGTAGAAGCAATAGAGAAGACAAGTTTGGCTCTGTGTAAAGATGCAAATGAGAGGTGGTGGATTCCCCTTCCTTGGAGATCTTTGGATAGATCCTGGATGACAATTTGATGGGGAGGCTGAACAAGGATTGTTATTTAGGTATGAGTGGGACTAGGTGGCCCCTGAGGACCTTTCCCACTCTGAGCTCTTCTGTAATCGCCTCCCAGAACCCCTGGGAAGGAACTAATTCAAGGATTGTTATCCCATTTTACATATGCCATGGGTTTATCAGGCTGGGGTTTCATCTGAACTGATAGAACCTAAGTCAATCAGCATTTATTGGTCTGTTGGAAATAGCCCCTCAGAACTATTCGGCCTCTGTTTGAAAATAGATTCCCCAACTAGTCTATTTCATCTGCTCCTTAAAATAGAGTTATGAGGGAGTCAGGGATTATTATACCCACTTGACAGATGGAGAGACACTGAGACCCGAAAAGGGTAAGTGATTCCTCAAAAGTGCCATAGAATGGCAGAGTGGAGCTGGGAGTCGTGATCTGGCATTCATCCTCAGCATTTACACAATTTGCTTTGTGACCTTGTACAAGTTCCTTCCCCTCTTTGGGCCTCTGTCTGTCATGTGAGGGGTGACTTAGACTAGATAGCTTTGAAGGTACTTGTCAGGGTCTAATGAGGGGTAATTCTTGAGTCTCCATAATTGGAAGGACATAAGAAAGAGGATTCTTCTTGATTGATGGGAGCAGATCTGGTCTGTCTCTGTGTCTCTGTTCCCCTAACCCACAGTGGTCTGCACCTAATAGGAAATATTTGTTGATTCAATGAATGAATGACTATATATGACTATAGTTGACTATAGTTGATAGGCTTAGACGAGAAGGGTATTGGCCTCTTCAGTCTCTGTGTGGGAAGTACCCTTCTTTTTCATCTTTCCTACCATCTGTTTCTCCTATCTTGTTCTACCAACAGAGGCTATAGGGATGCTCTCGCCCACTCAGCTGGCCATCTCCACCTCCCACACTTTGCAATGTGATCATGGGATTTTCAAAAAGAAACATCTTTGGTTACATTTTTGCTGACAAAAGAGGGACTAGAGGAATTCAGAGCCGTGGGGAATGGTGGGGAAGTAGGGGAGCCAAGTGGTCAAACCCATGATCTTGTCCTTGTTGGCTCTGAGGTCTAACCAGAGAGTAACTAGCCCAGGCAGCTCCTTACTTAATAGAAACCTAGTGGCCCGAGGGGAATATTGAACTCATAAACTCTTAAAGACCTGAAACTAGGGGGTACAGTGGATAGAGCACTGGCCTGGAGTTGGGAAGATCTGAGTTCAAATCTGGCCTCAGACACTTACTATCTATATAATCCTGGGCAAGTCACTTGCCGGGTTTCCTCATCTGTAAAATGATCTGGAGAAAGAAATGGCAAATCATTCTAGTATCATTGCCAAGAAAAACCAAAGTGGGGTCACTGAGAAACCGAACAATGGCAGCTAACTCTTAAAACAGAACATCAGCATCAATGAGGGCCTTGGAGATTATCCAGTGCAAGACTTTTTTTAAAATTTTAAACTTAAATACAAAATGAGAAAAGAGAGAAAAAAGAAAACATTGCCACGCACATAGCAGACCCATAAGAGAGGATTCAACACAAAACAACAGATTTCCAGGAGTTCTCAATGGGGGATCCAGAGACCTCCAGGAGTTCAGGGATAGATTCCAGGGGATTCGTGAACATGGCTGGGGAAAGATTATATCTTTATTTCAATATCCCTGTTTCCTTTGTATTTTCTTTCATTCATTTAAACACATGATTCTGAGGAGTCCCGAGGCTTCCCTAGAATGCCAGAGGGGTCCATGGTAGTAAGAATGTTAAGAATCCCTCACCTAGTCCAACCTCCTCATTTTACAGAGAGAAGAAGTGAGACCGCTTGGGACAGTAGAGAGGTCCATATATTTAGACTCGAAGGATCTGGTTTCAAGTCTTGACTGTGCTATTTACTAACCATGTGACCTGAGGCTTGCCTTTTCCTTTCTGTGGACCTCAGTTTTCTCCTAAGTATGAGGGGGGTGTTTGAGGATGTGTGCCTATATCCAGAGGTAGCTGGATAGAGAGATGGGCCTAGAATCAGGGTTATTGCAAATATCAAATGAGATACTATTTATAAAAAGCATCCAGCACAGTGCCTAGGACATATTAGATGCTATGTAGAAATACTTATTCCTTTCTAGCTCACTACCCTATTATAAGGTGAAACCCAGAGAGAGTAAATAGCTTCCTTAGGGTCACACAGGAAGTTGGTGATAGAGCCAAAGCTAGGCCAGGTCCCAGATCTGTGGCCCTGTTGACCTTTTTGTGTCATGGGCCCCTTAGGCAGACTGGTGAAGCCAAATCATGTGTTTAAATGCATAAAATAAAATATATGGGATGGCAAAGAAAAGCAATTATGTTGAAATACAGTCATCAAAATATTTTTTGAAAACCAAGCTTGTGGACCCCAGGTAAAGAACCCCTCCTCTAGCTGGGAAGATTCTTCCTCCCTCTCTGAATTTCTTCTTCAGGCTAAAAATCTACAGTTCCTCTAACCAGTTCTTATAGTGGCTTGATGGGTGGGGGTGGGGGGTGGTTTGAGGTCCTTTGCCATCCTGGTCAAGGTGATCTGGACACTCGGCAGCTTAACACTGCCTGAGCTGCCCAGTCTGCCCAGGAAGCATGAATTCAGTTGGTTTAATTCAGGAAATGTTTATTAAGCAGCTAATAGATATCTGCTATTAGGCTAAGTGCTGAAATTCAGAGGTAACAATGAAATGGTTCTCGTCCTTACCTACTTTCTGAAGGGGAAGAATAATATGTATACAACTAAATAAATACCAACTACATGAGCATAAAATACAAAATATTTGGGCAGAGGCACCAGTAATAACTGGGCAGGCACAAAAAAAGGTCGCTCGGGGAGGTAACAGCTGTGTGAATGGAAGCTGCTAGGGGTGCAGCAGATGCAGAGCTGGGCCAGGAGTCAGGAAGACCTGAGTTTGAATTTCATCTCATAGTCTTACTAGCTGGGAAGTCACTTCCCAGGGTTGTTGTGAGGATTTGATGAGATAATATTTGTAAGGTGCCTGGAACCTTGTAGGTGCTGTGTAAATGCTTATTCCCTCTCCTCTGTTGAATGAAGTCAGGGATTCCAAGAGCTGGAGATGAGGAGGGAGAGCATTCCAGGTTGGGGGTGGAGGTGGGGTGAGGGTGAAGGTGAGGGTGGGGGTGGGGGTGGGACAGCCTGTGCAAAGGCTCTAGAGGATGGAAGGAGTGTGCTTAGGGAACAGTAGTTGGGTCAGTTTGGCTGGAATGTAGAGCATGGGTGAGGGAAGGAATAATATCCAGTAACATCCAGACTAATCAGTCTGGATAGATAGGTTCAAGTCATATGCAGGACTTTATAGGCAAAACATAGGAATTTGTATCTTATCTTTAAATGGAACAATAAGGAGGCCTAGAGGCTTTTGAGCAAAGGAGTAACATGATTAGATTTGTGCTTTAGGAATAGCACTTTTAGAAGCTGTGTGGAAGGATTGAAGATGGGAGAGATTCAATGTGTCCTACTGTGGCTGATCAGGCCAATATGAGCTCAGAATGCTCTACCACAGGTTGGGCACAAATAGTCCATGGGGTGGGTACTTCAAACTTGCCCAGCCTGCATTTCCTTTGAGCTGTTTCAATTCTGCTTTGCTCATAGAACACAGCACCTTCTCTGATGTAGGAATGCCATGCTGAGCAGTCCTGTGCCAATGTCTCCCATGTCACACAATCAATTCCAAACTTTTTGAGAGAGACCTTGAGAAGGCTAATGATAAATCCAAATGAAATGTCCAAGAGAGAAATTTTGTGGGCCTGAAATGGGAAGGATAGTGGTGGTATGAGTTGAGAGAAGGGTATAGATGGGGGAGGTATTGATAAGATTTGGTAACTGATTGAATGGAGGAAGTGAGGGAGAGGGGATAATTGAATGATAACTAATGTTGAAAAGCTAGGTAACTGGAAAGATGGTGGTACTCTCTCCACTGATATTTGGAAGTTTGGGAAGAAATGTGGGTTTAATTGGGCATGCAACTGAAAAAGCTAGAAAAAGAACAAATTGAAAATCCCCAGTTAAATACCAAATTAGAAATACTAAAAACCAAAGGAGAGATTAATAAAATTGAAATCAAGACAACTGTTAAACTAATAAATAACACTAAGAGGTGGTGTTATAAAAAAAAAAAACCCAATAAAATTGATAAAACTTTGGTCAATTTGGCTAAAAAAAAGAAAGAAGAAAACCAAATTACCAGTATCAAAAATGAAAAAGGTGAATTCACCTCCAATGAAGAGGAAATTAAAACAATAATTAGTAATTATTTTGCCCAATTGTGTACCCATAAATTTGACAACCTTAGGGAAATGGATGAATATTTACAAAAATTTAAATTGCCCAGGTTAACAGAAGAGGAAGTAAAATACCTAAATAACACCATCTCAGAAAAAGAAATGGAGCAAGCCATCAATGAACTCCCTAGGAAAAAATCTCCAGGGCATATGGTTTTACATGTGAATTTTATCAAACATTTGAAGAACAATTAATTCCCATACTTTATAGATTATTTGGGAAAATAGATGAAGAAGGAGTCTTACCAAATTCTTTTTATGACACAAATATGATACTAATGCCCAAACCAAGAAGAGTCAAAACAGAGAAAGAAAACTATAGACCATTTTCCCTAATGAATATTGATGCAAAATTTTTAAACAAAACATTAGCAAAAAGATTGCAGCAACTTGTACAAGAATAATACACTATAACCAGGTAGGATATATTCCAGGAATGCAAGGCTGGTTCAATATTAGGAAAACCACCAGCATAATTGATCAACAACAAAACTAGCAGAAACCGCATGATTATCTCAATAGAAGCAGAAGAAGCTTTTGACAAAATACAACACCCATTCCTATTAAAAACATTAGAAAGCATAGGAATAAATGGAGTCTTCCTTAAAATTATAAGTAGCATCTACCTAAAACCATCAGTAAGCATTATATGTAATGGTGATAAGCTAGATGCATTCCCAATAAGATTGGGAGTGAAACAAGGATGTCCATTATCACCCCTATTTTTTCAATCTGGTACTAGAAATGTTAGCTTTATTAATAAGAGAAGAAAAATAAATTGAAGGAATTAGAATGCAGATGATATGTTGATTTACTTAGAGAATCCTAGAGAATCAAGTAAAAAACTACTAGAAATAATAAAAAACTTTAGCAAAGTTGCAGGATATAAAATAAACCCATACAAATCTTTGGTATTCCTATGTGTTACTAACAAAGCCCAACAGCAAGAAATAGAAATAGAAATTCCATTTAAAGTTACTGTAGACACTATAAAATATTTGGGAGTCTACCTGCCAAGACACACCCAGGGCCTATATGAACACAATTATGAAACACTTCACACAAATAAAGTCAGATCTAAATAAATGGAAAAACATCAGTTGCTTGTGGTTAGGCAGAGCTAACATAATAAAAACGACAATTTTACCTAATTTACTTATTCGGTGCTATACCAATTGAACTAACAAAAATTATTTTACAGAGCTAGATAAAATAATAACAAAATTCATCTGGAAGCACAAAAGGTCCAGAATATCAAGAGAAATAATGAAAAGAAATGCTATGGAAGGTGGCTTAGATATTAAACTGTACTATAAAGCAACAGTCATCAAAACTACCTGGTACTGGCTAAGAAACAGAGAGTTGGATCAGTGGAATAGGATAGGTACACAAGATGCAGTTGTCAACGACTATAGCAATCTACTCTTTGATAAACCCAAAGAATCAAGCTTCTGGGCTAAGAATTCACTATTTCACAAAAACTGCTGGGAAAATTGGAAAATAGTATGGCAGAAACTGGGCATAGACCAGTATCTTACACCATACACTAAAATAAAGTCAAAACAGGTTCACGATTTAGGAATAAAGGCTGATACTATAAGCATTTTGGGAGAGCAAGGAATAGTTTACCTGTCAGATTTATGGAAAAGGGAAGAATTCATGACCCAACAAGAGATAGAGAGCATTACAAAATGCAAAATGGATAATTTTGATTATGCTAAATTGAAAAGTTTTTGTATAAACAATGCAACAAAGATTAGGTGGGAAACAGAAAATTGGGAGAAAATCTTTACAACTAATGTCTCTGATAAAGGCCTCATA
>CM053622.1:711068894-711082855 GCA_028646595.1 Phalanger gymnotis
GCCAAATTTATAGGAATACAAGTCATTCCCCAATTGAGAAATGGTCAAAGGATATGTACAGGCAGTTTTTAGAGGAAGAAATTAAAGATATCTATGGGCATATGAAAAAATGCTCTAAATCACTATTGATTAGAGAAATGCAAATCAAAACAACTCTTAGGTACCACATGTCACCTGTCAGATTGGCTAAGATGACAAAACAGGAAAATTATAAATGCTGGAGAGGATGTGGGAAACTTGGAACATTGTTACATTGTTGGTAGAGTTGTGAACAGATCCAGTCATTCTGGAGAGCAATTCGGAACTATGCCCAAAGGGCTGTAAAAATGTGCATCCCTTTGACCCAGCAATACCACTTCTAGGGCTGTATCCCAAAGAGATCACACAAGGAGGAAAGGGACCCATATGTACAAAAATATTTATAGCAGCTCTTTTTGTGGTAGCAAAGAATTAGAAATCAAGGAGATGCCCATCAATTGGGGAATGGCTGAACAAGTTGTGGTATATGAATGTAATGGAATACTGCTGTGCTATAAGAAATGGGGAAGATACAGACTTCATAATAACCTGGAAAGAACTATATCATGTGATGCTGAATGAGAGGAGCAGAACCAGGAGAACATTGTACACAACCACAGACATATTGATTCTGTGATGACTAACTTTGATAGACTTGGCTCTTCTCAGCAACACAAGGTTCAAAGACAGCCTCAAAGGACTCATGATGGAAAGAGCTGTCTACATCCAGACAACTGAGGCAAACTATCTGCACTCTCTCTCTCTCTCTCTCTCTCTCTCTCTCTCTCTCTCTCTCTCTCTCTCTGTTCTGTCTTTTCTTTTTTGTTTTTTTTTGCTTCTTTATCATGATTCACTCCATTGATCATGGTTCTGTATGACCTGACTATTGTGTAAATATGTTTAATGTGAAGGTATATGTAGAACATATATTGGATTCCATGCCATCTTAGGGGGAGGGGGGAGGGGAAGGAGGGGAAGAAGATTTGGGACACAAAAACTTGTGGAACTGAATGTTGCAGACTAAAAATAAAAACATCTTAAAAAAATGTGGGTTTAAGGGGAAAGATCTTGTTTGTACATTTTGAATTGAAGATGACTGTGGGGCATCCAGGTGGAACTAAGCAAGCAGCTTGTGATGTGGGACTGGAGTCCAAGGAAGAGAAGTTAGTGCTGGCTGTGTATCTATAGGGGTCACCTTCATTGAGATGATAACTGAATCTGTGGGAGCTGATGAGATTGCTGGGAGTAGAGAGAAGAGAGATCAGGATGGAACCTAAGGCACACCCACCTATGGGTGTGGGAGAGAGACACCTGCTAGGGAGACTGAGGAGTGGTCAGACAGGTAGGAGGAGAGCTGAAGGGAATGAATACCCCAAGGAGAGGGTGGGAGTGATGGCAGATGCTTCCAAAAGGTTGAGGACTAAGAAAAGAGTTTTAACAATATAAGAGATTATTGGTCACCTTGTAGACCAAATCTTATCTGCACTGCCCCTGTGATCTTCCAAGCTCCTTAACAAAGGGCAGGGACTGGAAATCCACCTCCTCCCAAGGCAGTCCATCCCCATGTTGGATGTCTTTGGTTGTTAGAAAGATTTGTCTTTTCTTATAACAATATTTCACCTTCCAAGGATTTCAGAATATTGTTATTGAATAGTTAGTATGACCTATTTAGGGTTCTCTACACCATTCTCCTTTATTGTGTACAGTGGTTCTAGAGGCAGGCAAGAAATGGAATGCAGTCAGCACTGGAACACAGATCTGACTTTTAGTCCCCTCCCTTTATGTTGACCTGGAACCTGCCTGCATGTGAAACTCTGCTCACACAGGCCCAGGAGAATGTCTGCTTCCTCTGTCCCAAAACTTCCCTGAAGACATGCCAGTTTATTGAGATCAGATAACATATTTAGCCATGTCTTTTTAGATTACCAAGTGCCATAAGGGAAAGTATAACTGGATGCTATTCCCCAGCTTTCTTCATTCTGCTCAGTTTTGAGCCATGGGGCTCTCATGTGAGGGTTAACAGAATTGGGCTTAGAGCTTAGAGACCAATTCCCTCATTTAATAGAGGAAGAAACTGAGGCCCATAGAGGTTAAATGACTTACCCAAGATTATCTAGTAAGTAGTAGAAATAGGATTCAACCATAGGTCTCCTGGATTCCAAATAACAATGCTGTTAAATTTATGAAGGGAAGGGTGATAATGATGATCTCCCAGAATTTTACAGGTGGGGAAAACTGAGCTTCACCCAGTGTGGGGAAGTGGCTTGCTTGAAGTAACACAGTTAAGGAATAAATGAGGTAAGACTAGAATCCAGGTTTTCTCACTCCTTCCTGAGAATTCTGGTGAATCAGATCACCACGTTATCAAGCAATCTCAGTCTTTGAGGTCCCAGTCTTTGGACAAGGAGTTGCAAAAGATGTTGGACTCAGATTCAGGGCTGGAAGGAACCTTCAGGGTCATCTAGCCTAACATTCCCATTTTACTGATGAGTAAATATACGTATAAATGACGAGTAAATATATAATGAGACCCAGAGAGGTTGTGACTTCTGTAAGGTCTCATAAGAGGTCAACAGAACAGAATTTGAACCCAGATCGATTGACTCCAAGCCCGCTGCTCTTTGCATGAAGCCTCTCAGATCTTAAGGATTCTTAGTTTATTTTATTTAGTTTATTTTAACTATTTTATATATTTATATTTTATATCATATATTTATATTTATATGTTATATTATATACGTTATATATTTATACTTTTGTTACGTATAATATATATTTATATATTTATGTATATTTATGTATACATATATTATATGTATGTATATTTATATATTTTAACTATAGCCGAGGCTATAAAAAAAGAAAATTGTAACAACTAGTTACTGTAATATTTTGCAACAAGCCTCAGTAATATTACAATGGTGTCAAATATAGCAGAGAAGTAAGGAAAAACAAGAACTGAGAACAGATTTGGTCATGAATGTATCATTAGGAACTTTGGAAAGAGCAGTTTCAGTGGAGTGATGGTAGGCAAAAGGTTGAGGAACGAGTGAGAGGAGAGGGAGTAAAGACAGTGAGTGGAGACAGCTTTTTCTGGGCGTTTGCTGAGAAAGTCTGAGGATAAAAGATGATAGCTTGAGGGGATGGTAATGCCTAATGAAATATAAAAAAAATTTTAAGGATGGAAAACTTGGGCACATTTGAAGACATCAGGGAAGAAGCCAGTAGGTAGGGAGAGATTGAAGATTAGAGAGCTAGAGAGAGGAGGATTGAGAGGGCAGCCTGCTGGAGAAGAGAGGTGATGAAAGCAAGGACACAGGTGGAAGGTTTGGCCTTGACAAAGAGAAGGGCCCTCATTATGAGAGAGTGGGAGAAAATGGACATATTAGACTGCTGGATTTGGAGTCAGGAAGGACTGAGTTCAAATCCTGCCTCTGTGTGATCCTGGGCAAGTCAACCTAACCTCTCTGAGTCTCAGTTTCCCTATTTGTAAAATGAGGATAAGAATAGTAGTTACTGGGGCAGCTAGATGGCACAGTGAGCAGGGCACTGGCCCTGGAGTCGGGAGGACCTGATTTAAAATCGGACCTCAGACACTTAACACACTATCTGTGTGACCTTGGGCAAGTCACTTAACCCCAATTGCCTTGCCTTCCTCCCTAAAAAAAAAAAAAAAAAAAAAAAAAAAAAAAGAATAATAGTTACCTAACTGGGTTGTTTTGAGGATCAACTGAGATAACATGTAATTACTTTGCAAACCTTATCACAGTGATGATGATGAAATAAAGAGCTATTGATAATATATTATTATTTCCATAATAGGGCATTTATGCCAAATGACCTCAGTTTTATTAGTAAAATAAGAGGTGAGTTTCTCAGCTAAGAAGGTGAGAACAGGGGTGTATTTAGGAAGCTAGAAAAAAAGATTTGGAAGAACATTTGTTAAAGAGAATAAGATAATCAATTAGGAGGCAAGGGATTCTAGAGTAGAAAACAGCGTACAGTTGAATTGGTTGACTATGAGGTCAAGATTGGAATTGGAACAGGATTAATGGTGGAAAAAGTACTGAGGAATACTAAAAAGATAGAGTGATCATCTGATGTGTTTTTGTGTGTGTGTGAATCTGAATTCAACCAAATTGGAACTAAAATTGTTGACTTTTTGCATATTAACCATAGTTGTGAAAGAAGAGATTAAAAAAAAAACAGGAGAAAGAATAAAGTAAGTGAAAAAAATATGCTTCAATCTGCATTCAGAGTCCATCAGTTTTTTTATCAGAATATGGATAGCATTTTCCTCTGAGTGTCCCTTGTACTTGTCCTGGATCACTGTGTTGTTGAGAAGAACTGAGTCATTCATAATTAATCATCACACAATATTACTGATACTGTGTACAATGTTTTCCTGGTTCTGCTCATTTCACTTTGCATCAGTTCTTACAAGTCTTTCCAGGATTTTCTGAAATCTGCCTATTCATCATTCCTTATTGCAGTTTTGTTCACCCATTCCCCAACTGATGAACTTCCCCTCAGTTTTCAATATTTTGCCACCATGAATAGAGCTACTATAAATATTTATGTACTGGTAGGTCCTTTTCCCTTTTTTTTTTTTTTTTTTTTGGTGATACAACCAACGAGTTTCTAAATTTAGAGGTTGTCTTTTAAATCTGCGGCTTCTCTCTCCCATTCATCAATGCTACTGGGAGGATGGGAAGAGTCCTTAATGAAAAAGCACTTGTAAAAATTCTTTAAATTTTTACCCAGGGAGTAGATGGTTGTGGATAGATCTTATCAGTCAATCATCAAAAGCATTTATTAAGTACCTACTGTATCCCAGGTTCTAGGCATAGAAATAAAAAAATGAAGCAATTCCTCCTTCCAGGGAGGAAAGATACAAGCATTTATTAAGCATCTACTATGTACCAGACACTGTCCTAAGTGCTGTACAAGTATTATCTCATTTATTCCTCACAACAACCCTGGGAGGTAGAAGCTATTATTAACCCCATTTTACAGTTGAGAAAGCTGAGGTAGATAGAGGTTAAGTGATTTGCCCATGATCGCATAGTGTCTGAGGTTGGATCAGAACTCGGATCTTCCTGACTCCAGGCCCAGCACTCTATCTACTGTACCACCCAGCTTCAGTGATAGTAAGGAAAGAAAAGATTCTAGATATGATAAAGCAATACAAGTCTGTAGAACTTATTAACTGATTCAGTGTGGAGAGGTAAGAGAGTGGAGGAAAGAGATGAACTAGAGAGAACTCCAAGGCAGATCTTAAGTAGCTATTTTATATACTAGAAAAATTAGGCCCAAGGTGAAGTGACTTACTTGTAGCTGTATAGTGAGTCAGCAACGGAACTAGGATCGTTGAAGAGCAAGTCTTAAAGATAAAAGGATGAATCAAAACAACTCTTAGGTACCACATCTCAGCTATCAGATTGGCTAACATGACAAAACAGGAAAATCATAAATGCTGGAGAGGACGTGGGAAAATCGGAACACTAATGCATTGTTGGTGGAGTTGTGAACTCATCCAACCTTTCTGGAGAGCAATTTGGAACTTTGCCCAAAAGGCTATAAAAATGTGCATACCCTTTGACCCAGCAATACTTCTAGGGCTGTATCCCAAAGAAATCATACAAGTGGGAAAAGCACTCATATGCTCAAAAATATTTATAACAGCTCTTTTTTGTGGTGGCAGAGAATTGGAAATCAAGGGGATGCTCATCAATTGGAGAATGGCTAAACAAGTTGTGGTATATGAATGTAATGGAATATTATTGTGCTATAAGAAATGAGGAGCAGATGGACTTCGTAATAACCTGGAAAGACCAATATGATATGATGCTGAGTGAGGGGAGCACAACCAGGAGAACATTATACACAATTATAGACACCTGGTATTTCTGATGACTAACTTTGATAGACTTGGCTCTTCTCAGCAATGCAAGGTTCTAAGACAGCTCCGAAAGACTCATGATGGAAAAAGTGATTCACATTCAGAGAAAGGATTATGGAGTCTGAATGCAGATAGAGGCAAACTGTTTGCTCTCTTTTTTTTGTTTGTTTTTGTTTCTGTTTTGTTTCTTCTTTTTCATGGTTCCTTCCATTGGTTATAGTTCTTCTTTACAACTTGACTATCGTGAAAATGTTTAGTATGAAGGTATATGTAGAACCTATATCGGATTGCATGGCCTCTTGGGTGGGGAGGAGGGAGGAGAGGTTGGGGGAGAAAATTTGAAACTCAAAAACTTGAGGAACTGAATGTTGTAAACTAAAACTAAAACTAATTAATTTTAAAAAAAGATAAAAGGATGATGATGAAGATGAGAAGGACCTTAAAGTCCAACGCCCACATTTTACAGAGGCCACTGAGGCTCTGAAGGATTGACCAATTTGCCCACAGGCACCTAGCCAGTAAGCAGCTGAGCTGGGATTCAAACCCAGTTATTAGTATAATCCATTCTAGACCAAATCCTACGCTTTTACCACTATGACAGGTTGCTTCCTGGTATTTGAACTCGGGACTTCTTATTTAAAGCCCAGCATAGCAGAAAAGGGCTTTTAAGATCCTGGCTCTGTCACCACCTATATAACCTTGTGCTTGATAATCTCTGAGGTTCTTAATCTAACTTCCTATGCTCTTCTAGTTCAAATAACTTATTGGATAATCAATAATTTGATAATCAATTAAATAGTCAATAATTAATTTTTGAATGTCAGGTCATGGGAAGGGAAGGTTTGGGGCGGGCTCTCCCAGCATGTACCTGTGATGGGGAAGGTTCTTGATAGTCTCTTACTTGTCATTTCAGGGCAATGGAGAGCACCATCACCCCCTGGAATCAAAGTGATAACAGCTCTCTGGGCGTGAATGAGCAGGGCTACAAGTGCAAGTTTGATGAGGACTTTAAATACGTGCTGCTGCCTGTGTCCTATGGCGTGGTTTGTGTGCTGGGCCTGTGTCTCAATGCACTGGCCCTCTATGTTTTCCTGTGCCGGATTAAGACATGGAATTCCACCACCACCTTTATGTTCAACCTCGCCATATCTGACACTCTCTATGTGGTCTCCTTGCCCCTCCTCATCTACTACTATTCCCACGGTGACCATTGGCCTTTCAGCACGTCCCTCTGCAAGCTGGTCCGATTCCTCTTCTATACCAACCTCTATGGCAGCATCCTCTTCCTGCTGTGTATTAGCGTCCACCGCTTCCTGGGCATCTGCTACCCTCTACAGTCCCTGCGTTGGGGCAACGTGCGCTATGCTCGACGAGCGGCCGCCATCGTGTGGATCATAGTGATTAGCTGTCAGTCACCTGTGTTATACTTTGTCACCACCAGCAGCCGGGCTGAGGGTATCACTTGCCATGATACATCATCTCGTGACTTGTTTGATGACTTTGTGGCATACAGCTCGGCCATCCTTGTGTTGCTCTTTATTGGGCCCTTCCTAATCATCCTGGTGTGCTACACGCTGATGGTACGGCAGCTTCTGCGACCCACGACAGGGCAGGCCCGTCTCTCTCGGTCTAAGCGCAAGTCCCTGCGGATGATTATTCTGGTCTTGGTTGTCTTTTCTCTATGCTTTCTCCCCTTCCATGTCACCCGTACACTCTACTATGCCTTTCGATCTCTGGATGTGGGTTGTTGGTCCCTCAATGCCATCAACATAGCATATAAAGTCACTCGCCCACTTGCCAGTGCCAACAGCTTCCTGGACCCTGTGCTCTACTTCCTGGCTGGCCAGCGGTTTGTCAGGTTTGCCCGCCATGTTCTGCCACCACCTGTAGCTGGCAACAAGATGGTGCTTCAAAATCCCAGTACCCGGGACAGTGGGAGGACTGGAAGCACCCCAGGTAGCAGTGAGGACAACAAGGATGCTCAGCTTTAGGGCCAGAGTTGACTCATGCAACTTAGTCCTAAGCCCTGTGTGTCCCCCATACTCCATTTGGGTGAGAATGGGGGGCAGCCAAGAGAAGGGCTATGGGCTGTTTAGGCACAAAGGATGTGGAGACAGAGCAGGGTTTGTCCTTGGAGGCCAACCAAGGAAGACAAGAGGAAGGTGGACATTTGACACCACCACTTGCATGGCTCCAGGATAGACCCATGACTGACTGGATTGGACATCCAGAGTTAGTGTCAGGAAGTAGAGAGGCTGCTGACTGGGAGATAGGCACCTTGGGCTCTACCACTGTCTGGATGGATGAACTGGGACAGACCAATATATCCCCTCTCAGCCTCAGTTTGCTCTGACTAAAAAGTAACCTGTTAGTACATTTAAGGCTGGTGAAAGATGGGAAAAAGTCCTTCTACATTTAAAACATTAAGTGACTGTGGATGTTTAACTAGGGGAAGATTTGGGGTGGGAAGGAGAAATACTCATTGCCTTCAAAAATCTAAAGAGCTGTCATGGGGGTAAAGGAATAGTCTTAGTCTTCTGTTCCTCAGAAGGTAGAACTTGGAGCATGGTGGGATAGGGAGTTAGGTAAAGACAAATTTGGGTCCCCCAAAAGACCTAATAATAATTTCTTATGACTAGGGCTGTCCCAAAGTGCAATGTACTGCCTCAGGCAGAGTGAGTACCCTCTCATTGCAGGGCTTTAGAGAAAGGCTGGATGAACACCTGTCTGGGGTGATGCAGAAGGGATTCTTGCCCAGGGACAGGTGGCACTAGGTGCCCTTTCAGGGCCTTTCTGGCAGTCAGTTTCAATGAATCTGTGATGGGGTTGGACTCAGTGACCTTTCAGGCCCCTTCCAGTTCTGGTTTCATGCTTCCAAGCCTCCCTTTTCTGGATTCTCTTCCTCAAACATAATAAACCCATATTTTTTCTCCTTTTAAAATTCAGGCACATGGGACAAACCACAAGTAAACTCCAGAGACAAAGGCTGACATTCTCCCCTCCCAAGCCCTGGGAACAGGAGCATGGCTTAAAGTAGCACAGAGCTCTTGGACTGACTTGACCTCATAGGTCTGGTTGAGGGAGAAAATATTCAGTGAGAAGCTTGGTCCCATTTTATAGGTGGAGGAAACAGAGGCTTAGAAGAAAATAGAGAATGTCAGAGCTGGAAGGCTCCTTCAAATGTAAAATATTAAAGCTGGAAAGAATTTTAGAATTAAAAAGTCAAATTCAACAACAGTTTAAGCACTTAACTGTGTTCAGGGTACTGGGCTCCGTATTATTGACACAAAAATAGGAGCAAAGGAACTTTCTAGACTTTATGCTCCAGGAACCATTGCAGAAGGAGTGCTTTCAGCAGGCTGAGTGGGAGGGAGTGGGGTGGGTGGCAGAAATGGATTAGAGCAGGTCAGGGAAGGTGACCTTCACCTACTTCATCATGGAGATGAGTCTTGAAGTAAGAGGATCACAACATATAACATCAGAGCTATCAGGGACCTTTGAACAAAGTCCTGAAGCTGGAAGGGACCTTAGAGGCCATCTGTTCAAACCTTTGATTTTGCAGATAGAAAACTATTGGTCCAGAGAAGATAAACAAGTTTCCCTAGGTCACACAAGGGTGTGGCAGAACCAGGATTAGGACAGAAGACTCCTGACTCTGTCCGAGTTATTAAAGTGATTCTAGTCATGCTCCTCTCCTCTTACCCCCTCCTCCACCCTCCAGCCTTGGGCACTTGTCCTGGAATTTAAAGTGCGTCTTTCTTCTGCTGCTTCACCTCCCCCTGTCCCCAGTCCCATGAAAGACTCAGACGCATCTGAGAGAGACCCTTTGTGTTCAGGGGTTTCCCATTGAGGCAACACCTGTTGTCCTGTTCCAGTTATTGCTGTCTGCCTATGAGGGAGGGGGAAGGGGATGTCCAGCAGCCCTTAGGAGTGTATGAGGAGGGGCACAGGAAGGGGGCCCTGGAGGGATGGGTTTATATACGAGACTTAACTCATACTTTATAAAGAGTGAATTACTTTGGAGTCACCGATGTGTCTGTTTGTTTGGAAACATCTGAGTAGTACCCTTAATGAAGGTTCAACATTCCCAATTGCTTTCTATCTCTCCCATCTGCCTCCCCAACTTTTCCTCCTAAACACAATGCTACCATCTCCCTCCAAGAGGTTTAATTTGGACAGCTTCCCAGGCCCCCCGGATTGACATTCCAAGGGTCAATGGCTCAAAGTGTATCAAGCAGGGATGTAGGGGTGTATTACCTCCATCCTTCAAGGACCCAAGGTCTCATCCATGTGAGTATTCCCTTGATCTCCTTGATAAATGTCAGCATGAGTTGCTGTGACCATAGAAGCCATCTTATGGAAGCCAACCATCACATTTAGCTAGGTATAACCTCAGACAAAACATGCCGCTTCTCATAGCATCCCTATGGGCTAAAGACCCAGTATGGTAGGCCCTGCCTGAGCTGGTAGGGTGAATGTGGATGAACTCACACATAAAACAGAAGCAGAGAGCAAAACAGAACCCAAAATCCAACAATACATTGTTTACAAGAAATACTTGAAACAGAAGGACACAGTTAAAATAAGAGGCCGGAGCAGAATTTATTATGCTTCAGCTCAAGCAAAAAAAGGCAGGGGTAGCAATCATGATCTCAGACAAAGCAAAAACAAAAACAGACCTAATCAGAAGAGATAAGCAGGGACATTACATTTTGCAAAGAGGTACCAGAGACAATGAAGTAATATCAATACCAAACATGTGTAGCAAATGACATAGTATCCAAATTTTTAAAGGAAAAGTTAAATGAGCTACAGGAGAAAACAGATAATAAAACTATACTAGCGAGGGATCTCAATTTACCCCTCTCAGAACTACATATGCAAATCTAACCATAAAATAAGTAAGAAAGAAGTTAAGGAGATGAATAAAATTTTAGAAAATTTAGATGTGATAGACCACAGGAGAAAACTGAATGGAAGTAGAAAGAAGTATATCTTTTTCTCAGCTACACATGGCACCTTTACAAAAATTATCTATGTAATAGGGCATAAAAACCTCACAAATACAGAAAAATAGGAATGTTAAATGCACCCTTTTCAGCCCATAATGCAATAAAAAATTTACATTCAATAAAGGTTCTTGGAAGCAATATTAGAAATTAATTGGAAACTAGAGTGGGGGGTGCTGATATTGAGGAGCAACTTCTTCACTATGTGAGCTTCACTTCGCCTTCTTGGGTCTTAATTTCCTCTTCTGTAAAAAATGGGGAGGTTGGCCTAGAAGACGAAGTGAGCTTGAAATCTGGGATCTGTGCTGGAAGCAGACATTGGAGTAGGACTCATGCAAACGGCCCTTTCTCTCTTCCTCCTATAGTAGTTTACAAAGTACTGTCATCTCAACAACCTTGTGAGGTAAGTAAACAATCCAACAACAAACAGTTATTAAGCACCTGCTAAGCACCAGATACCACCAAGCCTGTTAACACTGAAAGAGCGTGAGATAGCAGTTATGGACAAACAGAGCAACTGGGTTTATCATGTTGCTTCTCTTTAGAGGGGATTCATTGATTTAATAGCATCAGGATTCAAAAGGATATCAAGAGAGTAGGACATTGGACCAAACCTAGTAAGATAGAATGCAGGAGAGACAAAAGTAAAGTGCAGAAAATCAACTTCTTATGTAAAAGATGAGGAAGATATGGCTGACAAAGATCTTGATGTTCTTAGTGGACAGCAAGCTCCGAATGAATCAAATGAAGTATGAGGTCTTAGTCTACACTGAGTGGCGTGCAGCATCTGAGAGGGTGGTGATAATTCCATCCTCTGCCCAGGTCAGATCACATCTACAGTATTATTGTTAGTTTGGGCTTTGCTACATTCTAGGAAGGACAGAGCACCCAGAGGAAGTTGAATAAGAACAATGAAGGGCCTCTAAATTATGCCATGTAGTAATTGGTTGGGCAGTGAGGTGGCCCAGTAGATAGAGTGCTGGGCCCGGAATCAGAAAGAACTGAATTCAAATCCATCCTTGGACACTTACAAGTTGTGTGTGACACTGGGTAAGTAACTTTACTCTGTTTTCCTTAGTTTCCTTATCTGTAAAAATCAGCTGGAGAGGAAAATGGAAAACTGCTCCAGTATTTTTGCCAAGAGAACCCCAAGTGGGATCACAAAGAAAGTTGGACTTGACTGAAATGTCTGAATAACACTAACAATTGGTTGAAGAATGTTTAGCCTGGAGAAGCCGTGGGGGAGACCTGTAGCTGTCTTCAAGTGTTTAAAGAGATGTCCCAGTGCTGGTGTGGGGAGGAGGGGTTTGCAAAGAGGGAGATTTAGGCTAGACGTAAGGTGGTAAAAAACTAATAATTAGTCACCAAAGTGGAATGGGAGACTTGTGGAAGTAGTGGGCTTCCCCCTTGCTGGAAGTCTCCAAAGGCAGATGCAGACACGTGGCTCTCTTCCTCTGTTCTCAGAAGTCACTGGCAGAATGAGCATATCTGACCCTCGCCGGATATGTTCTGGAAGCAAACCTTGTGCAGATATGGATTGGACCAGATGGCTTCCGAGGTTCCTTTCCGTTCTGAGATTCTATGGTTTGAAGAGAATCATTAAAAAGTAGGCACCCCAGCAGCCGGAATGGCTCCGACTGGTGAGTGGCGGCTTGGTAGTTCTCGGATTCCATTCCCTCTACCCGCTACTCACAAGGCTACATGAGCTTTTGTGGAAGCTGTGTACCACTGAGTCCAGGCCCAGGGAAGGTGATTCTGCTGGAGATTTCTAAAGAGAATGGGGACCATTGGAAGAAGAGATCCCTGTGTCTGTGACTGCCTATGGGCAGGGGAAAGAAGTCAGGTCTCAGGAGCTCCCAGACCTCTGACCTGACTATGCCCCAATAGAGAGGGAAAGGCTTAGAAGATCCAGTATAGAAGGACTACCCTGACACAGATTCATCCCAGCAAAGTCCTTTGGGACTGTGGGCTGCAGATTTGGGGCTGTTTAGCATCAGATCCTGAATGGAAAAATATTCTTGGCAGAGAAGAAACACAAAGACATAGCATGAACCCTGTAGCTTTGTGGCAAAGAGGTTGCCGTTGTTGAAATAGTACTGGATTGGAATCCAAGGTGCTGGATTGGAATCCCAGATCCACCACTTACTGTCTGGGTGACGGTGGGCAAGCCTTTTAACCTAGAAGCCTCAGTTTTTTATCTGCAAAGTGGAGATATTTGGACTCCCCACCTCATAAGTCTGTTGGGAGGAAAACACTTTGCAAACATGACGATTATCATCCAAAGCAGCCCATTGCACTTTCAGACGTTCCTAGGAAGTTTTCCCTTTATCTAGCTGAAATCTAGAGGAAGAGCTGCCATTTCAGGATTTTGAGCTCCACCTGGTGGCCCAGGTTTTTCTCCAGGCCTGGCAGACTTCAGGTCTTGCGTATCCCATCTGTCCTCTTCCCACAGATGAGGTCTGAGACCTATGCCTTGCTATTGGTAGGCCTAAGTGACCATATTCCATAATTCTGACATTTCATATTTTCTGTGCTAAGGTCCATTCCAGCTCATTCCGTGTTCTAAAGCCTCTTTCATCTCTGAGAGTCTCTGTAATAAGGTCTTTCTCTGATAATCTGTTCTAAGGTTGCTCCCTGCTCTTATATTCTATGTTCTAAGGTCCTTCCCTAGTCTGATGTTCTCTGGTCTAAGGGCCTTCCCAGCTCTGACATTCTGCGTTCTAAAGTCACTTCTAATTTGGACTTGCTATGTTCTAAGGTCTCTATCTCCAATATTCTGTATTCTAAGGCCCTTTCTAACCCTGACATTGTGTTCTAAAGTTCCTTTTCTGGCAGTGTTGTATTTCAAGATTTCTTTCTCAGATATACTTGTTCTAAGGTATTTTCCAACACTATCATTCCATGTTCTAAGGTCCCTTCCAGCTCTGATGTTCCATGTTCTGAGGTACCTTCCAGTTAGGACATTCTATACCCTAATGTCACTTCCATCACTGATATACTATGTTCTAAGGTCTCTATCCCCGATATTCTGT
>CM053622.1:711083355-711100019 GCA_028646595.1 Phalanger gymnotis
CATGTTCTAAGGTCCCTTCCAGCTCTGATGTTCCATGTTCTGAGGTACCTTCCAGTTAGGACATTCTATACCCTAATGTCACTTCCATCACTGATATACTATGTTCTAAGGTCTCTATCCCCGATATTCTGTATTCTAAGGCTCTTTCTAACCCTGACATTCCATGTTCTAAAGTTCCTTCCTTTTCTGGTAGTGTTGTCTTCTAAGATGTCTTTCTCAGATATACTTGTTCTAAGGTATTTTCCAACACTATCATTCCATGTTCTAAGGTCCCTTCTGGCTCTGATGTTCCATGTTCTGAGGTACCTTCCAATTAGGACATTCTATACCTTAATGTCACTTCCATCACTGATATACTATGTTCTAAGGTCTCTATCTCTGATATTCTGTGCTCTGAGGTCCCTTCCAAACCTGACATTCCATGTTTTAAGGTTCCAGCTCTTGACATTCTTTATTCTTTCAACTTTGGCTTCTCAGCAGACCAGCAGGACAATACACCCTCTCCCTCAAAGAAGCTTTGTGCATGGGTTCAATCCAAATACCAGGCCTGTGCCCTTGGGAAAGGCTGCCTGGGGATGTATATTTTTAGCTCCCTCCCAAGCTCTGTGCCTCCTGCTCAGACAGGAAACCCAGGGCCAGTCCCCTGCCCTTTCCATAGCCCAGTCCAGGAAACACTACAGCCCCAGGCCAGGTGGCTGCTTCTTTGGGATCCCCCTCCCTGGTCCCCCAATTCCTTTGGGCCTTAAGAAAGTCATTCCTCGTTCCCAACTCCTGCTCTATTTCTAGGCACATATAGACTTTCCACTCTAGTTAGAAACAATGGCTACGCTTTGTTGGGGTGTGACAGGGAGGGGAGGAATTGAGACCCCACCTGTCCCCAAAATATCCGGCCGTTGCAGGCCAGCCTTGGCCCAGGTATCCAAAAATCCCTCCCCAGGGGTAGTACACAATAGCTATCGCCCTTGGGAAAGGGCATGAGTGTTTACTAGTAAAGCAGGGAAGACAGTAGGGAGGGAGCGTGGGGGTTCTCTCCGAGTCAGAGACTCACATAACGTCCCAGTTGGAAAAGTACTTGGAATATAAAATGTCAGGGCTCGAAGACAGACTTTAAGACAAAGAAAACCAAATGTGAGCTGGGAGGGATCTTAAAACCCAATGGCAGAGCTAAAAGGAACTTTACAATATACAATGTCAAACCAGGAGGGGCCCATAAAAACTGCCTAGCCCAACCCTCTCACTTTGCAGAATTGGAAACTGAGGCTCACGGGGGGAGGGATTTGTCTAAGATCACAGCTAGTTCTCTTAACTCCCAAACTCTGGTTTGTCTACCCTTGGGTCCAGGGTCAAAGGAGAGGAGGAAACCCAGGGTGTTTGGGCCTCTCTCAGTCTCTGCAGCTACTGAGCTGATATCCCTGAAGTGCAGGTCTAACCATGACGTTCCTTTCCTCCAAAAGGAAAAGCTAGAAGCTTTGTTGGCTCTCTCTTGTCTTTAGGATCAAATACAGAATCCCTGTTTGACATTTAAAGACCCGAACAACTTGATTCTAGCCCATCTTTCCAGGCTGATTAGTAATGACTTTTCCTCTTACACTAAATGACTTCAGCCACACTTGCTATTTCCCGTACGTGACATCCCAGCTCCTTTCTCTGTGTCTTTGCCCAGCTCTCCACCTGTTCCTGTAATTATCTCTCTCTTTACCCCCACCCCTTGAGCCCTCAGGACTCTTTGAGACTCAGCTCAAAGAGCCTCTCCTACAAGAGATTATTCATTCCACTACCTTTAATGTGTATATAACCTATATCCACTCATCTGTGAAGGGCAACTAGGTGGCACATTGGAAAGTGTGCTGGGCCTGGAGTTAGGAAGACTTCAGTTCAAATATAACCTCAGATAGCCACTAGCCGTATGATCCTGGCTGAGTCACTTAACCCTGTTTGTCCCTGTTTCCTCATCTGTAAAATGAGAAGGAAATGGCAAACCGCTCCAGCATCTTTGCCAAGAAAACCCAAAAGGGGACATGAAGAGTTGGCCACAATTAAAAATGACTGAACAATAAAACACTCATCTATGAACATGTTATCCTCCACCTCCCTAGTAAAATATAAGTTCTTTGAGGACAGGGACCATCATCTCACTTTTGTATTAGTATCTCCAGAACCTAGCATAGCCTCTGATGCATAGCAGGATCTTAATACTTGCTTATGGATTAGGCACTGACACTCTAAGGTAAAGATACAATTCTTCTCCTCATGGAGCTTACACTTTGGGACATACACCAATAGTGTGGTGGGTATGAGGTGGAGATACAAAGAACTCAAGAAAGATGTAGGTGGGAGAGGACCTTAAGCTAGGAGGGTCAGGGGACTGATCCTAAGCTGAATCTTAAAAGAGAAAAGAGCTTAGGATAGACTTGAGATAAAGAGGGAGTGAGTGCATTCCAGACTTGGAGGACCAACCATGCAGGCAATAGCAGAGTTTGGAGACTAGTCTTCTTTGGGTAGACCATAATTATATGAAAGTAGTTATATAAAAAAAGGCAATGCAGTTATCCCTTCCACATCTCAACTTTCCCCATCATGGTTTTGCTATATCACGGGTTAGCATAAGAAATTAAACGAGAATTTGGGGGGAGTTTTTTGGAAGCCTCAGATGACACACAAAGGCCAGCAGATGTAAACAGAAAAAGTTTAGAAATGCATAAAATAGATGTATAGCATTGTATAATATCAACATTTTTATCTTTTAATACCACAAACATATAATTTCTTTTTTAAAATTAAAATAAATAAGTTAAAGTTTGTGAAAAGAACTCAAAAGCCAGCAGATGACACACAAAGGCTAGTATTTTTACTTAAAATTGACCTACATATAGCCTATGACCAAATACTGAATCCGAATTTTACACCCCATAAAAGAAAAAGAAAAAAATTGAGACTTTGGTATGAAGGGAAAGGCCAAAAAATTTTAGAGGGATTTTTCCGGGTCTGGGGCGGGGGGTGGGGTTGGGCACTGCGCCCCTAATCCCTGTGATGTGGAAGGGATAATTGTACTAATACACAATTTCAAATAAAGTATGGAATGAAGTACCTCCACCCAAGAAGCCATATAAGAAGCAGTAAAAATTGTGACAAGCAGTGTGGTTCAGTGAGTGTAGAGGTGACCTTGGAGCCAGGGAGACCTGGCTTCAGGCCCTTCCTTTGACAGTCTACGTGACCCACAAGTCAAAACCCTTCAGTACTCTAGGTAACTGGGAATTGCAAAGAAAATGCTGGCCTATGCTAGTAGAATTTCCTCACCTTGGAACTTCCTATGTCAATAAACTCACAGGTTCAATCCCTATCCTAAAAGTGATTACTATGATTAATATAAAAACTTTCACTTACTTATTAGCATTATTGATTATAATCTTGTGCATAGTTCAATAAAGTAGCTAAAAATTCACATGCTTGGTTAGCTGCCTTAAGTCAAATTAACTGAATAGTTAATTGCTAAAATAATTATATGTCTGCCCTATCCTCCAGGACATGCACAGCTTCTTAAATAATAAAGCATATTTAATTACACTATTCTCACTAAAAATATTTTAATGAGAGCAAGATGGCATTTGTACTATTAATAATGAGAGAATTGTTTAATTTAAAAAAAAATTGTTTTACCTTTATATTTATTTTTGTATGTTTCATGATATGACACGTTAGTGCAATAGTACATGCATACAATTTACCAATAGGTTTTTTTTTTAATTATAGAGGGGCACACTGTCGCAATGGAATGCTGTCCTAGAGTTGAACATGTCACTAAGCTGCCTTGAAACAGCTCCTTACATGGAGCTGAAATCTGCCTCCTCGCAGACTATACCCACTACTTCTATCCCCCTCACTCAGAAGCAACAAAGAATGAAAACGTGTTTCAAAATCAAAACGTACAATCTCCAAGGTTTCAGAGAGAATGAATGAGATGTCTAGTCTATGTGGCACAAGGGGAAGACTGTTGGGAGTCCAGAAGACCTACATTTAAACCTTCTCTCAGATACTATGTAGGCTGGGCCAGTCACTTAACCTTTCTTAGTCTGAGTTTCCTCACCTGTAATTAATAAGGATAATAGAGCCTTCCTCTCTGGGGGGACACTGATCTGGGCAAGGGTTCTGGGGAAGCTTGAGAGTTTCTTCCCACCTCTTGCTCCTATCTCTTAATAATTTTTGGTGCCTATTTGATTTGGGTCCTTCAAAGTGAGGGTGGAGAGGGATTTCCCAGCTCTAAGGGTGGTTCTGCTTAGAGGTAATGGATCAGAATTGTCACCCTGAAGGAAACCAAGAACCTGGTTCCTTAAGGACGTGAGAGACAGCAGATGTAAATGTTGGGGATTTGAGGATCAACACACACAGAACGCTGACTATGGTAGGCTCGCCTCCTGGGGCCTAGGACCTGAAGATGAATTCTTCCTGTTACCTGTATTTTTTCATTGAACTCCAATTTCTAAAGCACTTCCCTGATCCTGAGCTACCCAATATTCTGGGTACACTTCCCAGGGAAGGAGAAATATGAGGAAAGAAGAACGTGAAAGATGCATTGAGGCTCAGAGGAAAGAATGAACCCTGCCTGCCCCTGAAAGTAAAAGATGTGTTCTCAAACCTTGCTACAATACTTAACCAGCTGTGTGACCTTGGGCAATTTTCCCTGTCTATAAAGTGGGTCTGTAATGCCTGCTGCAATGCCTATGTAGGAGGGAATTGCCAAATAAATGTGAATGATTATTTTGTCAGGGTTGGTGATCTCTGAACAGTCCAAGACAAAGCATTTTCTATCAATAATGAAACTCTAGATATTCCATCATGTTGATTCTGTCAAGCCCAGAAATAAGACACTGACATCTGCATCAGTGTGGAACCATCTACACAAGGAAAACCCAAATGGATGAGCAATGCCTAGTGCCCAGACTTAGGACATGTAGTTGGATTGAGTTAACTCATCAGTACCTATACTTGGGCAGGCATTGCTGTGGGCAGTGGGGCCTTGTCCCCGAATGCCATTAGAGAAAACACACTATTCCCTTAGAGGTTCCAAGCTGACATAAAATCCTACTTTTTTGACAACAATACTTTCCTAGGGATGCTGGATAGCCACAAATCACAGCACATCTTAATCGCAATAGAATCTTGAATGGTTTACAACTAGAATAAATGGGTTACAGTACATTACCTACAGTGACTGAAGGGGTGGACATTGCTATAATAGACATTAATTGTCAGGGAGGCTGCTTGGCCTAGTAGCCTAGTTTTGGTTTCTGCTTCCAGGGAAGGCACCATTCTGGAGCTGTTAAGGCCTGGGGAGGGCAGCTCCCATGACTTTGATGGGCCCTGAGGGAAGCTTCAGGGTCTGGGGAGTCAGGCCTCTTTCAAAAGGGACCCAGGACACTCCCCACTGACAGTAAGTGAAATCAGCATCTTTAGCTGTCTCTGTGTGCTCAGAAATGAGTCATGGAGCCTCAGACTCACAAAAAATTTGGAATTATAAAAACAGATTAAGAATGTGACCTAACCCAATGCCTCAGTGAGTTGGCAGCCCCCAGGGGCCAGGATGTCCTGGGGGCTGGAATGTTATTGTCCTGTGTCAGTTTTCTACCCTGTTCTCATCTCATCGTAGATCTAACTGGGGAGGGGTGCTCCTTAGAACATATACTATCAGAACCGAATGGAACCTTAGAAACCAGTTAGTTCAACCCCCCTAATTTTTACTAAGGCTGAATCACAAGAGTGGGGAAAGTGCTGAAGCCAGATTTGGAATCCAGAACCTCTGATCTTAAGCACTTGCTCTTTCTACTGTCCCACTTCTGCCTTCTCTCCCATCTCATCCAATGATCGCTATGGCAGTAGTGGCGGCATGACCATGGAAGTATTTTATACATGTGTTATTACTTTCTTTCTCCATTCATCTTATCCCCAGAGAACTAGACTCTCTAGACTCCTCCTCTTCTTCCTCCTCCTCTTCTTCCTCCTCCTCCTCTTCCTCCTCTTCTTCCTCCTCCTCCTCCTCCTCTTCTTCTTCCTCCTCCTCCTCCTCCTCCTCCTTCTCCTTCAGGTCTGCTGCAATGCAGCTTAGAGAAACGCCCCTTTCCCCATCCTGCCCCCTCCCAGCTCCCCTTTATGTGTTATCCTTCCCCATTAGAATGTAAGCTCTTTGAGGGCAGGGAGCCCGGCCAGATTTGTCTACATCACTCCTACTCCACAGTAATAGCTAACATTATAGCACTTACTATGTGCCAGGAACTGTGCCAAGTGCTTTGCAATTATTATCTCACTAGATCCTCACAACAACCCTGGGAGGTAGGTATTATTAATATTATCCCCATTTTATAGATGAGGAGCCTGAGGCAACAAAAAGTTAAGTGACTAGCTCAGGGTCACACAGTAAGTGTCTGAGGCTGGATTTGAACTCAGGGCTTCCTGCCTCCATCCATTCAATTCACGTAGTTGAGCAGCTGTTACTATGTTCAAAGGGAAGTTTTAATGAAAGAAAATCGTGCTGGCATTTCTGTAGCGTTCGAGCGTTTACAAAGTGTTCACCCCTTAGACAGATAATGCAAGAATTGTCATTCCCATTTGGTAGATGTGGAAATTGAGGCTCAGGATGGTTAAATGACTTGCCCAGTCACATGGCACTAAGGGTCAGTCAGGACTTGAACTCTAGTCTTCTGACCTCAAGCCCAGTGCTCTATCCACTGAGCCACCTGGCTAGCCCTACTATACTTGACAAAAAATCAGTGGCCTATCAATAGGTTTGAGCTATTCACCAAACAGTCAGTTGGGACCGTGAAAGCCTAGTCTCACAGACCATCTGGGATCCATGAGGAGTGTCCTGGACTTTAGCGGCCTGGGTTCCAAGCCTGTCCTCAGCAGACGGTCCACAGTTATGGGGCGCTGTCCTGATTGATCCTTTGCTGGCCTCTCAGCCTCGCTCATCCTAGCTCCGAGTCACCGAGGATCTTCTCCCTTCTAAACCCTCAACCATGATCCAGGCCCCAGGAATAATTCCACAGCTAGTGGAGAGAGAAAGATCCAGAAGGTCCTGGGAAGAAGAGCTCAGCCTGCCCTGGCTTCCTGACACACATTCATCCTGGCGAAGTCATTTTGGACCTTGGGTTATAGACTATTGGCTGCTTAGCGCCAAGCCCTGAATGGAAAACATTCATGGAAGACAGAAAACAAGTACAAAGTTCTAGTATGAAGTACAAGGAATAAAACCACCCCTACTTTCTCCTTTCTCTCTCTCTCTCTCTCTCTCTCTCTCTCTCTCTCTCTCTCTCTCTCTCTCTTTCTCTCTCCCTGTTTCCTTCTCTCTCTCTTTCCCCCTCTCCATTTTTAAAATTTTGAGTTCCAAATTCTTTCCCTCTCTACTCCTCCCCCACACACTGAGAAGGCAAGCAATGTGATATCCATTATACATGTGAAATCATGCAAAACATTTCCAGATTAGTCATGTTGCAACAGCAACAATAAAAACATGAGAAACATAAAGTGAAAAAAGTCTGCTTTAATTTACACTCAGACTCCATCAATTCTGTCTCTGGAAGAGGGTAGCATAAATCAGCATGGGTCCTTCAGAATTGTATGGATCACTGTATTGATCAGAATAGCTAAGACTTTCATAGTTGATTGTTGTTAGAGTATTGCTGTTACTGTGTACAATGTTCTTCTGGTTCTGCTCACTTCACTTTGTATCAGTTCATGTAAGTGTTTCCAGGTTTTTCTGAAAGCATCCTGCTTGCCATTTCTTATTCCATCAAAACCATATACCACAACTTATTCAGCCATTCCCCAGTTGATGGGAATCCCTTCAATTTCCAATTAATATTCCTACTCTGAATATGCTTGCATTCTAATGGGGGAGACAGTAAGTACATATAGCACAACTATAAAGTATACTATATATGTATAAATATATTATAGACATGTATAGCATACAGATATGTATATGTGTATGTGTCTACACAGTAGTGAAATACAAGATCATTTGGGAAGGAGGGTATTAGCAGTTGGGGGAATCTGGAAAAGCTTTATGAAGAAGATAGTGTGTGAACAGTATCTTAAAGGAATAGAAGGGGATCCTATGAGGCTGAGCTAAGGAGGGGGCATACTTCAGGCATGAGAGAGGGCAATGAAAAGCAGGCTATCCATTTTTGGACAGCTTGTAGGAAGTTTTCCCCCTACATTGAGCTGAAATTTTCCTTTCTGCCTCTTTCTGCCTCCTCTCTGCCTGTTGAATCTTTTCTAGGTTTCTGAGCTCCACCTGGTGGCTCAGTATTTTAGATATTTGCCAGGCCCAGTAGGGGTGTGGGGAAACTTCAGCTTTCCTCCAGGTAGAGTGTCTTTCACTTGACACAGCTAAGGGGGAGCAGAAGAGGGTTTATGTACTGCCTCAGTCACTGATGGAGAGAGGGATCCATTCAAATAGGTGTCTCAGAGCAAGAGGCACCTTCCATTTCCACATCCCAGTGCTTAGCACAATGCCTGGCATATAGTAAGCATTTAATAAATGTTTATTGATTGATTGATTCCTCGTCCCTGGGAAAGGTAGAGATTCAGCCACTCCTGAGTCTCTATGACAGGACTACCTTCCACCATAGTGATGTGAACTCACACTCTTCCTTTCCTCTTTCCTGCCTTACTTCCTCTCCTTCCTCCCTTGCTTCCTTCTCTTGCTTGCTTGCTTCCTTCCTTCTTACCTTTCCTCCTCCCTTCTTCCTTCCCTCCCTCCCTCCTTTCTTCCTTCTTTCATTACTTTCCTCCTTCCCTCCCTCTTTCCTTCTATCCCTTCCTCCTCCCTCCCTTCTTCCTTCTCTTCTTCCTTCCTTTCTTCCCTCCATCCCTCTTTCCATCCTCCTTTTCTTCCCTTCTTCCTTCCTTCCTTCCTGGGCTATGTGCTGAATCTTGGAGCCACAGATTCTTATCATGTTAGTCATAGAATGGTAGAACCACAAAATCATAGAATTTTAGAATCTTAGAATTTTTGGTGCTGTGGGCCCTGAATGAATCCGTGTCCAGCATTTTGCAGGGAAGAATGTTGATGCTCAGGGAGTGGAAATGGCATGTCCCAGGTCACATAATAGAATTGTAGTAGAGAAAATTGATCTAGACTCCCCTGATCAATGGATTCTCCCCCTCCCCAGTCCAGTTGATATAATCCCAAAAATAAGGGCAGGCAACAGAGACAACTGGTATTAAGACTTTAAATGAAGTGTAAAGAAATGTTTGCCCTTCTTGTTATCTCTCCGAGACCTTCCCCAGAGCAAATTTCATGTAGAGGACAGTTTGCCATTGACTGACAAGAGATGGTTTATGCCCCTGATGGCTTTTCACATGCATACATACATACATATACATATATGTGCATGTATTTTCAACATACACACATATACTCACCGATATATACATACACACATGTATATATATATATATATATATATATATATATATATATATATATATGTATATACACACACTCCTGATATTGGGGGTCATTGTGGAGGAATGCATCCCAAATTTAGAGAGGTGGTGGTTTTTTCTGTTTTGCCTACAAAGTCACCTCAGTAAATTTACCTTTGCTTTGAGCTAAATTGTTTCTGCTGGCTGTGGTTGAAGCTCCTGAACTATAGTTCTTCAAGTACAAATCTGCAGAGTTCCTTTAAGATGAGGCGCTCACTTCACTTTGTATCAGTTCATATTAGTGTTTCCAGCTTCCAGGTTCCAGGCCCCACTCCCCCACCCCCAGTCCATGAGTTTGAATTGGGAGGAGGGCAGTCTAGAGGAAGTATAAACGCTGGGAAATGTCAGAGCTTAGATTCAGGCTCAGGTCTCTTGACTCCCCTTCCAGAGCTTTGCCCCTAGACCTCCACGTCTTTGGTGACCTATCAATCCACACTGATTTGCCTTCCCTTGACAAGGGCAGTGGTTGCCACAAACAGTGGAATCTTTCCAAATTAGAGCTGGAAAGGACCTTTCAGATAAGCCAGTCTTTGGCCATAAGCATTTGTTTTTTCCTAGTGGCTGATGTGGACTTTCCTGGGACATTTTGTGGGCTTCCCCCATATAGGGATAGGTAACCTGCTCAAGGATCTTAGAGCTGAAAATGACCTTAGATGTCATTTAGTCCAACCATTTTACAGATAAAAAAGTGGAGTCCCAGAGAAGGAGTAACTTGCCAAAGTAATATGGCAAATAATGCAAGCCAGAATTCAAGCACAGGTCTTCTGGTTCCAGAATCAGGGCTCTGTCCATCTAAGGTCACCTAAGCCTTTGGGAGCATGAAGGATCCTCGGCTTACCTGTGCTCCACCTTGTCTTTTCAGCTGATTCAGAGGACGTTTGCACTTGGTCCTGGGCCCAAGAAGCCTGTAGACCTTCCTGACCCTCTACGGTCAGAGAACAGTAACTTGACATTCCTAATTTTCTAATAATAATAACCAAAATTACAACAACCACCACAATAAGGCAGTTAGGTGGCATGGAGTGCTAGGCCTGGAGTCATGAAGACCTGAGTTCAAATCTAACCTCAGACACTGTGTGACCTTAGGCAAGTCTCTTAACCTCTGGTTGCCTCAGTTTCCTCAAGTTTAAAATATGAAAGACAATAGCACCTTCCTCCTAGGGTTATTTTGAAGATGAAATGAAAGAATCTTTGTAAGCACTTAGCACAGTGCCTAGCACAGAACAGACAGTATAAAGTATCTATTAGTTATTATTATCATATAGCACTTTTAAGGTTTGCAATGGGCTAGGTGCATTGTAGGCAGCTAGGTGGTCCAGCACTGGTCCCAGAGTCAGGAACTGAGTTTAAATTCAACCTCAGACACTTATTAGCTGTGTGACCCTGGGCAAGTCACTTAACCCCATTTGCCTCAGTTCCTCATCTGTAAAATGGGGATGCATTGGAGAAGGAAATGGCAAATCACTCTAGTATCTTTGCCAAGAAAACCCCATGGACAAAAGTCTACAGGGTCACACAGAGTCGTAAATGACTGAACAACACACGCATTGTACTGGACCTTGTAGTCCACTGTGTTGGTAAGTAAAATGGGCTCCTTAGCACTTAGTTCAACAAGTGCCCTTGAAGAGTTTGGCTTTTGTTCCCTTTGAGTAATTCAGTGTATTTCATTGAGTCTTACTAGGTGCTAAACCCCAGGCCCAAACCCCTATTAGGTGTAAAACCTATGTGGGTGTGGATTGGCAACTAAGGCGGGGCCCAAGGTGGGGCTAACTCCAGGGAGGGCCTAGTTTACATGTCTGGGACAGCAGAGGCTCTTAGACTGTGTGGGTTTAAGTTGCCTCTTTGTGACGATTCTAGGGCACATGGGTGAGTCGCATGCGTGACTCACCCCTGATGCTGAAAAAGATATAAAACCAGGGGTTGGACTTTTCTCCTTTGGAGCTCTTTGCCGCAGCAGTGGTGGCGCGCGTGGCTCTGGGCCAGCCCTTGTTCTGAGCTCCCGGGCTGAACCTAGATGTTGGTAACTATAAATTGTATTGGGTCTGTCTGTTGATGTTTGTAATTTGTTTGTATTTTGCTCTGAAGTTCAGTGTACTGGCATTTTCCTCCTGAGCTAAGTGAATGATATTTGTATGCTGAATTAAAGGAAGCTTGTCAAACCCCTTCACCTTGCTTTCCTTAGTTAAGCAGATCAAAAGAACCTGTGCTGTTGGCAGCTTTCTGGGTGCTGGCTGTGGGTGGATCTTACACCCCCACAGAAGCTGCTAGCCGGATTGTGGAAATATCCACTATGTCTAACTTTCTCTTTACAATCTTGTATTTGTGAAATTGATTTTCTGAGCCAAAGCATAGCATAGGACTTTTTATTTATCTCTATTAAATTTTATCCGATTAGAGATAGTCTAGTGTTCTGGCCTGTTGAGATTCACTGAGGTATTGATTGTTATGTCCTACTTTAGCTATTCCTCTTACCATCATCTGCATCTGATAAGCATGTTATCTATGACCTCATCCATGTTATCGATTAAAAACAATATTGACCAGAACAAGCCCAAGTTGAAGTTCCAAGGACTCCATAGGAGAAATCCCTTCTCTGTAACTACACTAGACTATTTGCTGTTCTTGGAGTAGGGAGATTCAGCCAATTCCTTGTCCTTATTCTCTGTTATTTTCAATATTATAACTCCTGCATATTTTAACCCTCGGTCTCTTTATCTTATCTATTATGAGAGATACCTTGAAAAAAGTTCAAGTATTGTAAGTCGACAGCATTTCTCTGATCTCAAGGAAATGAGGTAGTTTGGAATGATCCATTCTTGGTAAACCTATGTTTCCTCTTAGTGCTAAGCTGCATCTGGAGTCAGGAAGACAGGAGTTCAAATCCTGCCTCAGCTACTTACTAGCTGTGTGACCCTGGGCAAGTCACTTTTGCCTCTTTCTTTCTTAGTTTCCTCAACTATAAAATGAGACCTACCTCAAAGGGTTGCTGTACCTGTGCTAAGCAGGTGTTTAATAAATGTGTGTTTTCTTTCTCTTATCTAAATACTGTGAAACCATCCCTTTAATAATACAACCTAGAAATTTACCAGGAGTCAAAGTCAGCTTACCGGGTGTGGTGTCCAATGCCTATAATCCCTGACTTTGGGGGAGGCTGAGGCTGATGGAGAGCTTCAGTTTAGGATTTCTGAGCTATAACAGGACTGAACCATGGATATAGTGAACCACTGGGAGTAGAGGGCGCACAAACTGCCTAAGAAGGGCCAGACTAGCATAGGTCAGAGAAATGGAGCTGGGTAAAGCTTTTGCCAATTGGATTGAGGCTGTGAGAGGCTGCTGTACTTTCAGTCTAGGCAAGATAAGGAGACTCAGTTGCAACAACAACAAAACAAACAAACAAATCCATCTTTAATTTCTTTGCCACAGAGTGTGAAGACTGATTACCCCTTTTGCTTTTGGTAGGGGGTGGTGGGTGAGGGGGACAGAAATTGGGACATCTGCTCTCTTTCTGATCCTACAGCATTTCTCCAAAGATCAGTCATGGTGGTTTGGCAACCAATCCCCCTAATTCTTTCAGTATCATGGGATGTCATTTATCTGAGCCTATTGACCTGAACACAGATCACATTCACAGAAGTTGTTGGTATTCCATCATTTCAGTTGTCTCTGACTGTTTGTGACCCCATTTGGAGTTTCTCTTGGCAAAGATACCGGAGTGATTTGCCATTTTCTTCTCCAGCTCATCTGACAGATAAGGAAACTGAAACTAGCAGGATTAAGTGACTTGCCCAGGGTCACACAACTAGCAAGTATCTGAAGCTGGATTTGAACTCAGGAAGAAGAGTTTTTCTGACTCCAAGCCCAGCACTCTATCCCCTGGGTCACCTAGCTGCCTCCAAAGGTTTCCATCTATGTTATCATGAGCAGGGTCTCAGTTTTCTTGTCTGAAAAATGAAGTGGTCTGAATAGGTGATCTGGGAGAGCTCTCTTTTTTCAGCACATTTTTATGGATTCATTTTGGTTTTTTTACATCATCATAGTTTCCCCTAGAACCTTCCCCTTCTAAAATCATCCCATGTAACAAATATTATTTTTCAAGAGAAAAAGAAGAAAGAAGAAGAGGAAAAAATAAGTATAAATGACATAAATTTTTAAAAGTCCAAAACCTTGCAATATGCAGTACCTGTGGACCTCCTGCCTCTCTGAAGTGTCCTCTCCTACCCTGAGGTCTCTTCTAACCCTAAAACATCCTATGAACTCATTGAGGACAGCAGAATGCTCTCTAGCTATCCTTCTACATGAAACCTTTCCAGTTTCCTCCTGGCTGCTAATGCCTTTTTTCCCACCCACTCCCCAAATCACCCCAAAACCTTGTGTTTATTTTGAATGTATATCATATATACTTATATGTACACATTGTCTCTCTGGTAGAATGTAAGCTCCTTGAGGTCAGGGTCTTTTTCATTTTTGTTGTTCTATCTCCAGAGCCAAGTGCAATATTTTGCACGTCCCAGGCACTTTGTAAATGCTTATCCATTATTTTCTTCATAGGATTTCAATTCCCTAATATCAGTCTTGCTTTATATTCCCCAGGCTGTCTCTTTAGTAGACAAAACTGGAGCAAAAACAGAAATAAGGAGGCCTACCTTCTTTCTGCCAGCTGTCCATGCCAAGCAGCAGTCCCGTCCCCTCTGTTCCTTTTGCTTCCAGCATGGCTAATAAAAGAAAGAAAGGAAAGAAAGCCCTTTCTGTTTTCTTTAGCTTTCATCGCCAGTCTCCATTTATTCAATCCAGCCCCTGCAGACTTACTGAATGTCCAGGTGGTGTACAGCCCTAAGCCACAAAGGGGAATGCAGTTCCTTCTCCCAAGGGGTTGGCTTTGTCCTGCGGGACACAACATGTAGACAGAAACTCTAACCCTAACCTAACCCAAGGCTGTGAGTGGCTACTGCGCTTTCAGCCTGAACAAGAGAGGGAAACCATCTCAAAAAAAAAAAAATCTAAGCTGGCCTTCAAGTTCCTTCTGATCTATGCTGGTCTCTTTAGGCTTTAGTCTCCTTTTCCTTCTTCACTGAGATTGTTTCTGTTTGTGTATTCATATATATTTTAAATTTTGGACAGTTTCCCTTTTATCCTGACTCTTGCTATGTAGGTTTCTACTTATATTTTCTCTGACATCTTTGGAATCATCTTCCCTAAAATCGAAGGTATGATTCAGACTACCTACATGATCTTGGTTAAGTCCCTCCCCCTTTTTTTTCTGGGATGTTTTCTTGATTGAGTGGTTGGATTGAGAAATTTTAAGATCTCCCCCATCTCTAACTCTATGATCGTCCTATGGATTGTTCCCAGATTCCCCCTCTTCATCTCCCTGGAAGTCTATCCCATGTCATTACATGAATCCTATTCACCTTTGAGGATTTTCCTACCTGGTCTCTCTGGAACAAGATCACTACTCTCTGTTTCCCTTTCCCAGCTCACTCTCAAACAATCATAAGTCCTCCTGGTGACACCACTGCTCATGACGCTCTTGCTAATGTGCTTCCCCGTCTTTCAAGGGAAAACCAAGCAAATGTAAAACAAGTAGGGTCAGGGTTACCCCTGACCTCGGGAATCAGAATCCAACACATGGATGGAGACCACTTTCTGGGATAATGAAAAGACACTTCCACTACTCTCTGAGAACATGGAGACACAGTCTAGTGGAAAGAGCTCTGGGCTGAGAGACCAGCCTACCACTGACTCATTGGGTAACCTTGGGCAAGTCATACAATGGTGGATCTGGAGGAAACCTTAAAATATAGAAGAATATAGAATGTTGAAGCTGGGAGGAGCCTTAAACCATAGGACGTGAAGTATCAGAGCTGGGAAAGGCCTTCAGACAAAACATAGTACATCACTGATGGGAGATATTTTAGAGATCATTTGGTGATATTTAGCAGATGGAGAAACTGAGGCCAAGAAATGGGAAGGTACTGACCCATAGTTCAATTCTGCTATCCAGCTATTGTGCAGAAAAACAGGAAAAGAGATTGGCTCTGGGTCCTAGAGCTCTAGGTCCCTTTCCTGAGTTTGTATTTTAGTAAGGCACAAGATCTTAGCCTGAAAGAAATAAGCTTTAATGGTGTGATCTTAGGCACTGTACTAGATGGTATGGGAGGTATTTCTAAATAAAGTGTCCTTTCTGATGCCCCTCAGATCAAGGCAGAGAGATGACGAATGACTTGCTTAGGGTTAAAAAGCTGGGAAATGTCTGAGGCAGGATTTGAACTCAGGTCTTTCTTATTTCAAATCTAACACTCCATCCACTGTGCCAATTAGTTGAACGTGAAGTGTTTGGGGTTTTTTTTAATAGTTTTTGAAAGATAGAAATCATTACGGAGGAGCAGAAGAAGATCCAGACAAGTAGAAAGGGAGGGAGAAGGTGAAATTATTATGATTGTAATCGCTGTTTCTATTTTAACTTTACCAATCACAATTGGTAGGTGCAGGTTTGGGTTGTGGGAAGAGAATGGACAGGAAAATCAGGGTTTAAGGATCTCTGCCAACAAGCCTGGGGACGTCCTTACGTGTTGGACCACCAGGTGGTGCTGAGAATCCTGCCACAGATGAGAGAGGTAGAAGCTGCTTGCCAGAAGATGCCAAAAGGCAGATTTCAGCTTCTTTATATCATATAAGGAAATGGCTCCTTGAAATCGGAGCTGTCCAAAAGTAGAACTGGGTGCTCAGGAGGTGATGACAGGGTTTACCAAGTGCTTTCCTCACAACACACTCTTGAGCCTGAGAGCAAAAGGATTAGTATCCTTCTTTCAGTGGGGAGGAAGAAACAGGTTCACAATTGGAGAACTTGAGAGGATTAGGCCTGTGAAAGGGTCATTAGGCATTCAGTTAAGCAAATTCGGGACAAAGCCAGGTGCATGGCACTGGTAATTTAAAAATAAACGTGGCTCAGACCTTCCTTCTGGGAGCTGGGAGTGTGATGGAGAGCTGAGGTGGGAGATGATGGTGAGATCAGTAAGGAACAATCGAGTTAGGACTTGGTAAATGTAAGAAGTGCCTGGTTGGAGTCAGAGAAGGAGATGTAATTTCTTTTTTTTTTTAATTTATTTTTAATGTGTTTGGTTTTCAGCATTGATTTTCACAGGCATTTGAATTACAAATTTTCTCCCCATTCCCCCCCCCAC
>CM053622.1:711108184-711187910 GCA_028646595.1 Phalanger gymnotis
AAATATTTTTGTACATATGGGTCCTTTTCCCACTTGTGTGATCTCTTTGGGATACAACCCTAGAAATAGTATTGCTGGGTCAAAGGGTATGAACATTTTTATAGCCCTTTGGGCATAGTTCCAAATTGCTCTCCAAAATGGCTGGATCAGTTCACAACTCCACCAGCAATGTAACAATGTTCCAATTTTCCCACATCCTCTCCAGCATTTATCATTTTCCTGTTTTGTTATTTTAGCCAATCTGATAGGAGAGAGACGGTATCTAAGAGTTGTTTTCATTTACATTTCTCTAATTAGTAGTGATTTCGAGCATTTTTTCCACATGTCTATAGATATCTTTAATTTCTTCCTCTGAAAACTGTCTGTTCATATCCTTTGACTACTTCTCAATTGGGGAATGACTTGTATTCCTATATATTTGGTTCAGTTCCCTGTATATTTCGGAAATGAGGCCTTTATCAGTGTCACTAGTTGTAAAGATTTTCTCCCAATTTTCTGCCTCCCTCCTAATCTTTGACATTCTGTATTCTAAAGCTCTTTCCACTTCTGACATTTTGAGTTCTAAGGCCCTTTCTACCTCGATCTAAAGTCCCTTCCAGTTGAAATATTCTATGTTCTAAGACAATATGGTAGGGCATAGGAAACCACTGTAAATTCTTGAGCAGAGCTGGGACAAACACACACAAGTCTTTATAACTTTTGTCCTTTAACTTCCCCAGGAGTTCTTTGTCCCTCTTTCTCAACTCTCTCACCTGCAGCTCCTTTGCCAAAAACCTCCACCACCCCACCCCACCCTGCAGCTCCTATTGGAGATTGCAAACAGCTGTTGGGAGCTTCCCAGCCTCCCTGAACCCCCTGACACTGCCATATCACTGTATCCCCATCTATATGCTAGTCTGAGAAACCCTGGCCTCAGGTTGAGGCAGTGCCATAGGAGGGAGAGCCTGGAGAGAGGAGAAGGGCATTAGCTCAGCCCAACATCCAGGCTCCAGGGCCAGCTGAAGGAAAATCCAGTGACTGGCTTGTTTGAGCGCTATTGTTTTTCCCTGGTTCCTATTAATTAATCTCATTCAATTGGCGGCCAGATACAGAGCTGAGCAGAAATTGGACTGTAAGGAGTTTTATTAAGTAGTCCAGGGAAATGAGCAGAAAGTAGGATGGAAATTACCCAAGCTCTGTGAGTCTATCGCTATGCTAAGCTGGTGAGTCATTTTGGCACAGAGAATGGGGGGAGGGACAGTGCTGCTTAGAACATAGAACATAGAAACTGGTAGGTACCTTAGGATGTAAAATGTCAGAGCTGGAAGAGACTTTAGGACTTAGAATATAGGATGTTAGAACTGTAAAGGTCCTTAGAACATAGAATGTAGAATGTCAGAGTTGAAAGGGATCTAAGACATAGAATATAGAACATTAGAACTGTGTAAGTCTGTAGGACATAGAATATAGAATGTCAGAGTTGAAAAGGACCTTAGGACATAGAATATAGAAAGTGAGAGCTGTAAAAGTCCTTAGAATGTAGAATATAGAGTGTCAGAGCCGGAAGGGCCCTTAGAGCAGAGAATACAGATGTTCTAACAATAGAACATTGTGTGTCCTAAGGTTTCTTCTAGCTCTAACATTATGTGTTCTAAAGGGTCTTGGAACATAGATTACGGAATGTCAGAGCTAGAAAAGACCTTAGAACCTAGGATGTAAAACTGAGAACTGAGTTCTCATGAGAACTGAGGGGGTCCTTCGAAGATCATCTAGTCCAACTACTCTTATTTTATATAGAAATGAATTGAAGGCAAAGGGGGTGTAACTTTCCCAACTTACATAGCTGGTAATTGGTAAAGGATAATCAGAACCCAGGTCTTCTGATTTGTAGACCAATATCCTTTTCCAATCACTATGCTACACTCCAAAGGCCGTTCCCAGCCAGTTTCTTACAACATACCGCATTTTCTGGCCCTAGAAAAGTAGAAGGCTAGGGCTTACTACCTACCTCCTTTTGATAGATGGGGAAGCTGAGTCTCGAGAAGGGAAGAGATGTGCCAAAGACCGTATAGTTAAGGACAGAACTGGGACTAGAACCCCGGTCTCTTGATTTTTAGTTCAGTACAACATGACTCCTCACTCTTTTTTGGCCCCTGCCCTCAAGAACTAGACTCAGCCCCTCAGCTGCGGTGTCCTATGGCCCAAGAGGGGAGATATAACTCATTCAGAATCAGAGGAGACCTGAATCAGAATCCCCTCTCCAACATCTCCCCCAAGGGATCACACACCTTCTGCTTCAGAGACCTTTGGTAAGGAGGAACCTACCACCTCTCAAGTCAGCCCTGTTCCACTTTGGACAGCTCTTCTTGTTAGAAAGTACTTCTTGAAATCAAGCCTTTATCTACCTCTTTGCAGCTTCTAGCCATTGCTTGGAATTGTGCCCTATGTGGCCAAACAGAACTGAGTCTAATCCTCCTTCTCTGTGACAGTCCTTCAAATACTTCAACACAGTTATCACATCACCACTGAGTTGCTTCTTTTCTGGGCTCAACATCACCAGTCCCTTCAATTAGTCATCAAATGGCATGTTCGTGAGGCCCTTCAAATGAGATCATAGTTGTAAAGTGCTTAGCACGGTGCCTGGCACACAGTAGGTGCTTAATAAATGTTCATTCCCTTCCCCTCAGGTACTTTATTGCATTCTTGTGCCAACACCAGACAAGCAGAAGGCTAGCGTTCTCTCCTCTCTCACAGATGCAGAAACTGAAGTTATTTCCAAGGCCCCTCCCAGCTCTGACATTCTGTGTTCTAAGGCTGCTACCAGTTCTTATATTTTATTCTCTTAGCTCTAAAACTGTCTAGTTCTCTGAATATGGGTGAACCAATTAATACACACATAGCCTTATTTGTCCTTTGCACAGCATAGAAAGTTGTAATAAATGCTTTCTGAATTGGACTGAATTATTGACATTAGAGGTCATCTGCTCCAACAACTTTATCTAATAGAAGAGGAAACCAGTGCCCAGAGAGGGGAAGTGACCTGCCAGGGTCACACAGCCAGTTACAAACATAGCTAGGATTAGATCCCACGTCTACTGAAACCCTGTCCATTACTCTTCCACTGTGATGCTGTCTTGAGAAAAGCAATATGGGGCAATAGAAGCTAGTCTTAGAGTTGAGAAAATCTGGGTTCAAGTCTCACCTCTAACATATATTGTCAAAGTGACCATGGGCAAGTCACTTACCGTTTCAGTCACCTTAGGACAATGATGTCCAAAGAGGGAGCCCAAGGCCAAGGCATGATCCCAAGGGGCGGATGATCAACTAATGAGGTGGGAGAGAAGAGACTCACATCCCACTTCTCTACAGCAGCCGGTTGTAGCTTGTCCCTGAGCATCCTTCACTCTTCTCTCTCCTTCACCCCACCTATCCCACTGGTTCCCAAATTCCATCATTCCTACTTCTCTGACCTCTCTCCCCCACCCCCTCTTTTCACCATTCCCACAGCCATCACCCTAGATTAGGCCCTCATCACCTCTTGCCTGGGTTACAGCACCAGCCTCCTGATTACCCTTCCTGTCTCTAGTCTCTCCCACTCTAATCCATCCTTCACACAGCTGCCCAGGTGATTTTCCTAAAACTCATGTTTGACCATGTCACCCTTCTCTCCTCTCCCCGTTCAATAAACTCCAGAGGATCCCTACTACATCTAGGTTCAAATATTATTTCATCTTAATCTCAACCGCTTAAAATTTCATTTTTTGTGTGTGAGTTGTACAATATAATTATTGTATTATATAACATATAATATTACAATCTAATTTATTATTATAATATATAATATTATCTATCTAGTTTGCAAATTACTAAAGGTGTATCTTGAGGGGGTACTCAATTTTTTTTACTGATATGGATTCATAATCAGAATATTTTGGGTAACCCTACAATTCTCAAGTCAACGAATATTTATGAAGTGCCTACTATGCACCAGGTACTCATTGTATAGTGTGCTTAGGATACAAAAAACAAAACAAAAACAAAAACAGCCCCTGGTCTCAAGGATCTCACAGTCTAATGAGAGAGACAACTCGAAAACAGCTATGTACAAACAAGACTTTATTACCTACCTGCATACTTAGATATATACATACATTCCATTCCATAGCTCTTCCCAATCTGCTTTGTCAGAAGGAGTTTCCATACTGAATATTCCCTATACCTATGAAATCATCAATCCAAAATCCTCCTCCTCTACCAAAAAAAAAATGCTGACTTGTCCTAGAGTACCATACTTGAATGGCACATCGCCCCCAGAATTTTTCAGTTTCTTAATCTGTGGGTTTATATTATCAATCAAGACTTTGAATTGCTGGTCCTTTCAATTTCACAAAGGTTAATATGCCCAAGTGTTTCCTGGTTGTTTGTATAACTTCTTTCAAAATAGCTTTTAAATACAGGAAGTGTGGGCTGGATGTTCACAAATAAATACAATACTTAAAAAAAACAAACCCAGCAACTTGTGTTCAGAATGACTATTTAACTGTGCAAATGTCGGGGAAGCTAAAATTCAGAATGAAGGGAGATTCCCAAAAATATGCTGAGAAAAACAAAAAAGTCTTTTTGAAAATACCATCTGCACAACCACAGGAGGGATAGCCCATTGCTTGGATTCTGATACATTAGTTATTCCTCAGCTCAAAAACTTTTAGTGGCTCCCTATTGCCTGTAAGACGAAAAAGCCGACTCTTGATCCTGTCATTCAATGCAATTTGGCAGAAACCTACCTTTCCAGCTTTACCTCACACTACTCCCTCTCATGGGCTTCTACTCAAGCCAAGCGGGATCACTCCGTGTTCACTCATCTTTCCTTCTCCTACTTCAGACTAGTTCTCATGCTTGGGATGGAGTCCTTATAAGGCTCTACCTGATGAGATCCTTCTTTTCCTCAGCTCAAGCCTGCCCCCTCCATGAAGCTTTCCCTGATCCCCCAACTGTGCAGGTGCTCACCTCCTCCTCTTCTTTCTCCTCCTCCTTTTCTTCCTCCTCTTCCTCTTCCTCCTCCTTCCCTACCTCCTCCTCCCCCCTCCTTCTCTTCTTCCTCCTTCTCCTCTTCCTCTACTCCTCTTGCTCCTTCTCTTCAGGTTTTCCTTGTGGCCTCTGAATCTCTCCTTTGCTCCTACCACATTCTCTCTTGCGTCATGCTTTTTGGGCGTGTTTACACTGCCTCTTCCCATTAGTTTGTAAACTCCTTGTCCTGTTTCTACACGGCCCCAAAGGAGAGTATTCCATAACAGATTTCTGACGACAATCTTTATTTTTTCTAACCTCATGAGCATAGCTCTTTGTCTTGCTTCACCCCACCCAGGGTTTCCTCTGGGAAATCTCAACATACGGCAGATAGATGGATCAGTTATGGATAGATAGAGCACTGGGCCAGGAGTCAGGAAGACCAGAGCCCAAATCCAGCTTCAGATACTTACTAGCTCTATAACTTAACTTCAGTCTCCCTCAGTTTCTTCAACTGTAAGATGGAGATAGTAATAGCATCTTCTTCACAGGGTTGTTGTGAGGATCAAATGAGATAATACAGTACTTAGCAAAGTGCCTGGCACATAGTAGGTGCTATATAGTGCTATAATATTACTAATCAAAGTAATAATGATGCTACTAATAATGATCAAAATTATTATCATCATCATCATCATCATCGTCATCATCATCATCATCATATCATCATCCTCTCATATCCAGACCTCCATAGAGGTGGATAAAAGGACCCTGACATCCATACAAGCACTGAAAGTAACAGTGCATGAGAGGTACACAGCAGCCTTTTTTCACCCCCTAAAGCATGCAGAGGAAACACAGGGCAATTACAATAGCCCATAAACATTGATAGAATGTTCCTCCCTCTCTAGTGAGCTCCACTCCCATCACTGCCTCCATGCCCATGCACACACCTCTCCTTAGTGGTTCAGATTCATGGTACCATTCTCTGGTTTAAATTCCCCTTGAAAGGGAAGGGGTCAATCTTAACATTCTTATGATTCCCACCTTCACTCCAGGGACCTATATAGGTACCCAGCCTGACAGTTGTTGTTGTACAGTCTTCTTTCAGTCATGTCTGACTCTCTATGACCCCGTTTGGAGTTTTCTTGGCAAAAATACTGGAGTGGCTTACCGTTTCCTTCTCCAGCTTATTTTACAGATGAGGCAAAGGGGGTTAAGTGACTTGCTCAGGGTCATATGGCTAGTAAGTGTCTGAGGCTGGATTTGAACTCAGAAAGATGAGCAATGAGGTCACTGAACCACCTAGCTACCCTTATCCAGCCTGACAGTACTATCAAAAGGGCTTGTATTTCTACCTAGAAGGGGGAAAAAGACTTTGGATTTCTAGAGAGGCAACACTTCCCCTAACACTAAGGTGACTGACTCCCTTCTTTATCCTAGGGACCCGTTGTTATGGTACTATGGAGGTAAGGCTTCCATCCTTATGTAATATGCTAAGGACTCGGGCTTCCCTCATAGGAGGGACGAACTTGGGCCTGCACAATCTCTGTAACTTGTGGTAGTAGCATTAGGTAGTGCTTCATTGCCCATGACATAACTCAGTGTCTTCCTCTAGCCACAGAACCACATGTTCAGTCCTCTTATCCCCAAGAGGATGATGTTGCCTAGAAGCTTCTCCTTACCCTAGAAAGCTGAGTCCGCAAACTCTCCAAGAACTCAAAATTTTCCAGGAAACATCTTCTCCTTTATCCAGCAGGCCATGTTTCTGAAGTCCCACCAATTGGCCATGTGTTGTCTCCTATCCTAGGGTCATATGGTTGAAAGCATGTAAAGCCTGAGTGTGTCTCTACTGCTGCCTTTGTGGCTATGGGCTAAGAAGAAGGACAGGCTCTCTCTCTCTATCTTTCTCTCTCTCTCTCTCTCTCTCTCTCTCTCTCTCTCTCTCTCTCACACACACACACACACACACACACACACACAAATTTCAGGGACGCCAGTGTCAGCTGTCTCTGAATTAGCCCCCAAAAGATGAAGGGACTTGGAAAGGTCTGTTAGCTCTCTTTTATAGGCCTGGGACGAAGGGACAGCTCATGAAAAAAAGAAGAAGAAGCAGCCTAAACTGGGAACATTATCTCCACTCAGAAACTCCACCACTCATCCTCATTGAGTGCCAATGGGCATGTCCACATCTGCCACAGACAGATGTTATCAACATCCCAGGCAAAGGCTCACCTTTCCATAACCTCACCAAGCTGATCAGGAAACTCCCCTCATTAAGGACCTGTAGAAGATTTTCTGATTCTAAGCTTCTCTCATTCCATGATTCTAAGGTCTGTCATACTAAGATTCTAGCATTCTATGATTTTATGATATTATAATTACAAGATCACAGTATTCTTGGTTTCTTGGACTTTCTATGAAGTCTTCACAAATGCCAACCCTCCCCTCTCCTCCATGACTGGGCAGCCTTTCCTGTCTCCAGCCCTCATAGGGCAGTGTATCACACACACACCTAGACTAAAATCATGGCTATCTGTGACCTAATTTGGTTTCCTCCATCACAAGGGTGAGCTCCCTGAGGCCAGGGATCTTAGAATCATAGAACTGGAGCTGGAAGGGATCTTAGAGATCATAAAATCATAGAATTGAATGGGACCTTAGAGGTCATTGAGGACAGACACTTCACTTTACAGATAAGGAAACTGAGGCACAAAGAGGTTAAATGATCTGCCCCAGGTCACACAGCTACTAAGTGTCCACACAGGTCTTCTTGATTCCATCTAGCACTCCATTCACTGCTTTTAGTCCATTGAATTGGGTCCTCTAGTCTGAGTCCCACGATTTACAAATGAAGAAGCTGAGACCCAGAGAACGTCCCACAAGTAGTAAGAGGTGATCAATCAACCAATCAATAAGCATTATTAGGCTCCTACTAAGTACTAGGAATTGAGCATAAAAGGACTAGGAAGGAAGAAAGGAAGAGAGAAAGGAAGGAAGGAAAGAAGAAAGGAAGGAAAGAAGGAAGGAAGGAGAGGAAGGAAGGAAAGAAAGAAGGAAGGAAAGAAAGAAGGAAGGAGGGAAAGAAAGAAGGAAAGAAGGAGGGAAGGACAGAAGGAAGGAAGGAAGGTAGGACGGAAGGAAGGAAAGAAAGAAGGAAAGAAGAAAGGAAAGAAGGAAGGAAGGAAAGAAGGGAGGAAGGAAGGAAGGAATGAAAGAAGGAAAGAAGGAACGAAAGAAGGAAGGAAGGAAGGAAAAAAAGAAGAGAAGAAGAAAGGAAAGAAGGAAGGAAGAAAGGAAGGAAGGAAGGAAAGAAAGAAGAGAAGAAGAAAGGAAAGAAGGAAGGAAGAAAGGAAGGAAGGAAGGAAAGAAAGAAGGAAAGAAGGAAGGAGAGAAGGGAGGAAGGAAAGAAGGAAGGAAGGAAAGAAGGAAGGAGGGAAGGAAAGAAGGAAGGGAAGAAGAAAGGAAAGAAGGAAGGAAGGAAAGAAGGGAGGGAGGGAATGAAGGTCAGTCAATAAACATTTATTAAGCACCTACCATATTCTAGACACTGTGCAATAATGGATAGATATTCCAAAATGAAATAGGAACTTACATTCTGGAGGGAGAGACAACAAGTGCATACATAGTATAAGTATATACAGAACAAATGCAAAAATAATTACAAGGTAGTTAAATGCTAGGTAGTTTGTGAGGTCCTTATTTAAGGTCACTTATGTCTGCTTTGTATATGTCTTGTCTGCCTTGATAGAATGCAAGTTCCTTGAGGGCGGGGATTGTTCCATTTTTGTCTTTGTCCTTTAAGAACCTAGCTTAGGGCTTGGCACATAGTAAGGCACTTAAATGCTTTATGATTGATTGAGGACATTAGCAGTTGGAATGTGCATCAAAATCTCGAATTTCTGCCTGCCTTTCAGACATCTTGGACTGGATGTACAGTAGACATTTTTGGGTTTTTTTTGTTTGTTTGTTTGGGGTTTTTTTTTTGGAGGGGGGAAGGCAGGACAATTGAGGTTAAGTGACTTGCTCAAGGTCACACAGTTAGTAAGTGTGTCAAGTGTCTGAGGTCACATTTGAACTCAGGTCCTCCTGACTCCAGGGCCGGTGCTCTACTCACTGTGCCACCTAGCTGCCCCCAGTAGACACCTTAAACTCAAAATATCCAAAACTAGAACTCATTATCTTTCCCCAAACTCTCCCCACCCCCACCTCCACATTTCCCTATTACTGTTGAGGGCCTCTATTCTTCCAATCCCTCGGGATCTCATCCTGGCAGTGATCCTTGACTCCTCATCTTTCACTCCCCATATTTGAGTTGTTGCCAAAGCCTGTTGATTCTACCCTTAAAATATCTCTTAAATAAGCCCGCTTCTCTCCTCTGATACTGCTGCCACTCTAGTACACTCTAGGCCCTCATCGTGCCTGGACTATTGCAATAGCCTAGTGATGGTGCTGCCTGACCCAAGTTTCTCCCCACTCTAATCCATCTTTCATTCAGCCACCATGGCTTTGCACTGGCTGTCTCCTATGCTTGGAATATACTCACTCCTCACCTACACTTCATAGCATCCCTAACTTCCTCAAGACGCAGCTCAACAACTATCTTCCAATAAATCAACCAACAAAGCTTTATTAAGTGCCTACTGTGTGCCAGGCAATGTGATAAGGACTAGGGATGCAAAAAAGGCAAAAGTCCTTAACCTGAGTGTAAAGAATAGAGAAGAGTCCAGGTTAGACAGTCCAGGAGTTTCTAACTTGGGGTCTGTGAACTTGGTTTAAAAAATATTTTGATAACTTTGTTTCAGTATAAATGGTTTCCTTTGTAATGCTATGTATTGGTTTTATTTCATGCATTTAAAAACACGATTCCAAGAAAAGATCTACAGGCTTCTCCAGACTGACTGCCAAAGGGGTCCATGGCACAAAAATGGTTAAGAACCCCTAAGACAGACCATATAGCACAGTGGGGGAAGTAGTATATAATGAGATGGGTTGGGGACAACTTCTGCAGTACTTTAGAAATCAAACAAAGGGGTTTGTATCTAATTATTAGTAATAAGAAGACATTTGAGTTTATTAAATAGTGGAGGCAGATCTGTGCTTAAGGGAGCAGGGACAGGGAGAGAAGAGAGAGGGAGGGAAGGAAGGAGAGAAAGAGAGAGGGATAGAGGGAGGGAGGATATAATGGGGCAGTCTGCTATAGAAATTGGAAAGGAATGGCATCAAGATCATGTGTACAGGGATTGGCCTTAGCAAGGAAAAGGAACACCTCATTTTTCTTCCTCCTCGCCCCCCACTTAATAGTATTTTATTTTTCCAATTAGAAGTAAAGATAGTTTTCAAATTCACTTTTATGAGATTTTGAGTTCTAATTTTTATCTCCCTCCCTCCCCTCCCCCTGCCCCAAGATGACATACAATCTGACATAGGCTAACATGTACAATCATATTAAACATATTTGCACATTAGTCATGTGAAAGAAGAATCAGAACAAAAGGGAAAAACCACAAGAAAGAAAAAAAGAGAAAATAGTATGCTTCGATCTGCATACAGACTCCCATAGTTCTTTCTCTGGATATAGATAGCATTTTCCATCATGAGTCTTTTGGAATTATCTTGGAATTAGCTGAGAAGAGCTAAGTCCATCAAAGTTGGTCATTGAACAATGTTGCTGTTACTGTCTACAATATTCTCCTGGTTCTGCTCACTTCGCTCAGCATCAGTTCATGTAAGTCTTTCGAGGTTTTTCTGAAATCCACTTGCTCATCATTTCTTATAGGACAATAGTATTCCATTACATTCATATACCACGACTTTTCAGCCATTCCCCAATTGATGGACATCCTCTCAATTTCCAATTCTTTGCCACCACAAAAAGAGCTGCTATAGATATTTTTGTACATGTGGGTCCTTTTTCCCTTTTTATAATCTCTTTAGGATACAGACCTGGTAGTGGCATTGCTGGATCAAAGGGTATGCACAGTTTGATAGCCCTTAGGGCAGAGGAACACCTCATTTTCAAAGACTGGAGAAAAGGAAGAGAGAATGGGGGATGATGTAAGGGAGTTTTGAGACTGAGAAGGGGTAAGTGGGATCTCATATCAAATGACCTTAATTTTCAGTTGAGAGAGAAGTGTGGGAGATGAGAAGAGTAGAGAGAGTTTGGAGTAGTTACTGCTGGTGTGGCTGCTGTTTTTCTTGGGGCTGCTGTATTTGTGGTGGTGCTGGTGCTGGAGCTGCTGCTGGTTTTTGGTGGTGCCACAGGTGCTGCTGCTGGTGGAGTAGCTGGCAGAGTTGGTGGTTGAGGTGATACTGGTATTGGTGCCGGTGGCTTTCACACTAAATTGTTATTGTGTTGTTGGCATGTAATTAGCGTGTTGTTGCCGGCTTCCACTTCAGAGACCACCTAGTCCAACTCCCTTCTTGAACAGGGAAAAAAAAAACCATCAGAAAGAGACTGACAGAGGTTAAATGACCTCCCCAAAGTCACCCAGACAGAAACCATCAGAGGTGAGATTTGAACCCACAGGAAAAAACAGCAGCACCACCAGTAGCAGAAGCAGCAAGCTCAGCAGCAACACCAGCACCGGTAACACCAACACTGCAAGCACCAGTAAAGTGTTAGCCTCTTACTGGTGTATAATTGCCATGTCATTATTGTGCTAATGATTTTGACACAGCGATATCTGTGAGTAATTGGCATGTTTTTAGCATCTAATCGGTGTGTTACCTTCGATGATGGTGCTGCTAGTGCTAGAGGTGCTGGTGGTGGTGCAAGGGTTGCTGCTGCTGCTGCTTTGGCTGCTTTTCCTCCAGCTCACTCTTGTTTTTGCTGCTGCTGCTTGTGCTAGTGGTGTTATTGGTGCTGGTGTTGCTGGTGCTGGTGGTGCTGCTGACCTTGCTGCTTCTGCTACTGGTGCTGCTGCTGCCGTTTTTCCTGGAGCTGCTGTATTTGTGGTGGTGTCGGTGCTGGAGCCGCTGCTGCTGCTGGTGCTTGAAGTGATGGTGTTACCGGTGCTGGTGGTGCTGCTGTTTTTTCCTGTGGGTTCAAATCTCACCTCTGACATTTTCTGTCTGTGTGACTTTGGGGAAGTCACTTAGCCTCTGTTAGTCTGTTTCTGATGTTTTTTTTTTCCTTGTGCAAGAAGGAAGTTGGACTAGGTGGTCTCTGAAGTAGCTGCCAGCTCTAGGTCCATAATCAGCCTGCCCTCTCCTGCCTTCTTGCCTGAACATAGTCCATCCTTCCATGCCTGGAACTCACACCTGCCACACATATTTCTTTGCGTTGACATCCTCCTTCCTCCAAGATCCAGCTCATCTTGAAACCTGAATTCAGACATCTTGAAACCTTTCCTGAATTCTCCATCTGGAAGCATGGAGAGGCAGCTAGCTGGCTAAGTGGATAGAGGGTTTGGCCTAGCGTCAGGAAGACAGAGTTCAAAGCCTATGTCAGATACTTATTTACTAACTATGAGACCCTGGCCACTAAACCTCTGCCTTACTCAGTTTCTTCAACTATAAAATGAGGATAAAAATAGCATGTACCCCCTAAGGATGTTGTGAGGATCAGATGAGATAATATTTGTAAAGTGCTGAGCAGAATGCCTGGCACATGTGTGGGGTCCACTCTATAAAAGAAAGTAAGGCAGAGCTCTGAGGCAATAGAGGCCCTTATTAAAGGGCCCACTGCCCCCTCTAATGAAGCAGATCTCAGATCTTCCTCATGATCTGAGATGCCTCCTTCCTCCAGGGCCCTAGTTTTATAGTGCTTGATACCCAGATTGTACAGAAAAGACACAGTAAAATACAGAGCCTCATTGGCTGAGAGATCTTGACCTTGATCCACTAGGAGGGTCTACACAAAATGAAGAATTCCACTGTTTGACAAATGAGCCGATGAGCAGACCTCGACAGACCTATCTTGACCTTTCAGGAGGTCCTGCCGACGCCGATGAGCAGACCCATGGGCTGGGCCGATAAACAGATGTCAGAACATCTACACGAGCCAATGGGCCAGTAGACAGGCAGGCCACAGGCCAGCAAAGAGGGTCACTTGTTGGCCAAGTGCTCATGGTCCCCTCCTCATGTTGGGCAATAGAGGGATGATGAGGAACAGAGGGGCAACAAAGATAGCTGGGGCACTTTCCATGTCACTGAGTCACCTCTGCCATGCTGGACTCGGTCACCATAATGAGGCAAAACCAAGGGTGGATGGCCTCTAGTTAGCTTGCTATGATTAAGCAAGTGAACTTATAATCTGCAATTCACAGCTCTGGCACCTAATACGCAGAACTTATAATTACCACCCCTGTGGAATCATATCAGACTGGTTAATACTGATTGGAATAAAATAGAGGTCCAATTAATCATCTATCATATGTGATAATAATTTAATAAATGTTTGTCGTTTTCCTAGAACCCTGCATCAGCTGTCTTTCCTCTGCCTACTACCTTCAATCATACTCACTTGTATGTGGGTCACATTCTCCACCCCAGTAGACTGTGTCATGCCTTTGGTATCCTTAGGGCTGAGCACAGTGCCCCAGAACTTCATCCATCAGACGTTTCAGAGATGTTTGTTGAATTGAATCAAATTTCTGATGCTTCTTATCTCTTGTCTCTGTCTCCCTGCCTCAATTTTGAGGAGTGGCCTTCTGTTTGCAGCAGCACTATAAATATGGCCTGAAATCCCGAGACTGTAAGACTCTCTCCCAGCCCCCAAAGCCAAGCTAGAAATGCAGGGCTCATAATAGACAAAAATCTTGTCTTTACAAGCCACTTACGTGATTGCTCAGACTGTCTGCCTCCTCAGTGGGAGCTGGTCTGAGGCAGGAGTGAGGTACCCAACCTTCAGTAGCTCTCTCGAGGAAAGAGAGAGAGAGGTGAGGAGCTTAGGCCATGATAGAATCCCAAAGAAGTATGACATAGGAGGGCAACCTGAGGACGAGTAAATATCAATGTGTATGTGAAAAAGAACATGACTAAGAGAACCCTTATTGGAGAGGCTGGGAAGTCATCCCACTAACTCTCCTGACTGTGTTTGGGACCAAAGGCCCTTTCTCCCTACTGGAATGGGCCCATCTAAGAACCCTTGAGTACTTGTTATGGGGATCAGGTATGGTCTTGCAAATGCTCATTTCAGGAAATGAGGAAAGAAGGCAGGCAACGTTTCTTTTTTTTTCTTTAAATTTTTAATTTAATTTCATTTTGAGGAGTGCTGTTTCTTAAGTAAACTTTGCTTCTCCCTCAGTGACACTGATAGTGCTTTGCAAACAGTATTTAATAAAGATGTGCTAAATGAAAGACTGAAGAATCATCAGGTTACAGATTCTATGATACCAATGTGTGAATGAATTTTGAAAGAAATATCCTAGAAATTGTCTTGTCATAAAGATAATTCTCTACTCACCCCAAACAACAAAAGGCTTTAGAACTCTGATCAATGCAAGGACCAGCCATGACCGCAGAGGACAATGATGAAGCTGGCCTCCTGCGTCTTGGCATAGAGGCAGTGACTAGAAGAGCAGAATGGCGCACGCATTCCTAGATGTGGCCAATGTGTTAATTTACTTTACATCGATGTGTTACAAGGGGAAGCTCTATTGGTGGTCCAGATGAGGGGAGAGGGGAATTGGTTAAAGGGGAGTGACAGAGATGAAAAAAGGGGGAGCATTAATTTAACAAAGATCACAAGAGACAGCAAAATGGAGTTCAGAATGAGATGCAGAACATGTTTATTACTAACTCAAACAATTTAATATCGTTGTTCAGTCATTCAGTCCTGTCTGGCTCTTTGTGACTCCATGGACCATAGTGTCCCCGGGGTTTTCTTAGCAAAGATACTAGGGTGCTTTGCCACTTTCTTCTCCAGTGGATTAAGGCAAACAATGACTTACCCAGGGTCACATAGCTAGCAAGTATCTGAGGCCAGATTTGAACTCAGATCTTCCAGACTCTTGGCCAACTATCCATTCAGCTACCCAGCTGCCTTTAATATACCCTTCTTTAAAAACAAACTACGTAACAAAAGTTCAGTTTCCCATACAATCCTTTTTTGTTCCTTGTATTTGAATGTTTGTTTAAAAATCATCATCATGATTTAAGAATATGATTTTTTAAAAAGGTTTAAAAATCATAAAGAAAGCTCTAGAAACTGTCAACAGTTGATTCAGTGCATGTTGTCCGAGAGCTGGACTGATGGGAGCACATTGGATCTGCTCCTGCCCATTACAGAGCTCCAGCCTCAGCCCTTAGATCTTGCTGAAGCTGGTCCATTCCCTGGGACATTTGCTCTTCTTTGGTCCCAGGGTTTTCTCCCTTACACTACCTCCTCATCCTTTTGGATTCCTGAGGCCCAGAATGAGCTCCTTCGCTCTTCCTGGCCCTTGGGCCTGCTTGGCTGTCTGGGCACAAGGGTTTGCTACTCCACTCCTTAATTACCATCCCACTTCCTTGCCACCTGCTTCCTTTGTTCCTTTTACCACCCCATCTCCAGACAGGCTCCAAGTGGCCAAGACTATTTTCTAAAGTTTATTCAGAAAGAAAAAGAGGACATTCAAATACAAGGATAAAACACCTAAGAAATATCATTATACATGTAGAAAAAGCTATACTATAGATTACGTGGTTAGCTCGGCATAGACAAGCTTCCAAACTGTCCTACTGTGACATGATTTCCTGGGTCTATTTGTCTCATCCTAATGCTCTCTCATCCTCTGAATCCTTGGAGGTCTTCCCCCAAGGCTGGATGATGACTTATTTGTCATGTTATAGTAGGAATCCTTTCATATGTGGGTTGGACTAAGTGGTCGCTGCAGTCCCTTCCAATTCTCCGGTTCTGTGATCCTGTGAATTCCTCAGAGCTCCAGAGGAGAAGAGCATGCCTGGACAATTTGAGAATTTCCCTACCTGGGAGCTGGATTGAGCTCATTGGTCCATTCTCTAATCCCAAGTTCCCTTTCGGCCAATTGGGAAGTCTCCTGAAGTCCTAGGAGTGCTGTTGCTCTTCCACCTTCAGGCCTACCTCCCCACTGAGCTAACTCAGCATCTTCATCCCTTCCTCAACAAAGAAACAAAAGGAAATAGACAAAGGTAAAGTAGATTTTCTTTCCCTCACATAATTCTACCTAACACATCCCTCTCAAAGTTAACCAAAGGCAGTCCTGTCCCTTATATTCCTCAGCACCCACCTTACCCCTTAGGATGATGGGAGAGGGAGGAAAAGAGGAGAAAGGAGGAGGGACAGAGAGCTGAGCCTCACCTGGACAAACAGGGTCAGACAAACATGGGTTAGCAAACGTGTAAAGCTTCACATTTATAAACCTGTCCCTCTATACCCGTGGACTGTTTGTTTGTCTCTTGTTCTTTTATTTGTTCAGTAAAACTGTTTTCTTTAAGCTAACCAAATATCATTTTACATTTCTCTCATGGCCAAGAGAGCCTGGGGATCATAAGATCATAGATAGAGAGCTGGCAGAGACCTTAGTAGTCATGGAGTCCAGTCTACTCATTTTATATCTGAAGAAACAAGGCTAGAGAGATTAAGTGATTCGCTTAGGATGACATACCTAATAAGCGCCAGAGGCAGGATATGAACCCAGGTCTCCCTGCCTTCAAGTCCATCACTCAGTCCTCTGTACCACACTGCCTGTCAAAGCCAGTGGCCAAGGAAAGGCTGGTGGCAGCCACAAGAAAGGGGCTGCTATTTAGGTGATCTGGTGGTACTGTATATTGCCATCACTATTGATTGTAAAGCCCTTGGCATAACGCCTGGAATACAGTAGACGTTATATAAAGGCTAGCTATTATTTTTTATTTTTGTTGCTAGCATCATCACCATCTTCAACTCTGTTGTTCAACGTTTTTACCAGTGACTTAGATCTCTGCATAGATAGCACACTTCACAAATCACAACCACAGGTTTTGAGCCTCCGTGGAGCCTCCATCACCACCGATATCACCATTACGATCATTATCTTCCTCATCACCACCATTCAAAGAATGCTAAAGTCTCGGAACTGGTGGGGCTTCAGAAGGTGACCCATACCCAAACACCTGAACAGCAATCCCCTCTGAGACATTCAGTTCAATTCAGCAAACATCTACCAAGCACTTACTGTTTGTGAGACCCTATAATAGACGCTAAGGATAACAAAATGCTCCCAAAGAGTTTGCAATGCCCAAGTGGTCACCAGCCTCCATTTAAAGACCTCTAGTGATTGGAAGCTTATTCTCTTCCGAGATAGTCATTCCATTTAAAAAATTTTAGCATGAAACTATTGTTATAAATTTTCCTCAACAATTGAAATGTTAGTTCCACTTGGCTTAATTTTCTTAAATTATACTTTTGATGTATTTTGTATGTTTAATACAAACTGATTATTATAATTTTGAGACAATTATTATATCTGAGGTTTCAAAAAAACAAAACAAAACAAAACCAAGGCACTATTTCTAGAAACACATTATTCAGGAGATGGTTTTGTGTAGCATACCCTCTGGGCTCATTCACACTGGCAAGCTGTGTCGCCATCAGGATGGCTGCTACCTTGAGTTCTAGGGTAATCCTCTGGGTGACTATCCCCCTAATACTATAGTTATTTCTCCTTAAAAACCAGCCAGTAGGTTCAGTTAATTCTCGTTGTTGTTGAGTCATTTTTCAGTCATGTCTGATTCTTCATGACCTTATTTGGGATTTTCTTGGCAAAGATACTGGAATGGTTTGCTATTTTGTTTTTCAGCTCATTTTACAGATGAGGAACTGAGGCAAGCAGGGTTAAGTGACTTGCTCAGAGTCACGCAACTGGTGTCTAAGGCCAGATTTGAACTCATGAAAATGAGTCTCCCTGATTCCAAGGCCAAGATGCTATCCACTGTGCTATCTTGCTGCCCAGTTAATTCTTTAGCAAAGGCATTTACTTGAATGGCTTAGCAAGAAGAGTAGTTATAAAGCAGAAGTCCGGAGCACACTTTCCAACCAATATGCACAGAGTTCATGGAAGGGTAAAAGATGGCATTTAGGAAACACATTCTGCAAAAGCAAGTCACAACATCAGAACTATGGAGCCTTGAGATCCTTCCTTTCTCCGGGGGATCCTCCTGAAGTTTCATGTGGGACATAGCAACAGTGATGGATGAGTTGCTCTGCAGAACTGGTCAGCCTCCTCCCAGGGTGTAACATGTCTGCTAGACAGGTCAATCCACTGTTAGGCTGGGCTCCAGAAAACCTCTCAACCACTGGCCTGCTGCCAGGCTGACCGGTGGCTCACTTTACTGATGGCTACAGTTGCCTGACCTGGGCCAAGCTTCACAAGCTTTGGCTTCTCAGCTGGACCAGCTGAGCCCACTGGGCTTCCTGGGCTCATTCGAGTAGAAAAATCTGGAACTGAGCGAATGACCAGAATAATAACAAATAATATCTAACATTTACATAATGCTTTAAGGTTTGCAAAGCACATTACATATATTATCTCATTTGAGCCTCCCAACAAACCTGTGAATCAGGTGCTATTATTAGCCCTATTTCACAGATGAGGGAAGGTTAAGTGACTGGCCCAAGGTCACACAATCCATTAGAATTTGAATTCAGGTCTTCCTGATGCCAAGTCCAATGTTCTGTCCACTATGTCACTTAGCTGCCACTGAGTAGTTAAAAAAAAAGGCTTTATGTCAACACAGATGGCCTCTAGGAGAGTGCTCCAGGGCAAGTCACTTAACTTCTGTTTGCCTCAGTTTCCTCAACTATAAAATGACGATAATAATAACACCTACCTCTCAAGGTACAAAATGAGATAATATTTGTAAAGCCCTTAGCATAATGCCTGGAATATAGTAGACACTATATAAAGACTAGCTTTTATTTTTCATTTGTGTTGTTATCATCATCACTATCATTGAATCTGTTTTTCAACATTTTAATCAATGACTTGGATGAAGGTGTAGATAGCACACTCCACAAATCAGAAGATGACGCAAAGATTGGGGAGGAGGCAAGAGACAGATAGTAGTCAGTCGACAGGGTCAGAATTCACAAAAATTTCAACAGGTTTGAACAGCAGACCAAATCAAATAAGATTAAATTTAATTAGAATACATGTAAAGCTCTACACGAGTTTGAATAATCAACTGTACAAATATAAGCCAGCAAGCTGTGACTAGACCCATAGGTTTTAATGGACTGCCAAACTCAATATTAATTAACAGTATGACATGGCAGCCAGAAATGCTAATGCATCTCTGGCTCCATTTCAAGCACATACAGGACAAAGGAGATGAGAATCTCCATCTCTTCTCTTCTAGGAAGCCACATCTGGAGGACTCAGCTCAGTTCTGGGACCATGTTTCAGAAAAGACATAGACAAGCTGGTGTGTATATTAAAGAAGGTTACCACAATGGAGAAAGGGCTATAGCTGAGTGGAGAAGATTTAAAGGGATATGATAGCTATCCCCACAAGTTGAAAGAAGCTTCAGTTATACTGAAGATTAGGCTTATTCTGTTCAGGCCCAGAATGAAGCAATGGGTAAAAATTGTAGACAAGCAGACTTAAGCTTGACATAAGGAAAAACTCCAGATGATCAGAATGATCTGGTGGGATGTGATTCTACTATGTAGAGTTTGTTTTCCTTTTGAAATTTATAATAAATTCCAAATGTGATTTTCAAGACTGTCCAGTTTGTTTTTAATTCCTTCCAGCCTTCCTTCTGCTCTCTCTTCATTTGGAGAAGATGTGGAGGTAGGGAGGGAGTGCAGAGCCCTAACTTATCCCTAACCTCCTTTTTCTCTCTTTCACTTCCTTCAATTAAAAAAAAATCTTTAAAAATATGCATTGTCAAACAAAATAAATCATCACTTTTGCCAAACCCAAAGAGGTACATCTCATTTATCCTATTTAATCCACAGCCTCTCTCTTCAGGACATGGGTAATATGCTTCATCATCATTCCTCTCCAAATGTAGTTGGCATTAATTTGATTAATTCTTAAGTTTTTCAAAGTTGCTTGTATTTATAATGTTGTCATTACATTGATTATTCTGGTTCTGCCCACATCACTCCTTTACTATGTATCAGTTCATACAAGTCTTCCCAGGTTTCTCTGAAATTGTCTCTTTCATCATTTCTAATGATACTATAATACATTCATATATCAGTTTTTCCCCAGTTGATGGGTACCCCCTCAGTTTCCAGTTCTTTGCAGCTAAAAAAATTATTATAAATATTTTTTGATATATGGGTCATTTGCCTCTTTCATTGATCTCTTTGGGACATAAGCCTTGTAGTGGCATCACTGGGTCAAAGGCTATGTGATGTTCAGTGACTTTCTGGGCATAGTTCCCAACTGTTTTCCTGAATGATTGAGCCAATTCACTGCTCTTCCAACAGTGTACAAATAGGCCTGTTTTCCTGTGGCCCTTTTTATCAGATGTCTTTATGAAGTGACTGGATGACCATTCACTAGGGTTTAAAGAGTCCTTAGTCAGGTGTGAGTTAGTCTAGACCTTTTTTAAAATTAAATTTTATTTTATATTCAGTTCTGAATTCTTTCCCTCTCTCCCTCCTCCTTCTCCACCTACCAAGAAGGAAAGAAAAACAAAACCCATTACAAATATGAACAGAAAACAAATTTCCACATTAGCCTTGTCCAAAAAAAGAAAAAGAAAGAAATGAAAATATGTTTCAGTCTGCCCTCTGAGTCTGTCAGTTTTTTATGTGGTAGTGGATAGCATGTTTTATTATGAATCCTTTGGAACTGTAATGGGTCACTGTGTTGATCAGTTACTAAGACTTTCAGAGTTGATTATCTTTACAATATTGCTGTTACTGTGTAAATTGTTCTCCTGGTTCTGCTTACTTCACTTTACATCAGCTCAAATAAGTTTTCCCAGGGTTTTCTGAAACTATGCCTTTCATGGTTTCATAGAGCATGCTAATATTTCATCACATTCATATACTGTATGTATGTATATATTTACATATGTATGTATATGTACTGTATGTACTTGTTCAGCCATTCCCCAGTTGATGGGCATCCCCTCAATTTCCAACTCTTTGGCACCATAAAAAGAGTTACTATAAATTCCTTTGATCTTTTTGGAGTATAGACCTAATAGCAGTGTTACTGGATCACAGGGTATGCACAGTTTATTAGCTTTTAGGGTACAATTTCAAATTGCTCTTGAGAATGGTTGAATTAGTTCACAACGCCATCAACAATGTATTAGTGTCCTAATTTTTCCACATCCCCTCCAGCATTTGTCATTGTCCTTTTCTGTCATCTTAGCCAATCTCAGAATTGTTTTAATTTGCATTTCTCTAATTATCAGTGATTTAGGGCATTTTTTTTTCATTTTTCAGGTGCTTATTGATAGCTTGGCTTTCTCTCTCTGGAAGCTACTTATTCGTATCCTTTGACCATTTGTTGAATAGAGAAATGTTAGATTAGATCTTAACCTGCAGGGCATAAATAAATTTCAGGAAGTCTCTCAAAGAGTTGTATCTTTATTTTCATTAACCTTTAACTGAAATTTAACATTTTCTCTAATTATATGAAAATATTCTGAGAGGAGCTCACCAAACTGCCAAGGGGGCCCATAACACAAAAAAGATTAAGAACTCCTGGACCTTCCAGCTCTTTGATTCTGTGAAGCATCTACTATGCCCAGCACTTAGCAAAGTGCTTAGCACATAGTAGGTGCTTAATAACTGTTTATTGACTGACTGCCTGACTACTATATGCTGGAAGTACAAACAGTGAAAAATCCCTGCTCTGGAGAAATTAACATTCCACTGGAGGCACCTGTCATTAGGATAGTGAGCATTATTTTAGAGCTAGGAGGAAACCTAGAGGTCATCTAACAATCCAACCCCTCCATCCCGTTTTGTAGAAGAGAATGCTGAGTCTCAGAGAAATTAAATGACTTGCCCAAGACCACACAGGTGGTAAACGGCAGAGCTGAGATTTGACCTGGGCTCCCATACTCCAGGTTCAGCACTCTTTGTTATGCCAAGATGTATCCCGTATCTTTCAGTCATATGGCTTTTCCTCCATATTCCCAATCAAAGAGTCTGGCGGCCAGGAAAGCCAGGAGGAAGCTGCTGGACAAATTCCAGATTGAGGTGATAAAAGCCTGAACTAAGGTCCTAGCACTGAAAGGAAGGGATCCCACCCATCTGACAAATACTATGAAGTACCTACTATGTGCAGAGCACTTGGTTCTAGGCTGGAGGAAGATTCAGAGCCTTAAGATTAAAACTTGAGCTTGTTCCCTCTCCTGAGTTCCAGTTTCTTATACTAGAATCACAGGATTTAGGTCTGGAAACTGTGGTATGGTGTAAAAACACACGGGCTCTGGGGTCAGGGAATCTGGGTTCAGATCCTGCTTCTGTTGCTTACTGCCTGAGTGACTTTGGGCAAGTTACTTGCCCTCATCTTAAAGAAGAAGAAACTGAGGCCCAGGCAGGCTGCCTTGCCAGAGGCACACAAGCGGTCAAACCCCCTAGCAGAGACAAAGTTTTCTTCTGGGTCACATCACTTTCACATTCAAATCCTATGACTCTAGTGTAAAAAGAATCCAGGAGGGAGGCCAAGCTCAGGTTGACACATACTGATTGTCTGACCATGGGGTGCTCTAGATCTCCTTCTAAGTGTTCTAGGCCACCCTTTAGGTGCTCTAGGCCACCTTCTAAGTGCTCTAGGTAACCCTCTAAGTGCTCTAGGCTACCCTCTAAGTGTTCTAGGCTACCTTCTAAGACCATAAGCAGTAAAACTGCCTTGGTCGGGGGGGGATTTCATCATCAGAGAGTTTCTATATCAAGGAAACCACAGGTTCAGTTTCTAAGTCCCCAATAGGATCATAGATTTAAAGCTAGATGTTGCCTTAAAGATCATCGGGTCCAACCCCCTTAGCTTACAGATTAAGAAACTGAGTTCCCAAAAGGAAAAGTGGCTTGCCCAAAGTCACCCAGGCACTAAGCAATAAAGCTGGGATACGAACCTCCTCCTTTGATTCCATGAGCAGCACTTTTTCTATCAAGACATGTTGAGCTTGAGCTGCAAAAAGGACATTTAGGTAAGAATATCCAGCAGGCATTTGATGCTTTTCAAGGTTAAAGCTCAGGAGAGGAACCAGGACTAGAGGTGTAGATTTGGGAGTCACTCTCAATGAGCTGCTAGTTGAGGCCACAGTATTTTCTGAAATCCACAGGCTGCTTTAAGAATCCCCAGCAATATCTTCCTAAATGAACCAGTAGCTTCAAAGGAGAAAGCCAGCCTGGGAACTACCCTTAGGATGTGCAATAAGAAAGTCTGGGTACCACTAAAACAGCATGGTTGCTATAAGTAAACCTAGGAGCCTTTGAAGGATGCATAAAATGGTAAGGCAAGATGGACTGTGCTATTTCGCATACTTTGGAGGTGGGAAAACCTGATACTTGAAGACAAGATTATATTGTGGATTCATAGACATTATTGGGGAAAAGGAATGGGTGATCACTCTAATCAGGTCTCCTCTTTATTTCTCATAGGTACCATCATCTTATTCTTATTCCTTTCCATGTGCAGTTGATTGTTTGAACCCAAGTTGAAGACTTTACATTGATCTCTATGAACTTTAGTCTTATTAGATGTAGTTAACTGTTCTTAGCCTTTTAAGATCTGTTGCGTTGCTGATTCTGTCATCCATCACTTTAGCTATCTCTTCCAGCTTTATGTCATCCACAAAATGGTTTCCACAAGCATGCCATTGTACCCTTACCTGGGAATTCCATGGAGGTTGATAAAGATAGAGATGCCTTGAAAAGGACTCAGGGGCATGGGCTTCTGCTCGCCATGTCCCATGAAAGCTAAAGAAGCCAGTGGAAGAGTTTTCCATGTAACAATGGTTTGGGTGAATTGGGAAGATGGAGCTTGGTTTCAAACTTTTATGAATTCATACAAGTGTTGAATCTGACCAATTATCTCCACATGCCTTATTTAGGTGAGTCTCTCCTCTATTTCTCAGTATCAAATTTTGCAAGCTGAACACCCAGATCTTGCTTCTCACTGGCCTTGTTGTGAGTCTCTCATTGTGACCAGAGTCCATTGCATCTGTGGCTGAATTTTGCTGTTACCTCTTTCTCCCTCTTCCAGACCAGGAGGGAGCAACAAGCATTTATTAAGCACTCTCAAGGAGCTTACATTTTAATAGGAGAAGAGAGCACTGAGGATGTCTGGGTAACACTAAAACAAAAAGCAAAAAAGGAGCTGAAAAGTGGGGGAGATCAATCAATAAACACCTGTTATGTTGCAGGCACTGTGTTAGGTTCTAGGTATACAAATACAAGCAAAAAAGAGAGAAAGCCCCTGCCCTCAAGGCGCTTACATTCTAATAGGGGAAGGTAGAGCACAAAAAGAAGCTGGAAAGTGAAGGAAATAAAAGTACCCCTCTCAGGGGCATGGTTTTAAAGTCCAGAAAATCAGAAACATAGCCCATAGAGGAATAAAGGTTGGCCAGCCTGATCCCTCCACAAAATGGAGAGTAGTGAGAGAGGGGAATAAGAAGCAAGCATAGAAGAGAGCAGGGATAGCAAAGGGATGTACTAGGATGAGAAATCCACAGTGACAATTGGGAGGCCCCAGGCACAGAAGGAGGTAATGAAGTAATGAATGAATGCATGGGGTTGGCCTACTTACTATTCCTTGTAAATGACACTCCATTTCCCATTGTCCAGCCTTTGCACAGATTGCTCCCACAAGGCCTTCCATGCCAAGAATGCAGTCCCTCCTCATCTTCACAAATCTTCAAGGCTCAGATAAATGAGGCCCTTCTTGATCTCCCCATTGTTAGACCCATCCTCACTCAATCTGATATTATTTTGAATATAGTTTGAGTTTACTTATCTCTGTCCACAGTGTTTCTTATTTCTCTCTGTTAAGTGCAGGTGTCCTAAGAGTGACAGTTTCACATCTCATCCCCTCCTTCCAGGCTATTTGTCCTGCTTTGGCTCATCCTTCATAGCCATTGTCCTATAGAAAAGGGGCCAGCCATCTCTACCAGCTCCCACCCTACTGCCCCCCACAGGCCAGGTAAGTCAGCCTAGCTGAAGCAGCAAAGCACTCTGGGAGAGAGACAGGACATCAGCATGTGCCAGGAAAATCAAACCACCACCACCACTTGACCATCTCCCCCAGGACCCTGATGGAGATAGTCAGGACTCTGACTCCAAGAACCTTGATAATATCAATGCTTCTAGCCTAGTGTCAATTCACCCTCAGAAAGTGATGTGTTTTTATCAGTAAAAATCACATTGAAGAAGAGCCATTATCCTCTGTTTTGCTGCTATGCTATAAGTACCCTTGGACCTCTCCATCTAACTTGCAGCTTAAACTTCCCATATGTGTTGTTTCTCCCATTGGAAAGTGAGCCCTTTGAAGGTAAGGACTGTCTTCCTCTGTTCTTTGTATGTCCAGCACTTTGCACATAATAAGCACACAATAAATGCTTTATTCATTCATTCTGTCTTTGCATCCCCAGGATCTAGCACAGTAAACTGGTGGAATTGAAGTGAATGAAGAGCCAGATTGAGGTAGATTGTTGTTGTGGGTATAGAAAAGGGGATGTGGTTGCAAATATTTACTACAGAGAGAGTGAGGGTGGAGGTGGAAGGGAGTGCAGGGAATATGGTTGGTCACATGGCATGTATAGAGTGCCATAGCTACAATGTGCAGATTGTCTGCACTGTCATCTACAGTATTGCCAGCTTCTATGTCCGTCTCCTCCCACCTGCTGTTCTGCTAAGGGTTTAACCAGTTTTCATTTCTCCCCTATCACCTGCAGAGCAAAATGGTGATCCTCCAGATCCCAAACCCAAGTCACATTCTAGGTAGGAATCAAGTAAGTCCACAGGGCCAAAGCATCATTGAAGGTTTTTGTGAAAATCCCAGGAAGACCTTCAGAAAGGGAGGAATCAGCTACCAGCTCTGGTTGAGACATTGTGGGAGATGACTTTGGGTGGGGGAAAAGGAATTGCTCTTGCCAGGGATCTCTGTAACACTGAAAAAGTAGGTGAAATTTGTCTCTGATCCTCCTGAGTGACCTGTTCCTTTGTTAGTTTCTAAAGATGAATTGGGGGAAGAGTCCATGACCAAACAGGGGAGAAAGAGGATCATAGAAGATAAAATAGACAATTTCAATTACATGTAATTAGAAAGGTTTTGGACAAACAAAACCAGTGGAGTTAAAATTAGGAAGGAAGCAGATAACTGGGGGAAAATCTTTGCAACAAATTTCTCTGGCAAAGGTCCCATTTCCAAGACATAAAAGTAATTGATTCAAATGTATAAAAATAAAAGTCATTCCTCAACTGACAAATGGTCAAAGGATCAACAGGCAATTTTCTAAGGAGTTCATTCAAGCTGTCAAGAGCCATATGAAAAAGTACTCCAAATCACTAATAATTAAAAAAATGCAAATTGAAACAACTCAGAGATTCCATCTTATACTCAACAGATGGCAAAGCAGACAAAAAAGGAAAACAACAAATGTTAAAGGAGCCATGAGCAAATGGGCATTTTAGCCAGTGGTTGGTGGAAGTGTAAATTGGCCCAGCTATTCTGGAAAGCAATTTGGAACTATCCCTGTTCCATCCCACCCCCACCCCCCCCATCACTAAACTGTGCACTGGTCTAGTAATACCACTACTAGCCCCATACCCCAAAGAGAAAGGAAAAGGATCTATATGTACAAAAATATTTATAGCAGTTCTTTTTATAATGTCAAAGAACTAGAAACTAAAAGAAATGGCTGGAGGGATTATGGTATAAGAATGAAATGGAATACTATTGTGTTACAAAAAATGATGAAAGGAATAGTTTCAAAAAAAATTAGAAGATTTGTATGAACTGAATAGAATGAAGTGAACAGAAACCAGAGAACAATTCACACAACATTGTAAATATAAACAACTTTGAAAGACTTAAGAATTCTGATCAATGCAGCTATCAACCAGGATTCCAGAGGACCTGTGATGAAACATTCTACCTATCTCAGACAGAGAAATGAGGGGCTAAGAGTGCAGATTGAGACAGAGTTTTGAAATATAATTTCAGATAATGCAAAAATATGTTTTGCTTAACGATATGTATTTGTTACAATGGTTTCATTTTTCTTTTTCCCAATGGAGTGGGAAGGTGGGGGAGAGAAAATAAATTTCTAATTAAAATAAATTTAATTAAAAAAATAAAGATAATCTAGTGTAATTTCTTCATTTTACACATGGAAAGACTGAGGCTCAAAGAGAGAAAGGGACTTGGCCAAGGTCATTGAATACAGTTGAGGTCTGCTTTCTCTGCCCCATTCCTTCGAGCTCCTTACTGCTTTGACTTACCAGGTCCAGGTGGGCTCCCCTGGCCATATTTTCTTGTGACCCCACAGAAACCAGATGGGTTCTCCACCCTCTCATCCTTTGGACCCAACAAGCTCCCCAGACTTCCTTTGAAACTGGCTCCCTTTATCCTACAACCATCCCAGCCTGCCTTAGCATTTGGCTCCTGAGACTCCCCTCACCCCAAAGCCTCAGGCAGTCTCCTCCTCTCCCTCTTCAAGACCACATAGCAGCTAGAGTTGCCCCAGAAGTAAGCTCACACCCTGAGCAGACATCTCCCCCTACCCCTTCCTTTCCTCCTTTCCTCTCTCTAGCCTCCATCACCCACCACCCGCAGCCCTGGAATTCCTCCTCTCCATGTGCACCCCACCCCACCCTTCCCCGATCTGTCCCCGTCCCATATCGGAGGATACGGCGGTGAAAACCCAGAGCGCAGGAGGCTGACTCCTCCGCAGCTAGGCTAGCGGACTTCTTTGTCCCCTCTTCTCTACTCCATCTCGTCCCGTTGGTGGCTGCCAATCACACCCCGCCCCTTTCTAGCCTTCTCCTTCTCCCAGCCGGCAGAGCCGCGGAAGACTCGGTGTCAGTTGCTGGAGCTCCGGACGCTTGCCTGACAGAGGAGGTGACTAGGGTCCTGTCCCGAGGTCCGACCGGTCCCTTCTGGGCCGGAAACAGAGAGGTAAGAACCGCGAAACGCTTGAGGTGCCTGTCGAGCTGGCGGGACATGGGAGTGTGACATGGGAGTATGCGGGCTGGCCCCCTGTGTCTACCTGTGTGTGTACGTGTGTGCCGTGGGGAGGGTACCTGGCATTGGTGATGTAGGTGCACAGGGTTTGGACTGCAGTAGTCAGGCCCTATGGGGAACAGCCGTGAGTGTAGCGAAGCCACATTGTGGGTTTGTGTTGTGTTGTGTGAGCAAGTTTGAACCTGGGCTTTTGTGTAAGTATAAGTAAGGTCACGAGTGATTTTTCTATAGTGCGACAGGAATGTGCAATGTTATGTAAATGTGTGTGGGGTACAAGTGTGTAGAGTGTATATGTGTGAAGTATAGTGATAGGGTCTGTGGTTGTATTTCCTACGTGAAGGCATGATGCCTATGGGTGGTATGCGAATAGTGGGAAATAGGTGCATATTGTTCGTGTGTGGATTTTGCTTTGTTTGAGTCATGAGGTCATAGATTTAGGTCTGGAAGGGACCTTCCCTCAAACCCTCTTCCTCAATTTACCCATCAGGAAATTGAGGCTCAAAGAATCTAAGTGACTTGCAAGATCCCATAGATAATAAATGCTAGAACAGGGTCTCGCGTGTAAGTATGGTGTGGTGCTTTTACAGTGGGTTAATGGTTATCAGTTTGTTCTCTGTGTGCATGTGGAGGTGTACAATTGTGTGTGTGTCTGTGTGTAGTGGGAGTTGTGCATGTTTGTGTGTGCAGTGGCTTGTAGTGTCCTTGTGTGGTGGTGTACATGTGATGGGAGATAAAGGGAAGAAGAGAGTGCGTATGTATATGCACATATTCGTGTGTGCATGTGTTTTGAGGCTGTGGGGAGCATTCATTTGAAGGGCTAGAAGAAAGAATGCATTCTTCAATTGTGCTTCTAATAATAATAAGCAGGTGTATAGTGCTTAAAGGTTTGCAAAGTACTTTATATAACATTACCTCATTTCATCCTCATGACAACTCTGTAAAAAACTGAGGCTAAAAGAGGTTAATTGACTTGCCCAAGGTCACACAGCCAGTAAAGTCTGAGGAAGGATTCATACTTGGGTCTTCCTGACTCCAGGTCCAACACTATCCATTAAATCATCTAGCTGCCTTTATTCATTCAACAAACAATTATTGTGGCTACTCCGTGCAGAGCCAAGTGCTTGGCTGGTCGGGGAGCAGAATGGAAAGGGGCAGACTATGCCTTTCATTGTACAGAAGAGGAGCCTGAAGTCCTGGGAGGAGAAGGGGCTTGCCTAGGGTCACACAGCAAGCTAGTGACTTTAATTATATCTCTACTCAGTAGACACCAAAATCTCATTTTACTAGCACTAGTTAATCTAGAGGTCAGCTTCATTTCTCTGGGCCTCAGTTTCCTCATTTGTAAAATGAGGGAGTTGGACTAGATGATCTCTAAGCCCCGCCCCCCCAGCTCTAAATTTGTGATGCTAGGAAATCATTACTGGCTCCCTCTTGTGCATATCATCTATTAAGGCGACATCTGAGGAGACAGCTTGGGGTAATAGCTAGAGAGTTAGACCCAAACCCAGGAAGATCTGGGCTTTAAGCCTGATCTCTCACATATTCTGGCTGTGTGAGTGTGGGCAAATCATTTACCCTCTTCATGTCTCAGGCAACTTTGTTAGACAACAAATCGGTGATCAGGTGCTGATCCAAATAGAGAGTTTGTCATTTGGAGTGACACACATACACACATACACACGTATATTATATATATATATTATATATTTGGAAATATAGATTACGTATATAAGAAAAAGTGTTATATATTAGGAAATATGTATAATATATATATTAGGAAATATATATGTAGGAAATCACAGGGCCAGTTAAAAAAAACCTAAACCCCTCAAGAACCATATTCTCTCCTTAAACCATCTCAATGGGTAGAGAGCAGGTAAACTGAGGAAGTTCTCAAATGGATTCATGAATTCATCCCATAAATACTTATTAAGCACCAATGGAATTTGAAATTCTAGCAGGGGGCTAAGACACCAATGTCGATAAGAAGCAGAGTTACAGTGGTAAGAGTGGGTTCAAATCTCACCTCCCACACTTATTAGCTGTGGGTCTGTGAACAAATCACTCCATCTCTCTAAGCCTTCATTTCCTCCTCTATAAAAATTGGACTCGATGGCTAGTCCCTTCCATCTCTGAGTTCTATGAATCTACAAGAGCTAAATTTGGAGTCAGAAGACCTGGAGATGCTACTTATTACTGCCCTTCTCTGGACCTCAGTTTCCGCCACTAAAATGAGAGGGTAGTTCTAGACTGTGGTAGAAAGCACAGATTTGTAATCAGAGGGGCAAGATCAAAAGCCAGCTCTGTTGCTTACTAGCTGTGGGACCTTGGACAAGTTCCTTCCTTTCTCTGGTCCTCACGTACCTCTTCTATAAAGTGAGGGAGGCTGGACTAGATGGTCTGAGGTCTCTTTCAGCCCTAAATTTATCATCCTATATATAATATATATCCTATATATATAATATATAATCTATATCCTACTGTGGACAGAGAGGCCTATATTTGTCCAGTGGAGGAGAGAGAAAATACAGATAGTCTCTACCTTTATCGATTTCAGAGACCACAAAAATGATTCATTCCTACTTCTAAGTTCTCTCCCTCTCCCTCTCCCTCTCCCTCTCCCTCTTCCTCTCCTTTTCCCTTTCCTTTTCCTTCTCTCTCTCCCTTTCCTTCTCTCCCTCTCTGACTCCCTTTCCCTCTGTCCTTCTTTCTCTCTCCCTCTCCCTCCATTCCTCCCTTCCTCCCCCTGTCTGTCTCTCTTTGTCTCTGTCTCTCTCTTTGTCTCTGTCTCTGTCTCTCTGTCTCTCTGTCTCTGTCTCTGTCTCTCTCTCTCTCTCTCTCTCTCACACACACACACACACATACATGCACACACATACACACATACACACACACACACACACCTACAGAGTCAGACCCCAAGCATCCACCACTTCCGAAAATTCCCATTAATCTATATGTCTCAGGGAGGGAGAGAGAGTGAGATAAATTCTTTCTCCCTTGGGTGAGCCAGGCTAGCCTGGGAGTCCTTTTGGAAGGTGAGAACTGAGGCCCAGAGAGGGATAAGAACTTGCCTAGGGTCACACCACTAGTAAGGGCTGCCAGGAGATGAGGCCCTTCCTCCCTCTCCAAGGAGTGTTTTTTGCCCGGCAGGGCAAGATTAGGACCTGAGAATGAGCAGGATTTCCCAGTTTGGAGAAGGTAGACTGTGAGCCCAGAGGGAGGGAGAGTGAACACAGGGCTGAGATCAGAGTAAATAGGGGCAAAGCTAAATATATCACTCTCATGGTTCCAGACTTTGAGATTTGGGGAGGAAGGGGGGAGAGTGCTAGGGTATGCAAAGAATCTTTAGCAAAGCAGTGGTTTCAGCCTGGCCATGGATGTGTCCAGAGCCCAGCCTGGGATTGAGGAGGTGCTGGCATCTGCCTAATAAATGGAGGCTGTAGGCTTAGTGAATAGATAGTAGGCAGGAAAAACAGCCTATTTACAAAATTCATACGAATAATTTATAGTTTTATAATAGCTCATATGTCCAGAGATATTTGAAGTTTAGAAAGTGCTTTCCTCACAACAACTCAGATGATAGGAGGGACAAGAAATGGCATTATCCCCATTTTAAAGAGAGGGCTTAGACTGAGAGTGAACTGACCCACTGCTGGAGACACACTAGTGAGTGGCAGAGGTGGACTTTAGGAATTGGTGGGAATTCAGCAGGTGAAAAGAGAAGGAAGGAAGAGAGAGAGAAGGAAGGAGGGAAGAAAGGAGGGAGAGAAGGAAGGAAGGAGGGAGGGAAGAAAGGAGGGAAAGAAGGAAGGCAGGCACTGTAAGAGCTGGGGATAAAATACAAGGAAAAAGAAAGACAGTCTTGCCTTCAAGGACTTATATTCTTTTTTTATTTTTGAAATGAATTTATTTTTAGTTTTCAGTATTCACTTCTACAAGATTTTGAGTTCCAAATAGCCTCCCTATCTCTCCCCTCCCCCACCCCAAGACATCATGCATTCTGATCCCTTCCTCCAGTCTGCTCTCCCTTCTATCTCTGTCCCCCTCTTATCCCCTTCCCTTCTATTTTCCTGTAGGGCTAGATAGATTTCTATACCCCATTGCCTGTATGTCTTATTTCCCAGTTGCACTTAAAGACAATTTTTAACATTCATTTTTAAAACTTTGAGTTCCATATTCTCTTCCTTCTTCCCTCCCCACCCACCTTCATTGAGAAGGCAAGCAATTTGATGTAAGTTGTACATGTGTAGTCATGCAAAAGACTTCCATAATAGTCATGTTGTGAAATACTAACTATATTTCCCTCCATCCTATCTATTCCCGCCCCCCCCCCATTTATTCTATTCTCTCCTTTGACCCTGGTCCATCTCAAAAGTGTTTGCTTCTGATTACCTCTCCCCCCATTTGCCCTCTTTTCTGTCATTCCCTCCCCCTTATCCCCTTCCTCTTTATTTTCCTGTAGGGTAAGATAGATTTCCATACCCAACTGAGTGTGTATGTTATTGCCTCCGTCAGCCAAATATGATGAGAGTAAGGTTCCCTCATTCTCTCTCACCTCCTCCCTCTTCCCTTCCACTGCAAAAGCTTCTTCTTGCTTCTTTTATGTGAGATAATTTACTCCATTCTACCTCTCCCTTTCTACTTAAGGAGCTTATATTTTAATGGGGGAAGACAACATGCAAATAGGACCTGGAAAGCAGAGGTGAGGAGGAAGTAGGGGATGAAGGATTTTGAAGTCCAGAAAGTCAAGAGCAAAGCTGAGAAGGGAACGAAGGCTGACCCACTTGGGCTCCTCCACAAAATAGAAGCCCGAGGAAGGATTCAGTAATGGGAGAAGCGGGTTGGCCTGAGAAAGGAACATAAAAAGGTGAGCAGGCCAAACAGATGGTTGGCTATCCCAGGGCAAGGAGGCTCCTGGTGCTGAGACATGGGATAAAATGGTATTAGGGAAGGCAGAGTTAGATTTTGGAGAGATTAAGGAATTCTGCTATCTGCAGGACCACAACTCTAGAACTGGAAGAGTCCTTGGAGACCACTTATCCCAACCTCCTTATTTTACAGAACTTGAAAGCCTTTAAGTTAAGGGATTTACCCAAGCTTGTAGAAGTAGTAGGTGGCAGAACCCTGGCCCTCTGACTCAACAATCCTTTTTCCACTGCACTTTGAGAGATTTAGTCCAGCTCTGACTGTTACTAGCTGTGTTAATGGAAGATTCTAAACTTTATAGGAAGTAGGGAGCCATTGAAGAGCTGTGAGCAGAGGAGCAGGACATGACTAGATCTTTGTGGAAGGGGAATTAATGGAGCAGCATATGATGGATAGATTAGGAGATGAGAGTAGAGTCAGAAGGACCTATTAGGGAGTCATTATAATAGTCTAGACAGGCAGTAATTAGGGTAGCTGGGGTGAGAATGAGGAGAGTAATAGATCTAGAGACAGACAATCTAGGTTCAAATATAACTCTGCTACCAGATGCAGTATGGAGTAGAGGATAAGGCAGTGGACTGGAGTCCAAAAGACCTGGATTCAAATCCTAGGCACCTACTAACTGTGTGACCCTGGACAAGTGAGGTCACTTGTCTGTGTCTCAATTTCCTAATCTGGAAAATGAGGCGGCTGGACTTGACTTCTTTGGCCCCTTCCAACTCTAAATCTACAATCCTTTGCTATCCCACCTGTGTAACCTCAGACAAATCTCTTCACCTACTTGATTCTTACTTTCCTTCTGTTTGTTTACTTTTTTTTTCTCCCAAGGAGAATGATCCTCAGATTGGGAAAGTTAGAACAAAAATGGGCAATGAGGACTTGAAACCAAAGACAAGTGGGGAGGTGGTTGGATAGCTCCTGGCTGCCCTCAAAGAGCCCACCATGAGCTACGTCCCAAGAAATTGGAAGAACTGGTGGGTGTCATTACTAAGCCAGTGATCTCTGAGGGATCATGCAGAATGTGAAGCTTCTATGCTGTTTTCCAAAAAGGGAGGAAAGTGGATTCTATGAATTGGACCTGGTTCTGTCTTTTCCCTTCCTTCATCTACCTCTTTTTTTTCCCCCAGTATAGCTTTAAAAATGCCATCTCATTGTCTTGTATATACATCATCAAACTCAGCTCATTCTGAGCATCAGCATCCCAACACTATTCTTCCAGGATTGTGGCCATAATTAGGTGTTGATCCTCCATTACCTGTCATCTTAAGTTCATATTTTTGAAGAAAAGTATCTTTTATTTTTATATCACCTTCATTTCCAAATATATCCCTTCCCCTTCTCCTCCTCAACGAGCCATGTTGTTGTTCAGTCGTGTCTGACTTCACGACCCCATTTGGGGGTTTTCTTGGCAAAGATACTGGAGTGGTTTGCCATTTCCCTCTCCAGCTCATTTTAAAGATGAGGAAACTGAGGCAAACGGGGTTAAGTGATTTGCCAGGGTCACACAGCTAGTAAGTGTCTGACATTTGAACTCAAGAAGAGGAATCTTCCCAATTCCAAGACCAGTGCTCTGTCTACTGTTCCACTTAGCTGCTACCTAAAGAGTCATCCTTTGTAATAAGGAATAAAAAAAGGAGAAAAAGCAGCTCAGCAAACTTAACCAACATATTAACTGAGTCTGAGAGTATACTCAGTGTTCCATGTCTTCAGTCCCTCACCTCTGCAAGGAATGAATGAATGAATTAATGAATGAAGAAAGGAAAAAGCATCTATTAAGTCCTTACTACATGCAAAGCACTGAGTCAAGTACTAGGGATACAAAAAAAAAAGGCAAAAATACAGTTGCTTTTCAGGATGCTGGCTGTGGTGGGGTAGGCTGGAAGTTGGACCAGTGGGTACATCAGGGCCAGCCTTGGTCATTATAATTACACAGCATTCAATTTGGAAGACTTTCTTGATTTTTCCCTTTATATTTATGTACATGTCTTTTAAAAATACAAGTTGGAATTTTCTGTTCATCCATTTGATTCTTTAAGGCAACTCCTCATTGGATTTATTTATGCTTGTGTCTCCAGAATTTCATTCTTGAGTTCTTCACCTTCTGAGGCCACAGAACAATGGAGGTCAGCCAAAGTCTTACTTGCAAAGGAATTTTTATCTATGAGTTCTTTGAAAGTTGGCATCCTCAAAGAAGGTGTGCCTGTCAGGATGACTTGACTATTCAGCAAACATCTCGATCCAAAACCTTCACTGGGTGTCTATTGTGAGTGCATCATGTTCTGGGTACTGAGGAGACAGGTGTTTCCAAGCCCAGTTCCCTTACTCATGGAGCTTACAATTTATCGGGTTGAAACGAATTCACAAGTAACTCTAGGTTGTCACAAACTCTGAGTTGGCCCGGAGGCTGTCTCCCAAGGGTCTTGTCATTTCTGCTTCTCCATTTTTTCCACTTAATTTGTCAGCATTTCGTCTCACTTCCTCCTCAGGAATGAAACTGTCAACAAGACAAAGGGACACCAGACCCATCTTCCATTTCTCATGGGTATTGTTTATCTGGGTCAAGTGACTTGACTCCATTACACCTCACCTGTCTGGGCCCCAAATGGACTCGATGACCAATCGACTAAAGCCATGAAGGCCAACATATGTTAAATCCTGAAGCCAGGTGTCTGCATTGGTGTGTGTGAGTTTAAGTGTATGTTTGCGTGTGTAAGAGTAAGTCCATATGTGTGCAAGGCTGTACATGGGGTCCAAGGGGCTCCAGCTCTATATGATTTAATGCAGATTCCCATCCCCTTTTCCTCACTTCCATGGGTCTCTCAGTCTGACTCTCCCCAGGGTTGGTACCTGCTGCATCCTCATTCCTTCTTGTGCCTCCAGGTCTTTGCATACACCCAGGAAGTGTCTGAGGTCATACATTGTTCCATATTGGATCATAGACCTAGAGCTGGAAGGGGCCTTAGAGGATCATTGAGCCCAACTCCATCATTTTACAGATGAGGAAACTAAGGTCTATGAAGATTAAATAACTTGCTCAACGACAGACAGCTGATAAGTGTCAGAGGTGGGATTTGAACCCAAGTCCTCTGATGCCAAGCCAACATGGAGGTTAAAAAAGGTCTTGATAGCAAAAGAAACGTGAATCACCATATATACATGGGTTTGAGAAATCCCAGGAGGGCATCTAGAACAAGTCCTACCTGAATGTATGGGAATCTCCTAGACAACATCCCTGGCAAGTGGCTGTCCAGTCTCTGCTCAGAGACCTCCAGTGATGGGCATATGACCTCAGCTCTAGGGCCCCTCTAATTCTATGACCCTATGAACCGGAGGCAGATTATTTCCCTTTTGGACAGTTCTGATTATTAGGAATGGCAGCTAGTTGGTGCAGTGGATAGATCACAGAGTCATCTCCCTGAGTTCAAATCTGGCCTCAGACACTTACAAACTGTGTGACCCTGGGCAAGTCACTTAACCTTGTTTGTCTCAGTTTCCTCACCTATAAAATGAGCTGGAGAAGGAATGGCAAACACTCCAGTATCTTTGCCAAGAAAACCTCAAATGGGGTCACAAAGAGTCAGAAGTGAATGAAAATGACTGAACAATAACAACAAATTATTAGGAGGTTAGTCCTTGCATCAGGCAGAAATCTGCCCCCCCAGCCCTTAGACTTCTACTCATTACTCTGAATTCTTACCAAGCAGAACAAGTCTAACCCCTCTTCCACAATACTCTCCACAAATACTTGAAGATTGTTACCATCACTTCCTGACCTGGCCCCTCCCCAAGTCTTCTCTTCTCCAGGCTAAACTTCCCCAGTTTCTTTGAGTCCTCTTTTGGACACTCCAGCTTGTGTTTCCAAAAATGTCACAGCCAGAAATGCAGACAGTGTTCTAGCTGAAGGCAGACAGAGGTTGAATACAGTGTGACTCACACGTCTCTCATTCTAGATACCATCACACAACACAGTCTAGAATCGTGATCACTTTTTTGGCTGTCAGTTCACATTATTGACATATTTTTGAGCTTCTGGTCCACTGAGACCACCAGATCTAGGAACTAGTGTCTAACTACACCTTCCCACACTGTACTTGTGAATTCAGGTTTTTTGGGGACCTTAATTCAGAACCTTGACTGAACTCTTATTGTAATAGCCCTTCAATTTTTCTTTGAGCTTCCAGTTGCTCTGCTCTCCAGTCCATCCTCCACAGCCTGCATCCACAAGGCTGCCAGATGGATAGTCCTAAAGTAGAGATCTGACCATACCATTCCCCTGCATGAACAGCTCAAGGTATTCTCTTTCATCTAGAATATAATACAGACTCTTTTTAAAGTCCTTCATACTCTGAAATGAACATTTCCAGACTTATAGTAGTCAGTAAGCAAGTGTTTATTAAATGCTTACTATGGGCCAGGCATTGTGCTAAGGGCTAGAGATACAAAGGAAGTAAAAAACACCTTCTCTTCCCCCACATTCTGATAGAGGAGATAACATACAAACATGCCCAAACATACAAATATTCCCAAACAAGAGGTAGACCACATAAATGGATGGTGATCTCAACATCCTCTGCTGCCTTTAATATGACACAGAGATTAGTACAACATCTCAGCCAGCCATCTACTGGTACCTCATGTTCTCTTTACATGATTGGCCTGCATCCTTTACTGGTCATGTGTGTCTGGGCACAATGTGGCACAGCAGAAAGAACACCAGATCTTGAGACAGAAGATATAGGTTCAAATCCTGACCCTGGTACTGGCTGTGTCACCTTAGATGGGAAAGTCCATTAACCTGGGCCTCAAGATGAGGAGGTTGGACTAAATGTTCTTTAAAGGACCTTCCAGCCAGTCTACATGGAAGCCGCTTGGCCTGTGGGCAAGGCCCTGTCCTAAGCCCCAGCAGATAGATACAAAGGTGGAAAAATGACACAGTTACTGCCCTCAGGAGCTTATGGGATCATCAGCAAGAACATGACAATGAACACTTATTGAAGACAAGGATCGTTTTCTTGTGTTTGTATCACCTACATCTAGCCCAATGCCTCATAGGTGCTTGGTTGGATTAGATCGGATCAGCCCTGAATCAGATAGGAAGAACGAAGAGAACCCAAGTACTCTAGTAAAATTTGAAGAGGGAGAGATTGTTTCATTCTAGAAAGGAGAGGAGGGAGGACAGGGATAAGTGAAGTATTCATGGAGAAGGTGTTGCCTGAACTGAGATATAAAGAAAGAAAAAGCTTCCTCTGATCTATGGTCCCATTATTAGAATCAGACCCTTGGGGTAGACAACAGAGGCAGGGCCCAACACTTACTGGGAGCTGAGGGAGAGAGGAAGGGAGGGAGGGTCTCAGAGGATCAGGATTACCTGTGTGACTTTAGCTAGTTGAGGCTATAGCCTCAATTTCCTCCTCTGAGAGATAACATAGTGTAGTGGATAGGGTCCTGGACCTGAGTTCTGAAGTTCTGAGTTCAGATCCTGTTTAAGACACTTAGTAGCTGTGCGACCTTGGGCAAGTCACTTAACTGTTCTCAGCCTCAGTTTCCTCATCTGTAAAATGAAAGGTTTGCACTTGATGGCCTCTAAGCTCCCTTCCAGCTGTTAAGTTGATGGTTCTGTGACTAGATCTGCAAGGTCTCTTCCAGCTCCAAATCTGTATCTATATTTTAAGACTAGTCTTTTACCCCACTTCTCCAGCTTAAGTCATTGTTGGTACTATAAATCACATCCTCATAACCACTAGGCAGGTCTCCATTAATCTTCCTCATCCCTTTTAGGTGTTCTTTTCCTCCATTAGACTATAAGCACCTGGAAGGCAGGGAGTGTCTTTCAGCTTGCATTTATATTCTCAGCACTGAGTACACTGGCGCATAGTATGGCTTAATAAATGCTGGTTGAGTGCCTGAAATTCCTGAATTTCTGGTACATGTAATTAGATTTTTTTTTAGTGTATATTAAATTTAACAAAACCACCCTGTTTATGTCTCTTCTGAACTTCTTTTTGTGTTCTTTTTTTCTGTATACCCTTACATTATTCTAATACTATAGCTTCCTAACTGGTCTCCCTGACTCTAGTCTTTTCCCTTTTCTAATCTCTTCTTCACACGAAGCCAAATACTCCAAATACTTCAGTGCCACACCTGGAGTCAGGAAGACCTGAGTTCGAATCCAGCCTCAGAAACTTATTTACTAGCTGTTTGACCCTGGGGAAGTCACTTAACCTCTGCCTGCTTCAGTTTTCTCGTCTGTAAAATGTAAAGATGATACCTTACAGGGTTGTCGTAGGTATCTAATAAAATACTTGTGAAGTGTTTAACTTGGTGCCTGGCACATAGTAAATGCTACATAAATGTTAGTTATTATTAATATTATTAATTACTTATCCTAATGCACAGGACTACCCATATCTTTCCCTAGTCAGAAGTTTTCAATTGCTCCCTGTTGACTACTAGGTGGTGTAGCAGATAGAGTTCTGGTCTTGGAGTTAGGAAGATCTAGAGTCAAACTCTACCACAGACACTTACTAGTGATTTATTTAACTTCTCTGAGACTCAGTTTCCTCACCTGTAGAATGGGGGTAGGGATAGCACCTACTTCACAGGGTTGTTGTGAGGATCGAAATGAGATAACATAAGTCAATTGTTTTGCAAACTTTAAGGAGCTGTATCAATGCTAGCTATTACTATTACTAAAAAATAAAATTCAGACTCTTCAGGTAGACATTGTGGCCGTCCAAAGTACATTTCAATCTTTATTCCATTCTACTTCCTCTCACACACGTTACCTTGTCCCTCCCTCTCCCCTATCCAAATTGGGACGTCTCAGCCTGCCCTCTTTTGCCCCTGTGTGCTGGAGGAAATCATTCATTGCCTCTGCCTGGGTTGTACTTCCTTCCTCACTTCTGCTTCCTTCAAAGCTTGGCTTAAGCACCATCTCTTCCATGAAGCCTACCCTGATTTCCCCAGCTAAAAGAAATCTCTCCAATCTCAAATACCTCATAGCACTTGTTTGAACCCCTCCTTTGCCGTTATTTTCCTCTTCCTTATAGTTTATATTCTTCTCATTCTTCCCATTAGATTGCAAGCCTTTTGAGGGCATATTCTGAGTTGAATCTATCTTTGTATTTCAGGTGCCTAGTATAAGATCTTGCAAAATAATAGGGCCTAATAGAATACTCAAAGAACCTGTGGGGATGATGGGTGATGGGACCTGGACCCCTAAAAGGAAAAGACCATGTCTTTGAAAGCAATCCAGTCCCTGAATTTTCCCGTACATTTCAGTAGCCCAGATCACTGGCATCTTTGCCTAAGGCATCTGGCCCATCCCAGACTACTTACCACTCTTTGATCCCATCCAGATCCTTTCACTGTCCCTTTTGTATATAGGCATCAGTCTCACCTCCAATAAGCTGTAGATTCACTAGGAATCTAGTCCAAACTATTGCTGTTACAATAACCCTTGACACTTTGATTGGGAGAAGGTTTGAGTGCATGAATTCTTTCTAGGCAGATACTGCCCTGTACCCTGACATTTTGGAGTTCCCAGCAACCCCAAACTGCATCATTGGGGTTCCTAGCACCCCAAACCACATTAGGGAGAGAGTATGTAGGGCATATCATCCCATTTTATAGATGCCTAAAGACAACAAGCAACTTCCCCAAGGTCAGTAGAGTTGAGACCAGAATTCTAGGCTCCTGACTTCCAGCTGGGCTCACTCCACACCGCTGGCCATCCACCTCTCTTTGTCCAGACAAACACATGATTAGATCTAAGAGCCAAGTCTTCAGCAGGGTGAGTATGTGTGAGCATGCTAATCCTCTCGGGAAATGAGGCATTCTGTAATTCTTCTTTTATTTATAAGGAAAAGGCGCAAAGTTTAACCTGTAGCCCTTTCCCTCGGAAACCAGTACTAATCTTGGGAGGTATTAAAACCTTTCAGCTCTGGAAAAATGATACCCAGAGAGTGTTGGGGGTGGAGTGTTGGCATGCCCTGCCTTTTGGATGCTTGTCCTTCAGGAGAGAGGAGATGGGTGTTGGTACACGTGTATATTTGTCCATGTGTGAATGTCCATGTATGTCAGCCATTTGTGAGGGTGTTGGTGCGTCCCTGTGCTAATAGCGTATGCCTGTGAATGTTGATTCATTCTGCAAATGCTTACTAAGCAGCTACTGTGAATAGAGCTGGAAGTGATGCATAGTTTAGATAAGACTTGGTCCCTGCCTGCAGAGTTTGGAGCCAAGCAGGGGATAAGACAAATATGGAAAGCTATAATGCGAGATATCACATAATTAATGCATCAGAGAGGTGCAAGCAAAGTGCTATATGAAGTCTCAGGAGGTCAATTCGATTGTTAATTGAATTTATTTAGCAAGCACCAGTAGAGCTAGACCTATAAATGTTTCCACAAAAGGCAAATGCGGTTGTATGTGGGAGGAGGGTGCTGTGACAGAGAGGTTAATTCACTCCCAGATGCAGTCAGTCATACAGGGAGGGAGGAGGCAGGCAATCTGGCCCTTACTCCTGATGGATTAGGGGGAGGGCCTGGAGAGGAAGGCCTGGGAAAAGAATACCAGTGCTACAGGTATGGCAGGCCAGTACAGAACTGAGAGGGTCAGAGAAGATGATTGGTGCAGGAAGGTTGTGTTCTGTGCTGGATGTCAGTACCCAGGCGAAGCCCGGTTCATCCCTGCTAATGATGGTGCTACCTACCATGGGCAAGGAGCTCTGTAAGCTGAACATTCTAGGCCTGGGGAAGGTGGTTACCAAATGGGCCTCACTGTGAATGACCTGTTTGTGTGTGCCCTGGGGTATATGTGTCAGCATATTGTGCATGTGTGTGTCTAATAGACTGAATGCCCCAGGAATCTCCAAAGGCCAGGCTGCCCTCCTTGTTCCCACTTTGGGGGCTTATAACCACCAGCTTTGGAAGGAGCCTAGAATCCAGACACTGAGCTATGAGCTTCCCTGGCTGAGGTCATGGAGCCTGTCAGCCTGAACTACAGTCTCTCCTAAATACCTTTAACTAATCTTTATTCCTCCCTATCTGCTGCTTCTCAACTTCTCAACTATAAGCACAGAAAAAAAAAATGAGTATGCTCAGAGCCTGGGCCATAAATTGGCAATCCTGGGCTCTAGACTGAGTCGTGGTTTGGTGTGTGACCTTGAGTGAGTCACATCCCCAATTAAGGCTTCATTTTCCCCCTTAGTCAGAGGAAAGAGTTGGGCTCAAGGGTCTCTGGGGTCCCATCCAGCTCTGGTGTTCTGTGCCCCCATTTTCGTGCCCCGATGTTAAATCCCACAAGTGGAGGATTTTGCTTGTTTTGTTGAAGAACAGGTTCTGTGGAATGCTTGTAATGTTCTCAGTCAAGTGCTCATGGTCCTCTCTCGGGCCTAGACCACTGGCCTCTTTCTTGTCTGAAGTCAACGTCTTGGTTTTTTAGTGTTGCCAACAGCTCCTTGTTTCACCTTGGTTAGGGGCTCCTGGTGTTTGTTTATAAATTTATTTATTTATTTATTTTTAGTTTGTAACATTCACTTTTATAAGTTTTAAATTTTCTCCCCCTCCCTTTCCTTCCCCCTCCCCAAGATGGCATGCAATCCGATAGAGAAGAATTAGAATGAATGGGAAGAACCATGAAAAAACAAAAGCCAAAGAAAACGAAACAAAAAGAGAACAAATTGTATGTTTTGATCTGCATTCGGACTCCATATTTCTTTATCTGGATATGGATGGCATTTTCCATCATGAGTCTTTTGGAGTTGTTTTAGGTCCTTGAATTCCTGGGGGCTCCCAGTATTTGCTCACCTTCCATTATATACTCAGCTTTAGGGAAGGCTTAGTTGGTCTTAGAGGGAGAAAACAGTGTTGTTAATATCTGTAGAGCATCAAACTTGGATCACTGGGCCCCTGAAGAGGCCGAATGTGCCCAACTGAGGCCAGGATGGTGAGGGTGAAACTGAGGGATGGGCAGGACTGTGGGAACATCCCCTCTCAGGTCAGGAATGTTGGAGGCTTCTGGTCTAGGGGTCAAGGAAAAGGCTCCAGAACCACATTCCATCTTTGGAAGATTCCAAAATATGGGCAAAGGAAAGTAGAGATTTGCATATTTAATTATCATGCAAGACTAGCTCAGATAACCTTAGGCCTTTCCCATCCTCCCTCAGCTCACCTAATAACCTTATCCAGGGCCCTGGTGTAAGCAAATGATAGAATCGAAATTTTGAGTTCAAAGCCCTGCTTTACTACTTATTTACCATGTGACCTTGGACAAGTTTCTCTGAGCCTCCATTTTCTCATCCAATAAAAAAAAAAAGGACTGGACCAGATGGTTGCTAAGATCCGTTTCAGGTCTAGATCTATGATCCCATCAGTCTGTAAAAAGGTCTGGGCTGAGAGTATGGAGAGCTGGGTACAAGCCCCGAATCTGCAGCTGAATGACTTTGGACAAGTCCCTTTCTCTCTCCAGACTTCCTTTAACCCAACAGGCTGCCTCAAGAGGTAGTGGGCTCCCTTTCACTGAAGGGACTTCATGGAGGGTATAGCTTCCTTCAGCAGCACTCAGGGGGTGGGAAGGATGACTGGAGAAGACAACAGTAGGAGTGGTCCAGCATTAAGGGAGGAGGCAGCATTAAGGAGAGAGTCAAGATTTTGAAGGGAGGAAAATGGTGAGCAGGGGTGAATGGACAGGGAGAGCAAGGGCCTAGAAGTCACTGGTGAGGATGATGAATGGGCTGAGGAGGATTGATATGAAAGGAGGGGTGGAAGAATAGGAGATGGTGATCAGAGAGAACAAGTTCATAGGTCAAGGTCATGAAAGTAGCATAGTTCTGGGTGATGGTAAGAACCAAGCTACGGCCATCCCAGTGGGTGAGTAAGTGGGTAAGGTAGAGTGGACATGGCAGTCAAGGAGGTTGACGGATTGGGGGACCAGAGTGTTTGAGAGGTCATCCATGTGAACATTGAATCCCTGAGTCTGTGGGCAGGAGTTACGCTGGAGAGGAAGACTGAGCCACTGTGAGATACCATTACACCAGATTCTGACCACTTTGAGAAGAGAGGAAATATGCACTAGGAACTAGTGTAAAATGGAAATAATGGGAAAAGGATCTGGTCTGACCGACATAGACATGTGGGGTGAATGTCAAAGGAGGAAAGATCCTGAGTAAAAGTGGCAGAGTGGCAGATCCCTGAAAGTGGCCATGGGGAAGAAGTGGTTGATATATGCCAACTTCCCCTCTTGACCCAGTGTGTTGGAGGGGGCAGGACAGAGAAGGAGCAACTGTCACTTCTCTGAAATTTTATGGTTTTCTACTTTTGTAAATGGCATGTTGGGCTGCTGCCATCCCATGAAACAGCCTGCTCCACCTGCTCTGTGATCCAGCGTCACTGGCTTCCTTCTTGTTCCCCATTCCATCTCCTGATATGACTCTAGACATTTTCACTCTCTGTCTGCCGTGTCTGGAGTACCCTCTCTCCTTGTCTCTACCTCCTGGCTTTGCTGGTTTCCTTCAAATCCCAGCTAAAATCCCGCCTTCTACAAGAAGCCATTCCTGATCCCTCTGAATTCTGGAGTCTTTCCTCTGTTGAGTGTCTCCAGTTTATCCTGTATACATCTTATTTGTACCCAGCTGTTTTCATGTTGTCTCCACCATTAGACTGTGGGTTTCTTGGGAGCAGGGACTACTTTTTGATGTTTTTTTTTTGTGTCTCCAATGCTTAGCATAATGCCTGGCACATAGTAAGCACGTAATTAAGGCCTGTCAGTAACTTGCATTTTTTGCCAAATGTGCAGATCAGGCCTCAGTTCTGAGGCACCAAACTCCTCTCTCTAAGGAACACTTCTTTCTCCAAAGGCTACGAAGGTAAAATGCTTTCAGTTTTCAGCTTTATATCTATTCTCTCTCTCTCTCCTTCTCTCTCTCTCTCTCCCCCTCCCTTTCCCTTCTCACACCTGAGTTATTCTCAGCCTGGGCCAGAGTAGAACAGATGCCTGAATGAGAGGTATGGAGAATAGGAGAGTCACGGTGGGGCCCAGGAAGCCTCAGTCCAATAAGGCAGACAAGTGAGTTTGGGATCCATCCATGCTGGGTGGGATGGATTTCTTTCTGCACACTATCTATCACTGAGAGCCTTATGTATTATTTCTGAGATGATATTGTTTTCCCTGTAAGTCAAGATCTTGATTTAAAGCCAAGATGGTTCAAATATGGAATGGGAAAGAGGGAAAATGGTGGAAACTGGAGTTAGCTCATATTCATAGCTCCTGTTTCTATGGCCTTTTAGGTTAACACAGCTCTTTCCTTATAATAAATGTGTGATGCTGCCACTGCAAGTATTACTATCATTTCCATTTTATAGATGGGTAAACTGAGAAGTCAAGTGACCATAGTCTAAGAAGTTGCAGGGCAAGGATTTGAAACCAGTCTTGTCAATCCAAGATAGGATCCTGGGTTTAGAGCTGGATGGGACCTTAGACATTATATTGTCAGCCATATCTTTTTACAGGTGAGGAACGGAGGCCCAGAGAGGTTGAAGCAATTTACTCAAGATAGTCCAGCTAATAAAATGGCAGAGTTGAAATTTGAATCAAAATCCAGCACTCTTCCCACTACATCACATAGCCTTGCCCAGGGGGAGATGGCCACAGATGCTGTTTTGTGCTGTCCTTGGGGCTCCCAAGGGTTGTTGAGGAGATCATTTTCAAGAATGGGTGTAATGACAAAACACATATAAATGTGACTCCTTCTAGGGCTACCTTGACATTCACTCATAGATTCAACTACTTTGAATTCAAGATGCACGGTGGGTCCACACTCCTAAAACTATAACTCCCAAGCCCTTACCCATGTGCTTACCTTGAATGGTAGCAAGAGGACACAATCTGCTCAAAACAAAGGTGTTTACTCAGATAGTATGGTATGAGCAGTAGCTACAGAACATTCCTCCCATTAACCTAGTGCACACTTTCCACAGCTACATACAGTATCAGTGGGAAGAATGGGTACACACTAATAGAGGGGCATCCACATAGGGAAGACATGGGGCCACACAACTTGTATCTCTGCTGTCTTCTTCCAGTGGCCTCACCTAGATTCAGTGTCTCTACTGAGAAGGCCACTTAGCTAATGTCCCTGGGCCTGTTCCTCTTTGAAGCTCAAGTCCCAATGTCCAGGACCCACAGAGATCATATTCATCAGAGTTGTTGCCTGCCTTGACCCTTGACTTACTTTTTTTTTTTGAGACAATCAGGGTCACATAGGGTCACATAGCTAGTAAGTGTCTGAAGCTGGATCTGAACTGAGGTCCTCCTGATTCCAGGGCTGTTGCTCTATGCACTGCACCACCTAGTTGCTCCAACTTACTCTTTAGAGAGTATGCCTGGACTTTAAAAATGCCACCAGGGTAGGAACGATCTTTGGCCAGCCAGTGGCTAATTGCCCTCTTATTTCCCTAATTTTCATACCTACTAGTAAAAGGGCAATTAAGTAAAAGCTTTCCTTGGCATTTCCTTTAAGACTTTAACAATCCTATTACCTGCCTCTTCTGTGATTTCACTAACTGGGCTAGAAGGAAATCACTTGGTCAGGGGGTGTCCTGATCAACTCTCCTTACCCTTCTACAAACACAGTATCATATCATTTTCTCGTTTTTTCTTTAGGAGTCTAGGACGAGTCAATATCCTACTATTATTCTTCTATATTTAACGTTCTACAAATGATTTCACAAGTAGATAAAGTAGCTGTTATTTATAGTGGAATAAAAGTATTAGCCCCTTTGTTCTTCGAGCTCATTGAAAATATCCTAGGATCAATTTCAGTAGCAGACAGGATCACAGATAGGGGCAACATGCATTTCATCCTATCTATATGTGAATTTTATCTCCTCTGTGAGATCTCTATACTTTGAAAAGTATTCATTCCACACAGCCTGGAGATTATGCATATTTGATAGGGCGACATCCCTTTAAAAGATTCTTAAATTTTTGTAGATCAGTGTTATGTCCCAGCACTCATGGGCCACAGCCTAATTCATGGTAAATAAGACTGTTCCAATACAGTTTGGCGGTTGAGACCTTCAGGATATCTTGAGGTCTGTATTTATAATGTGAGGATTTGGCATTTCTCAGTTCATGAAAGACAGGGAGCTTCTGTTTAATGTTAATCACTGAGTCATGTCTTGCTAGGTATCCAGTAGATGCTAAATTTTTAGAGCCTGTAGGGATGCTGCATTTTTGTTTCCTTACACACGTACTGTGGTGTGTACACATGCACACACACACATAGTACGTAAGTTCTGTACATGGTGTATATTGTTCACTAAGTTTGAGCATTTTAATGATGATACTTCTATAATATCTGGTGTTGATGACTTGGTTCTGATTTGTCTGCATAAACTGCTCTGTTGCTACAAACAAATCCATATGACTCATCCATTTGTTTAACGGGTTTTTTTGGCAATACATCGTTGGCTAAAGTCATGTAAATGTCATCCATGGAGAGTCTTTTGGTTCCTCTCTTGGGTCGCAGCGGTTTCAAAAGCTCCATCTAGAGATAAATCACTGGTGGTTACATTCAACAAATCCAAGGATATGTACTTGTTATTAGCCCTTATTCTTGTTTAGTGAAATGATGTCATTGTTTCAAAAGGCTATCTGTAGGTTTCTCACCATATGCCCTAAGAATGTCTATCAATTCTCTTCCTTTTTGTCAAGGAAGTAGTCATCATTCTATAGCTACCCTGGGGCGATTGGGCCCTGCATCTTGTAACAATCGTGTGGTGTTTTGTTAGGATACTTTCAAGATCAGTTGTGGTTCATTTTTAAAGTTTTGAAGGTGAACATTAAGACTGGAGTTACATTACTTTAATATTACTTTATTAATTTATTTATTAATTAAATTACTTTAAATGTGATCTTTTCCCTCCATCCTGATTTCAGGATGCCAATAAGTCTCTTAGCATATTCAGCCACAATCTTCACCTTGATACTTTTTTGGAAGGGGAAAGAAATTAAGATGTTTTATTTAGCACCTCCTATGTGCAGGCATTGTGCTAAGCACTTCACAAATAACATCCCATTTGAGGCTCACAACAATCCTGGGAGGTAGGTACTAAGATTGTTCCCATTTTGCACTTAAGGAAATTGAGGCAAACTGAGGTTAAGTGATTCATGCAAGGTCACACAGATAATAAGTGTCTGAAGCCAGATCTGAACTCAAGTCTTCCTGTCTCCAGGCCAACCACTCTATCCACTGTGCCCCTAGCTGCCTATCCTTAGGCTTTCTGTGTCTTGTGTGGAGGATAATAAGATATTTTAGATATGGCCTCCATCCATTGGTTCAATGAAACTATTATTATTATTATATTGTTCATTTAGCTGAAAGGATCACTTTAGCAGAGAGAGGTGTGATTAGATATTGATAGATAGGGAATGATAGAAAATATGTCACAGTGATTAGAGAGCTGGCTTCAAAGCCAAGAAGACTAGGATTGAAGACCAACCTATGCCACACATTAACTTTTTAGCTCCCAAAGTGACTCTTTAAGCAGAAGAGATGCCTAATCTACCTGGTAGTGTGTATTTCTTCATTTGGGGATTTCCTATATCAGTGAACTCTTAGGTCCTGTCCCTATTCCTAGGTGGGAGAAGAAAAAACACGCAGCTTCTTGGTTTGCCCTCAGGAAGGTAGCTTTCTTAGTTTCATGGAAGTAGCTCAGTTTTGTTGGTCAGCATTTGTGTGACCATACTTTAGGGGATGGCTCTTCATAAGGTGAGCGTAACAAGAGCGACAGATATAAGAGATATGTTAGAGGTAAGGTCAATAGGACTTGGTAATCGATAGGATTGGGTGGGTCAGGGGGAGGGATGTGAATGAAAGGGAAGAGTCCAGAATGATTCCAAGCTCTTGGGCTTGGAGACTGAATGGATAATCATGCCATCAATAAAAATAGGGGAGTTGGGAAGAGGGGACAGGTTTCACACATTGAATTTGAGCTGCCCAAGGACATCTCCAGCACCCAGTTGGAGAAATGGAGATTGGAATTGAGGGGGGAAATGAGGTCTGGTATATATATGTGTGTGTGTGTGTGTGTGTATGTATGTATGTATATATGCACACATATATGTATATATACATGTGTATATATGTATGTATATTTGGGGATTATCCATCTAGATCTGATAATTGAACATATGGGAATAAATAAAATCATAAAGGCAGAAGAAAAAAGCCTTTAAAAGAGATTTAAAACTTAAATCTCTTTAAAAGAAATTTATTAAGACTTACTACTCATGCTTAGATGGTGGGAGATGAAGAGCCAACAAAAGAGTGGTCAGACAGGTAGGAGGGGAATGAATCAGGAAAGAGCAGGGTAAGGAAAGATGAACAAAGAGGGTTTGAGGAAGTCAGTAGCGAGAAAAATGGCAAAAAAGAGAGACTATAACAGGCAAGGACTGATAAAAGACCATCAAATTTTGCAATTCAGATACACAGAGAACAGTTTTAACAAAGGTCAGGAGACAAGTGGTTTAGAAATGGAGGCAGCTAACTCTTTAGAAAGCTTTTATGGCAACAAAATAAAGAAAGGTATGATAAGGGCAGCTAGTTGGCTCAGTGGATGGAACTCTGGACCCAGAGTTAGGAAAACTCATCTTTCTGAGTTCAAATCTGGCCTCAGAAACTTACTAACTATGAGTGACTCTGAGCAAATCACTTAACTCAATTTCCTCATCTGTAAAATAAGCTGGAAAAGGAAATGGCAAACTACTCCAGTATTTTTGTCAAGATAACCCCAATTAGGTCATTAAAAAGTCAGACATGACTAAATAGCAACATAGTATAATAGCTTGAGGGGCTGACGAAGTGAAGGGTTTTTGTTTTGGGTTTCTTTTTCCTTTTTAAGGATCTAGGCTGTGGTGTATTGGTAAATGTTTAACAACTGGCTTTTGGAAAACACATAACACATTTTTAAGTCAGAAGGAGCTGGCTTTAGCACTAAAGACCTGAGCATGTAGCTGTATGGCCCTGCCATGGCCCCTTAGTTTTCTCAACTATAAATGAGGAGGTTGGACTCAGTGGCCTTTAAGACCCCTTCCAAGGGCAGCTAGGTGGTGCAGTGAGTAGAGCACAGGCCCTGGAGTCAGGAGGACCTGAGTTCAAATCCAGCCTCAGTCACTTGACACACTTACTAGCTGTGTGACCTTGGGCAAGTCATTTAACCCCAATTGCCCCGCCTTACCCCCTCAAAACAAAGAAGACCCCTTCTAGTGCTAAATCTACAATCCTGTTTGTTGGTGATAGAGAAGTACTGAATGATTAGGGAAATGTTGAAGGTGAGATCATCCATGAGGCAAGTTCCTGAAGAAGAGAGAAGTTGGGATGCAGGGGGAAAGTAGAGGAGTTTACTCTGGCAAGGAGAAGTGCCCCATCAGCCTGAGACTGAGACAAAACAAAGAAGATTGGTAATAGAATAACAACGTTTTGAGACAAGGAGGGCAGATTAGGGAATCAATACCAGATGGCCTCAATCTCGTTGATGAAGTAGGAGCCTAGAGACAGAGTAGGGAGGGGATGGCATTAGAGACTTGGGAGGAGAGAAGGTGTGCCATGAGCACTGCGGGGAGTATGATAGAGTTGGTGGAGAAAAATAGAAAGATTTTCTGTGAAATAATGGAATTGATAACATGTTGAGGCTGGATAACAGGGACTTTCAGGGGATCCACTCAGCACAGGGGTATAGCTTCCTTCAGCAGCACTCAGGGAGTGGGAAGGATGACCAGAGCAGACAATAATAGGAGTGGTCCAGCATTAGGGATGAGCCAGGTGGAAGGATGGAGCAGCCAGTCAATCAAGGAGAGAGAGTCAAGATTTTGAAGGGAGGAAAGTGGTGAGTAGTGGTAAATGGACAGGGAGAGCAAGGGTCTAGAAGTCACTGGTGAGGATGATGAATGGGCTGAGCAGGATTGATATGAAAGGAGGAGTGGAAGAATAGGAGGTGGTAATCAGAGAGAACAAGTTCATAGGTCAGGGTTGTGAAGGTAGCATAGTTCTGGGTGATGGTAAGAACTAAGCTATGGCTAGCCCAGTGGATGGGTGAATGGATGAGGTAGAGTGGATGTGGCAGTCATGGAGGTTGATTAACTGGGAGGGCAAGGTGTTTGAAAGGTCATCCATACGAATATTGAAATCCCTGAGTCTGTGGGCAGGGGTTATGGTGGAGAGGAAGAGTGTGCCAATATGAGGTACCATTACACCAGGTTCTGACCACCTTAAGAAGAGAAAAAATGAACTGGGAACTAATGTAAAGTTTAAAAAGGATCTGATCTGGCTGATATAGACACGTGGAGTAAACTTCAAAGGATGAGAGGTCCTGGGTCAAGGCAGCAGAGGGAAGATCTGAAAGTAGCCATGAGGAAGAAGTGATATTTGCCAACTTCTCCTCTTGACCCAGTGTGTTGGAGGGGGCAGGACAGCAAAGGCACAACTGTCACTGGAGAGGCTGCCTGGGGGTAAGGCCTCATCAGGAGAAAGCAAAGTTTCTCTAAACATAAGGATATAAGAAAGGTGTGAAAGGATAGCATCTAAAATGAAAGAGGATTTACTAACAATTGAGAGAGAGGTTCGAAAAGTGAGCAGAGGAACAGGGAGGTAGCAGGAGAAAGAAGTTTCCATCTAGGGTGTTGGAATTTCAATCACAGAGACTGGAGAAAGAACAAGCAGCTATCATTTGCTAGCCGTGGGGCACAAGGAGTGCTAGGTCAAGTTGTTTAGAAAGGAACTCAGCCCCAAGGGTCTAATTCAGATACTGAGTCTGGTGGCTCTCTGCTGATGGACTATCCCAGGTAGAGTCCCTCAGATTAATCGGTGTGAAGAGGAAAGGACTAATAGTGATGCTGGGGCTTGTTGTTAGTCTAAGAGGACCAGTGACATCACAGGCTGATGTTTTGACTTGCATGTGAATTAGATTTAAGTAAGGCAGAGTTGCAGGAAGTCATTAACCCCATTCTCTCCTCCAAAATCACTGAAGTCCAGTGGCAGGACAAAAATCAGATAACCGGTGACAGCCCTGGGTACAGTGGATGGCCGTGGCGTCTTTGCTGTCTGACCCAGCCGCCTTCTGGGCTGCTGGAACAAATTGCTCTCATCTGCCAGGGGAAGCTTGGGATAGACATTCCCCTAACTCCCCTTATAGGTTTGAGGCCTCAACTTGGTTTAGCTAGACTTTAGCCCATCTGCCAAGAAGGTTTACCAGGGTGTGGCCAGGGAGGAATATTTTGGTTTAGAAAGTTACAGGGATGGTTAATGGAGCCATAGGGGAATAAATTGACACACCTCTTCTAGTAGCGATGTCACTATTGATTTGATTATGGTACCAGAACATGCAAGGGGGAATGAAGTATGGCTTGAGTCAGACTGAATGGAGGGGCTTATGAGAGGCACTTACAAAATCAGGACAATGGGAGGCCCCAGGGCAGGAGTTTTGGGGATTAAATGGTAACACGCCCACTAGTCCAAGGGGCTGAGGCAGGCCACAGGCCAAGGGTCCATGGGGTGGGCTCTAACCTCAACCTACATAGAGGTGAAAAAAAGTCTTTACATTTTCAATTTCTACAGTTACAGTGTCTACCCAGATGGAACCCTCTCAACTGACCAGAATAAGGAATGGAAAGATACTGTCTGGTTTTTCTTTTTCTAAACTCCATGTAGGCCCCTCCCCAGGCTCATTTCCATTCAATAGCACATAGTTAGGGAGAGGTATGGAAGAATTCATTTCAATTCAATAAACATTGATGAAAATGCCTACTACATGCAAGGAATCATGCTAGGACTGGAAAAATAAAATATCTGAAATGAGATAGTCCCAACCCTCAAGGAGCTTACATTCTACTAGAAGGATACCAATGTACCAAATGAAGTAGATACAGAATACATGTAAAGTAATACAAAATGATTTCAAATGTGATAGACGGCTGATAACCAGGAGGATAAGCAAAGGCTCTATGCGTATAGTGGCCCCCGAGCTGTGTTTTGAAGGAAGCTAGTGATTCTGTGAGGCAGAGAGGATGAGGGAGTGTATTCCAGATGTGGGGAACCACTCATGAAAAGATACAGACGCAGGAGACGGAATGTCACCTATGGAGAGCAGCTATCACATGTTATTTTGACTGGAACAGAGAGTGAAGGAAGGAAAGCAATTTGAAATATGACTGGAAAGGTAGACTGGGGGAGACTTTAAATGCCAGCCTGGAGAGTCTATAACACAGTATGTTTAAGGCCATAAAGTGTAGCAGGACTTGGGAATCCAGATGAGCAATATGGATGATGTGAGGTTTGAATGGAGGGTAATGAGATGGTAGAAGAAATAGTGGGACATAACCCAAATAACCATCTCCCCATCTCCGCTTTGTCTCTGTGATGATGGCTTCAGTTTTAGAAAGGACACACCTACGTTGAGCTGAGGCTGCTTAGTGGAGGGGAACACCCTGAGCTTACAGCCAGAGATCTGAGTTTGAATCCCAGCTCTGCCGTTGGGTGATGATGGGCATATCTCTTCCCCTCATCGAGCCCCTGTTTCCTCCTCGATAAAATGAGGTGATTGGACCAGATGAACCCGAAGGTCTCTTACAACTCTAAATCCTATAAATGGATCTCACAAACATCTGTTATGTTATTGAGTTTATTATGAGTCAGCTTGATGTGATGGAGAGAGAACAGGCCTCAGAGTCAGGAAGATCTGGGTTGATGTCCCACCTCTAACACATCTGGATTGTGTGATGCTGCCCAAGTAGCTCTCAGGGTCCCAGGTAATTCACTAAAAGAGTAAATGGCAAAGAAAGAGCTAGTCTACTTTAGTAGAGATGTCTTCTCATTGGGAATTCCTGACACTATTCAGATAAAAGATCCAGCCCCCAAATTGTGCAGGGCACTGTGCCAGGCAATGGGAATACCAATAAACAAACAAACAAATGAATGAATGCATAGATGAAAGGAACAGTCCCTGCCCTCCAGGAGTTTCCAGGTGGAAGGAGGCAAAGGAAGGGCAATAAATACACAAATAAGTCAGTACAAGGACATACACAGTAATTTCAAGAGTGAGACAGAGCTACTAAGTGGGGGGGGGGGATTGGGAAAGGTCTTGTTTATGAGGGGCTACCTGAAGAAAGCTGCCAACTTGTACAAGGTAGAGGTCTCCATCCCCCCAGGAGTGGGTCACTCACAGAGTTCTAAGCATTGATGAGCTTGAACCCGATGTCTTGACTCAGGTCCAGGTCTTTATCCACAACGCCATCACCCTTCAGATATCTGTCTATAGGGTCTTTTTATTCAGTTTTAAGAAATTCCAATTCAACAAGCTGAGTTAAACTCCTACAAGATGCAGGAGTACATGCTGAAGGAGATTCAGATCTGGAAGAGATCTCAGGAGCCAAGTAGACCTCTATTGAACCTTAACAGGAATGGTCTTGATCACAGTCCCAATGGGCAGCCATTCAGCCTCCATTGAGGTCTCCAAAGGGAAGCTCACTGCCCTCTAAAGCAGCCATTCAGGTTTGGGATAAATAACTCCCATTGTGAGAGAGATTTTCATTTTATTAAGCTCAAATCTATCCTGCAACTTTCATTCACTTGTTCCTAGTTTGAGCCTCTGGTTGCAAGCTCAGTCATTTTTCAGTCATGTCTGACACTTCATGACTTTGTCTGGGGTTTTCTTAGTAAAGATACTGGGATGGTTTGGCATTTCCTTCCCCAGATCATTTTACAGATGAGGAAACTGAGGCAGACAGAGTTAAGTGACTTGTCCAGGATCACACAGCTGGTAAGTGTCTGAGGCCAGATTTGAACTGAGGAAGATGAGTCTTCCTGACTCTAGGCATGGCACTCTCTGCACCATGGTGCCACCTAGCTGCTCTTAGGGCCAAGTAGGACCAGTTGAATTTCTCTTTCATCTCATAGCTCTTGAAACACTGGAAGGCAAAGATCATGGCTCTGCCAGGTCTTCTCCAGGTCAATATCTCCAGTTCCTTTGCATATACCTCATATGACCTGATTGCCAGTTTTCTCACCATCATGGTCATCCTCCTCTCAACAGGCTCTGGTTTATTGATGACTTTAAAATATGTCACCTAGAACTACTTAGTGCTATACTCCATGATGCATTCTGACCAGGGCAGAGTAGAGGGGATCCATCGCTTCTCTAGTCCTAGATATTATTGAAGATAAACTGCTGTCCAGCTCTATCCCCTCCCATTAGTAAGACAAACTTTGCTCATGTCAGGCTCTTGTCATCTGTTCTTTGGTTGAGCCAATCACTCGGTAAATTGACCAACAAATATGGTGCAGGTGGAAGAGCTCTAGTCTTGGTCCAAGTCTTGACTCAGTCATGTAGTAACTATGTGAACAAATGATTTAATCCCTCAGCCCCTGTTTCTTCACTTGGAAAATGGGATAGAAGGAATGGAGGGATTTATTAAGTGCCTACTATGTACCAGGAACTTTGTTAAGCACTTTTTTTTTACAAATATTTTTTTATTTGACTTACTCAACAACCCTGTGAGGCAGTATCACCACTATTTTACAGTTAAGGAAACTGAGGCAGGTGGCAATTTTTTTTTTAAAGTGGCTGGCCTAATGTCTGAGGCCAGATTTTAACCCAAGTCTTCTGAATTCAGGCCCAGTGCTCTATCCAACGGGCCACCTAGCTGCACCTACATGTTTACTTCTCTCCATTCACACAGTCACCACCCTAGTTCAGGCCCTTGTCTCCTCTTACCTGGACTACTGCAGCAGCCTTCTAGTTGAGTTCCCTGCCTTAAGTCTCTTCTCCATTACGATCCATTCTCCACAGAGTTCCCCAAATCATCTTCCTTCCAACCACGTCACCCTCCTACTTAATAAACTTTAATGAATCCCTGTTACCTTAAGGATTAAATATTTAGTTGTTTATTTGTTGGGAATATGTGTAATTAACTGGTCCAGGTAGGAAGAGGCAGTGGTGGACTGGATGGAGAGCCTGCCTCAGAATTAGGAAGGCCCAGATTCAAGTCCAGCTTCTGACACACACTGGCTGTGTGACCTTGGACAAATTATTTAACCTCTCAGCATCCCAGACAACTCGCTAAGACTATATAAATTGCAGGACTCTTCTCTGTATAATAGAGAGAGCAGTTTACACTAGGTTGGAGCCCCTCTCCCTCACAAAAAGCATTGTGATGTGCTGGACTGGACTTGAAGTCAGGAGAAGCTTGGGTTCCAATTTCCCCTCTGGTTCTTGATAGCCATGTAACCCAGGACAAGGCAGACAAGGAAAATGAAAAGAATACTCCATTTGAAGTCAGAGGACCCAGGTTTGAATTCTAGATGGATTCATTATAGTGTGACTTTGGGCAAGTCACTTCACTTTTTTGAAGGTCTCAGTTTCTTCCTCAGTAAAAATGGATGGGTTGGACTTGATGACCTCCAAGTTTCCTTGCAGTTCTAGATCTTGTGATCTCATGCCTCTCGGTCATTTAATTCAACCCAATAAGCATCTATTATGTCCCAGCTATGTGCAAGGAGCCATGCTAGGTGGTTGGTTGGTTGCTGGCTTTCATTCTCAAAGAGGACCAAAATGACATTACTATGCTAGAGTCAAGTTTCAACGTGTGCAGCTGTGACTGATCAGACCAATGTGAGCTCAGAATGCTCTACTGCAGGTCCGGCGCAAATATCCATGTGAACTAGGTAGTGAGAATACAAAGATAAAAACAAAGCAGTTCCTGACCTCGAAGGACTTAAGTTCCGTGTGGGGAATTCATCATGCCAGTGTACCTAACGGCAAAAAATAAATTAAAGAGGGAGAAAGCAGTGATCAGTCAGGAAATCAGGAAAGGCTTTCTATAGGAGGTAGCGTCAGTGGGAAGGAAGTGTCTTTCATGGAGTCTGCTGTTGGAATTCTCCTTTCAGGGAATTGAAAGTGGCCAGTTTGGCTGGAATGTGGAGGGCACAAAGGAGAGTAATAGAGAGTACCTCTGGTAAGGCAGTCTAGAGCCAAACTGAGGAGGACCTTAAATACCAATATGAGGAATTTGCATTTTATCCTAGAGGCAATAGGGAGTTATTGCAGATTTTTGAGCATGAGCATGACAGAGTCAGACCCAGGCTATAGGAAGGTTATTTTGATAGCTATATGGAAGATGGGATGGAGAGAGATTAGAAGTGGGAACATCAGTTAAGAGCTTCTTTCAACAGGAGAGGCAAGAGGTGATGAGAGCTTGAATTAGGGTGGTGGTCGTGGAGGTAGAATGGTGGACGTTGTGGAGGTAGAATGCTGACAACATGGTGACCAGTGAGATTTGGGATGGGGTGCAGTAAATAAGAGTGAAGAGTTAAGGATGACACTGAGGTAGTGAACTTGGGTGACTATTGGAAAGGTGGGGAAAAATGGGAAATTTGGAATAGAAGGTTTAGGAAGGAAGATAATGAGTTGTTTTGGATTCATAGAGCTTGAGATGCAGATTAAACATCTAGCTGGTGTTCAGAGCTAGCATTTTTTAGTGCCTTAAGGTTTGCAAAAATGCTTTATAAATATTATCTCATTTTAGCATCACAACAACCCTGGTAGGTGGTTGGTAGTAGCAAGGCAGTACTATTATCCTCATTTTATAGAGTAGGATACCCACCAGGCAGTTGAGAATGAAAGACTGGTGCTCAGGACATAAATTAGGGATAGATATTTAGATTTAGGAGGCATCGGCATAGAGATGAAAATTGAATCCATAAGAGTTTGATGAGGTCATGAAGAGAATATATACAGATAGAAGAGGAGACATAACTATATGAGGAGGGAAGGAAGAAAGGAGGGAAGGAAGGAAGGAAGGAAGGAAGGAAGGAAGGAAGGAAGGAAGGAAGGAAGGAAGGAAGGAAGGAAGGAAGGAAGGAAGGAAGGAAATAACACTTAAGAATCAGGTACCATGGTAAGCACTTTATAAATTTTATCTTATTTGATCCTTACAACAACCTTGTGAGATAAGTGTTATAATTATCTCTATCTTAAGTTGAGAAAACTAAGGTAGACAGAGTAAGTGACTTATTCAGGATCACACAGCTAATAAGTATCTGGGGCTGAATTTGAACTCAAGTTTTCCTGACTTCAGGCTCAGCACCCTATTAACTGTGCCACCTAGCTTTCTCTAGGGACCAGGAGGAGCAGGTTATGGAACCAGCAAAAACAAAAAGCAAAAAGTAACACACAGGTGGGTTAGGACCCAGGGGAGAAAAGAGTCACCTAGGTTAAGGGTGGAGAACAGGAAGAGGTGGTGGTTGTAGTGGAATTAAATTTGAAGTTGACCCTAAGGAGTCATTACTTGCCAATCTCAGTGGGTTTGTGAGGAAAGGTTCTATAAGTAAATAGGAGTTCAGAGATAAAGCAAAAAGGTCTTTATTTGGCTAGCCAGGTAGACACTCAAATGGGAGTATCTACAATGGACATAGAGAAGAAGCATTTTTTTTTATATATATCCCTTTTAGACAGCATTCTGCAGCATTAGTGAGAATAGTTCAACCAATCACAGTTGAGGTAAGTTTTAACATCAGTTGAATTCTAAGAAGGCATGGGTGAAGCTTTTCTCATGGGAATGTTTCCAGAACAAGATAACCTATCCTGGTGTGTACATTTTTCAACTTATGTAATGTAGAATAACAAATCATCTTCACAGCTGCACTCTACAATCTTGTATTTTTCCAAAATTCTGCCACTTTGACACTTTCTTGGAAGTATCACGTAAGAATGGAATACAGTTCTTAGTGGCTAGTGGTAAATGTGGGCTAGAGTGATGAGTATAACCATGCTGATTTGTTTGTATGGTCCATTACTTGATCTTGGTCTGAAATTATTCTATGACCTTATGGGGGTTATGGTTTTTAACTGGGTATGCTTGATTCATGAGTAAGAAAGAAAATAGAAGCAAAAGGTGGAGCATCTTAGAATTGGAACAAGGTGTTATTGGGGTGGCATGGTAGGTAGGAGCACTGCATATGTAAGGAGTTTTCACTGAGAATTCCACAATGTGGATGCAGTACAAAGGAGACAAAAATGCAACTGAGAGTGTAGAGGAGGACGAAAATAACAATATCCAAGTCTTGGTCTTGGGAAGAACTGTCTGCATCATGAAGTCATCTGCTTCTGGGAAGAATTTTCCCTTGGAAATTCTGGGTCAAAGGTATCTGTCTTTGACCACTGTCCACAAGTTGTCCATTTTGGTCCACTCAGATTTGGAGATGTACATCCCTGAATAAGCAACTTTGTGTCCTCAACTTGGCTATTAGTTTAACAGTACCTGGAATGGGCCTCATTTCTAAGGCAGATTTACAGAGGTGTTTCTTCCAGTAGATCCATTTTCCAAATTCCAAGTAGCTTTAATGTTGTTTAAAACAGCTAGTAATAAGACAGTATAATTTAGTAGGGCCGTACAAAAACTAATCATATTGGTCTTCCAAGAATTATTTCATGTGGTGAAAGCCAGTTCAAACCTGATGGCATTAACCTTTAAAACATCAGAGCTATAGGAAGAACATCAAATTAAGTTAACTGTAACTCATTTGCAAATTTGGAGAGTTTCAACCTTCACATACTGTCTGTTCTTTCCATCTTTACCCAAATCCTTTACGTGGTATGGATAATATTTACATGTTAGAGAAAGAATCTTAAAAAGAATCCATGTGGACTTGATTTTGTTAAAATAGTCCTTTTGTCTCCTGATATTTTCAGAGAGGGAGGGAGGGAGAGAGGGAGGAAAGAGGGAGAGAGAGAGAGAGAGAGAGAGAGAGAGAGAGAGAGAGAGAGAGAGAGAAAGAGATCTCAAGCAGAAAAAAATAATCTCCCATTTAAGAAAAACTCTGAAAATAAAATATAAGTTTATTATTATTTTTAAATTTTTTAACATCCATCTTGTACATACTGAAAAGCTTTGGACAACCAGTCCATTTAATACATGAGCTTCAACAAATCAAGACAAACCTTCTTCTAAAGCTAAATGCTTTTGGATTGTGTGACTGTAAAGACCTATTGTTTTTAATGAACCTATATCTTGTATGAAGTATAGCCACATGTACTAAGGGAAGAAGGGGAAGTGATCTTTGACCATTTGTCTAGGGCAAGCAGCAACTTCTACTGAGTTAACAGAGAATACTGAATTCTGTATTTACTATCCTTGTATCTCCTTTGACAGGTAACCTATTGTATTTTTTGTTTCTATTTGCAAAACCATAAAAACATATTGCTTAGAGAGACTGACAGTATTTCACTGGTCCATTCTCTATTTTTCCAGTACATCAAGTTAATGCTTTAAAAATGCAACCAAACCCATCCTGATCTATTATGTGGTTTGACAAGGGACTCTATATCTGGTCACCTTGGGGGCCACAAATATTTCTTTTCTCTTTTCCCAATGTATCTAAGGTAGTTAAATACAATCCTGGGACAGCTGTTTTGCGAAGTTCATGGGTATCATTTATTTCTTCTTTATCTTTTTATTTTAAAAAGTCATAATTTAAAATTTTCTTGACGACTAATTAAAAGAATTCCATATGTGAAAGCCTCAATACAACTTGAGGTCTTATAAACAATTACTAAAACACATCCAAAGATAGTTACTAAAATCCAAAGCCTCTGTATTTGTGGATAGGGATCTGTGAATATTCAAATGGACCTGAAAGAAATTCAGTAGCTCCCTTTTACTTCCAGAATAAAATCTAAAATATTTCATTTAGAAACATCATTTTTATTTGGCCTTTCTTATTGTTTTTCACTGTCACAAGAGAAGAAGTTGTAAGGATACTAATAGAATTACATCTATCATGAGTCTCTTTAATATATTCCTTTACCTAGTTAAACACTTGAAAGCCAATCACATATATCCTGGTTCTCAGGTGGAAGCAGTTTAATCTTTCTGCTTTCCCCCAAACAAAGTTTGTTAATCTATTAAAAATTAAAATTTTCACATTTCAATTACATCACATCTTTATCCTATCCCCCATATATATGTATATTTATATGTAAATCCCTGTCATCCAAAAAGCTCTGACCATGTATAGACCTAATCGTATACATAAATTTTTAATTATTAACCCAAGGAGCAAGGACATAGTGAGTCTAAGAACTGATTTTCCTCAGTTACTCAGATTAGAAAGCTGACAGCTACTGGTCACAAATTCCAAATAGTAAAATCAAAGCAATAAAGTGCTTTATACTTTTATCCCCATTATAGCAGTTCAGAAGTGTTCAATGATTATAACAAAAAGATTCATAATAAAACATATGCAGTTCTTCTGCCCTAGAGAAATTGCTATAAAAGGAGAAAGGACATAGTTGTAAAAAAAAAACTTGTCTCAGAGCTAAGTCAAAAGTTGCAGACTGACCTATCATAGACATAGCAAGGTAAAATTCTGATAGCTCTGATTTTAGGCAAAAGTCATGGATGTCTTTTGGAATAGCCAATCATGCAACAGAGTTCCACATTATTCACAGGGTATCATAGCCAGGCTCATAATCAACCATGTGGGAAATATTCCTGTTCAAAAAGGAAAGAGCATAGTGGGAAAACTGAGTCAAGAGGCTCCTGCCATTACTTACATACAGTTGTCTTCTTAACCTCCTCAGTCCACCAGTAGCATTTTTTTTCAGATCCCATTCCCTTTGAGCAGCTCATGGCATTTCTTTAGAATGGTAGAGTTTTGAATTAACAATAATGAAATAAGTTTTATCTGAATTCAAACTCTGAACAATTCAAATTGCATTTCTACCTTACACAGAAATTTTCACTGCTTACAGTTTAGTTGATTCCCCCTTCATGTCATTATAACAATTAACAATAAATAACAATAAATAAAAACATTTACCTTTAACACTTGAGTCTTTCCAAAACCATTCATTTGACATATTTCTTTTTTTATTTTGTTTAAACACATCCTGGTACAAAAATCAATAATTAGAAATTTAAAATAATCACATGATAGTTCACTCAAAACCCAGAAAAACACTGGCCACTATAAATCGTGAGATTAACAGATATCCATATCTCAAGGTATTGCACATTAAGCCCTCAGGCAAAAATAATATCTTTAAAACTGAGATCTATCAATAATAATTTGGTTCAATGCATAGTATTCCAGATATAATTTTATCACTTTTATAATCAGTGGCTAGACAAATCATCATATAAATCACTTCTATACTATAATCAACCTTGTAAGTCCTTCCCCTTTGGCTGTGTTTGTGATGGAGGAGGGTATCTCAGTTTCTTGGTACCAATTCATTATTTTAGAATTTCATATCCTCCTTTCACAGAGTTGATGAGATTTTATGACCTCGCCAAGGCATCTAGGGGACTGAAAATCTGACAAGTGCCCAAGAACTTCACAGATTATAAGCATTAATAAGGTCTTTGGTACTTTCCCCAAATACTAAGTAATTACTATTATTTATTTTAAAGAAAATACACTCAATTAAATGCTTAACAAGGTTTTTTAAACCATAAAGACAAAAGTCTTTACTATGTAATAGCTCAAATTCATACTTTCACAGAATTCATATCAGAAAAGAAATTAATTTCCTAATAATATAAATGTTTTTGACCACATGATCAAAAGTGTCAAGACTGAAAAAAGTCAAGTAGCATGAGTACTGAGAAAAGACCATGGAATCTGCAGGAAAAAGATAGGTGATAACCTTGTAGAGGGTAATTTCAGCAAAGTGATAGGAATGGAAGGCAGTGGCTGAGAAGTCAGTGGGGGTGAAGAAGAGGAGGCAGCCAATGTAGAGACTGATAATAGTAGGTATGTAGTGCTTTAAGATGTACAAAGCATTTTACATATGTAAGCCCTCACAACAACTCTGTGAAGTAGATGCTATTATTACTTCTATTTCACAGATAAAACTGAGGCTGAGAGAAATTAAGTGGCTTGCCCAGCATCAAGTGACTGAGCCAGGATTTGGACTTAGTTCTTTCTAACTCCAAGTCAGGTGACTCTATCCACTGAGCCACCTAGTTGCCAAAAGATGGCTCTTTTTGAGAGTTTGAAAGCAAAAGGGGAGAGAGATACAAAATGATAACATTGAGGAAATATCAGGGTCAATCAAAGGCTGTTTTTGTTTTTAAAAATAGGGAGTCCTTAGTATATTTATTGCAAGAAGAGAATCAATAGATAAGGGGAGATTCAAGCTTAGGGAGAGAGAGAGAGAAACTCATGGAAATGGGAAAGGCTCCAAGGGCAACAGCAGGGGATTGACCTCTTAATCAGAGACTGGAACAAGGAAAGAGAATACATGGAATGATCGAGAGGAGTTTTAAAGTATAGAGCTGAGAAGGAAAAGGACCTCAGGTATGGCTGGTCATGACTTTCTCAGTACAGAAGGAAGAGATGTCCTTTGCTGAGGAGGAGGAAGGAGATAGGAGTGAGAACATGAAAAAAGAGGAACACTTTTGAAGTATACACTCTAGAGAGTCTGAGAGACAAAGAGGAAGTCAAGGAAGAATAAAAGGATTGCCAGGCAGCAGTGAGGACCCAGTTGAAGGGAAAGGAGTAATCATTTATACAGTTCCTACTATGTGCCAGGAACCGTGCTTTACAAAAGTTATTTCATTTGATTCTCACAACAACCCTATAAGGTGGGTGCTCTTATTGTCCCCATTTTATAGTTGAAGAAACTGAGGCAGATAGAAGTTAGGTGACTTGTTCAGGGTCATGCAACTAGTCAGTGTCTGAGGCTAGATTTGAATTCAAGTACTTCAGTCTCAGCCTTCTGTCCACTGCACCTCTAGTTGCAGTTGAGACTCAATACAAATTTGGCCTGTCTAGGCCTCAGTTTCTTCTCTGTAAATACTTCAGTATGCCAGGAGATCTGGTAGCTCATCAATGCAGATAGTCCCTCTAAAAAATACGAATGACAATCCATTTATGTCCATCCATTCTATATAACCCTTGTCCATGTCCTTGCATAAATTCCTCCCCCTGAGCCTAGGGAGGGGGAAAAGGGTCCAGCTAACCAGCTAGTGGCCTTCCTCTAGTCCCCTTGGTACTACATGGATACCAGAAGAGGATACAAGCTTTCAATTGGCCTTTCCTCACTCTTATGCTAATTACAGGATTATGGGGACGATCTTTTTTTCCTCAGTCATCCAGGTCTCTAATAACTTCCCTTTACACCACTTCCATTATGTAATTTCTTGTTTATAATGTGCTACAAACTGTTCACACCCATCATGCACGTCTCCATTGTCCTGGTGACCTTCAACTTCACCTTCAAAATCAGTAGTATTCTGTGACTGGAAGCCATACAACATCAGTAGAAGAAGTTGGGTGTTTGAAGGACAAGCCTTCGTTTTCAGGAAGGGACTGGAGTTCTTTATAGGAATTGTGCAATTTCCCAAATGCAAGTCAACTTGCTGTCTTCCTGGTATTCAGTTCTGGGCCCAGCTCAACATGCAAGGCAGATATACTTAGGAATGAGCTCTTCAAGTGTTCCTTCCAACTATAGGTCATAATCTGAACAGCAGGCATTCTTCATTCCCTTGGATTTCATGTGGATAGTTAGGTCAAACACTCATTCAGAAAGAACTGCAATGTTTTAGGCCTTGATACAATTAATGCAATGTTATCCACCTCCAGGCAGCTGGAGGATTTCACCATATGTAGAATAAATTCTTAATCTTTTTATGTCAGGGACCCCTTGGGCAGACTAGGAAAGCCCAAAGGCCCCTTCTCAGAAAAAAATGTTTTTTAAATAATTGAAGGAAATACTAAATCTAACTTAGAGGTTACTCAAAATAAAGATGAAATTTTATTCCAATCCAAGTTAATGGATCCCTCTAAGAGCAATCCAAAGGGTCCTTGGCAGAGGGCAGAGATCCCAGTTTAAGGACTTCTGATCTATATTGAAATTCTCTTCCATTTGGACTCAGCTCTGGGGATCCATGGCTCTGGGCTTATTTTTGGGTAGAGATTACTTCCAGCTGAAGTGGTGAGAGAGGACATCCTAAAAGAGGTAACGTTGGAGCTAAATCTTGCAAGAGAGAGAGGATACTAACAGTTGGATATGGAGAAAATGGAGGACATTCCCACCATGAGGAACAATGTCGGTGATGTTCAAGGCTGGAAAGGGAACAATCAAGGGAACAAGACACTTATAAAAACCTTGGTTAAGCAGATCTCTTCCTGTTTAATGCTTCATTTGATGTTGATAATCGGAGAATCATTGTACATAATTATCACCATTGCTTCTTTCAAGATATATAATGGTGTTAGGTATGTGCATGGAAGACCATTTGTTGAGGTTTGAGGTATATTCCTCTAACCAATCAAAAAAAATTTTTTCCCCATAATCAGCAGCAATCCCAGTGGGGTCTTTCAAGTCAAGTCAACCAACATTTAACAAGCACCTACTATGTGCCAGGCACAGTGCTAAGAGAGATTAATACAAAGACAGGCAAAACTAGCCCTGCCCTCTCCGAGCATACAATTTAATTGGGGAGAGAACACGCAAATAACTATATATAGGATAAATTAGAGAGAAGGGATAGCTGTCAGTAAGTTGTACAATTGTAAAGATGTGATCTGACATAGGATATCATTTCCCAAAGCCTTCCTATTCTTTTCTCACATATTCATCAAAGATGCCCTCAAAGCATGTATATTTATTGAGCCCTCATCTCTCTCGAGCTCCAGTCTTATATCAATAACAATGGACGTTTTGAACCAGATGTCCCATAAGCATCTCAAATTCAACATTCTAAAACAGAACTCGTTATATTTCCATATGCCCCACCCCAAACTTTCCTTCTATCAAACTTTTCTTATTATTGTCACCCCCATTCTTCCAGTCACTTGGGCTCCCAGTCTTTATGTCATCTCCACTCCTCTCTTCTTCATCCATCCCATGTACCCAATCCATTGCCAAAATCTCAAAGTTTTCACCATCATAATATCTGTCACGTGTCCCCTTTGCTCACACAGTTACCCCCCCCCCCAATTCAGGCCCTCATCTCATGTTGTCTAGACTATTATAATAGCTCCTGAGTGAATTCCTTGCCTGAAGTCCCTTCAATCCATCCTCCACACAGCTGCCAGATGGGTTTTCCTAAAGCTTAGGGCCATCCATGTCACCCTCCGGCTCAATAAACTCCATTATTTCCTTGTTACCTCAACAATCAAATACAAAGCCTTTTGTCTGACATTAAAAGCTTCTCACAACCCAGAAACTTCCTGCCTGTCCAGTCTCTTACATTCTACTCCCCTCCAAGCAATCTGTGATGCAGTCTGTCCTCACAGCTTCCTTGTTTTTCCTCATGAATCTGCACTTCATCTCCCTTTGCCCTGTGCTGACTATCCCCATGCATAATGCTCTTTCTCTCAACCTCCATCTCTTTGAATCCTTAGATTTCTTTTAAATTCAGCTTATGTCACCTTCTGCAGGAGGCCTTCCTGGGCCCTCAGTATCATTCTCTTAGGTTACCTTCCATCAACTCTATATTTATCTTATATGTTCTGACTTACACATTACCCTCCTCCCCCAAAAGAATGTAAGATCCTTGAGGGCAGGGACTGTTTTTGCTTTTTCTTTGCATCCCTAGTGTCCACAGCACATAAATGTTTAATAAATATTTGTTAATAGACTGATTAGTTTCATCAAATTGTGTAGAGATGGGGAAATGGACATATGGGTTAATAGTTATGTCTTTCTTCTATAATCTTTTTTTTGTAATGAGTTTTTGCCCCCAGGCTTTTGGTATCTTCCCTTCTTTTAGATACAACAGGAATTGATCACTCCATGCCACCAACATTGTGTCATCTCTATCATGGAACTCCTCATAGGATGTTCCACTAACTCTTAGTGAAGTTCTAAACTTCAGTATCTTAAAACATAGTTTAGTGTCCCTCTAAGACTTGTGGGGGGATTGGTCATCTCGGTGGCACAGTGGATAGAGTGCTCGGCCTGGAGTCAGGAAGACTCATCTTCCTGTGTTCAAATTTGGCCTTAGACAGTTACCAGCTGTGTAGCCCTGGGCAAGTCACTTTACCCTGTTTGCCTCAGTTTCCCCACCTGTAAAATGAGCTGGAGAAGGAAATGGCAAACCCCTCTAGTATCTTTGCCAAGAAAACCCCAAATAGGGGTTATAATGAGTCAGACATGACTGAAAACGACTGAACAAAAACAAACAAAAAGACTTTTGGGACACTCGGTATTTTGTCTGGTCCAGCTACTTTATCAATCTTTGTTTTCTTTGGTACCGTTTCTACTTTGCACGAGGCATATCTGGGACTGTGATGTTTGGGTCCAAATATAGTCACTGTCATTGATGGTTTAAAAAAAAGCTTTTGTAAAAATTCATTACAGATCTCTTCTGTTTTTCTTCTGTGTGTTGTCTAAATTCAATCTGAATTCCCTCAGAATGACTTTGTCTCTCACCACACTTTCTTTAAATTTGCTCTATGTGGATACATTACCTAGATATAAAGGGAGATGTCAAAAGAAAATTTGAAGAACACGGAACATACTACCTATCAGATTTATGGATAGGTGAAAAATTTATGAACAAACAAGTGATAGTACTATGAGATGTAAAATGGATAATTTTAATTTTATTAAAAGGGTTTTGTACAAATAAGACAAATGTAGTTAAGATCAGAAGAAAAGCAGAAAACCGGGAAAAATTTTATAGACAGTTTCTCAGATAAAGGTCTTATATCTCAAATATATAAAGAACTTTGTCAAATTTATAAGAATATGAGTCATTCCCCAATTGATAACTGGTCAAAGGATATGAACAGGCAGTTTTCCAATGAAGAAATCAAAACAATTTATAGTTATATGAAAAAATGCTCTAAATCATTATTAATTAGAGAAATGCAAATTAAAACCACCTTGAGATATAATTTTACATCTATCAGATTGGCTAAAATGATAGAAGGGACAAGTGACAAATGTTGGAGGGGACATGGAAAAATTGAGACACTGATTCATTGTTGGGGGATCTGTGAGCCCATCCAATCATTCTGGAGGGAGATTTGGAATTATGCCCGAAGAGTTACTAAACTTCCTATACTCTTTGACCCAGCAATACCACTATTAGGTCTGTTTCCCAAGATGATCAGGGAAAATGGAAAAGAACCAACGTGTTCTGTAATATTTATAGCCACTCTCTTTGCGGTGGTAAAGAACAGGGGTGCCCATCAGTCGTGGAGTGGTTAAACAAATTGTGGCATATGATTATGATGGAATATTACTCTGCTATAAGAAACAATGAGCTCAGTGATTTTAGAAAAGCAGGGCGAGGCCTCCACGAAACAGTGAAGAGAGAAATGAGCAGAACCAAGAGAACACTGTATTCAGTAACAGCAGTACTGTGTTAAGGACAACTGTGAGCAACCAAGTCATTCTATTATAAATACCCAAGTTAACTTCAAATATCCTGTGAAGGAAAATGCTGTTTGAATCCAGAAAGGAATATTGCTGAGGTATAGGAAATGAGGAGCTGGTCGATTTAGAAAAACATGGAAAGACTTAGACTTATGAAGGAAGTTGCTATCCACCTTCCAAGAAACAGATGATAGGAGAAAATAAGCATGGTACAGTCTTACATATATGTGTATGAGTGTCTATGTGTATATGTGTGCATGTTTATAGATATCTACATGTATATATATACATACATACATATGTATATACATATACACACACACTTAATAGTAGCCTTCTTTAGGGTGGTTGTGGGGGGAGAGGGAAAAATAAAGTCAAAAGTGCACAGCAGAGAACAAAAGAAAACCAACAAGGAAGCAAAGAAAAGCTGGGCAGTTTTGAAAACACTGTGTAGTATTTATTATATAGGTTTTCTTGAAATGGAAATGTATTGTTTTATATCGAATCCTCTCTTGTGGTCTGCTGTGTACATGGAAATGTTCTTTTTTCTTTTCTCATTCTTAAGTTTAAAATTTAAAAATTTACAAAAAAATTCCACCTGTAACTTAAAAAAAAATAACAAATATGCTTCATGAGGTGATGTTACTCCTAATCTTCTATCATTCTCTCTGATAAGATTTTGCAAATGAGTAAATTTTAAACCACTGTTGCCATATCTTTCTGTTGGCAAGGGGATCAAGTGTTTGTTGACTAAGGCTGTTTCTAATTTCTTTTGGCTTCCTTATTATGCAATTGATTTATAAAGAAGTTAAGCTTCTTTAGGAAGTGGCTATAATTAGCGCTGATGTTTGTTCTCTCCATTTCCCATTTTTCTGAGTCAATTACTTGTTTAAATAGATCAGGTTGAGTGTGCTGATTCATATGCTGCATATTTTTCTCATTATAATTTTTTCAATTTAGTTTTGCATTAATTTAATTCTTCGCCAGAACAACTCAAGGGTCTTTCTGAGTCAAACTCCCCAGGTGACACAGTGGATAGAGTGCTGGATGTGGAGTCAAGGAGAGTTGAGTTCAAATCCAACTTCAGACACTACCTAGCTGTGTGACCCTGGGCAAGTCACTTAACCAATGTTTGCCTCAGTTTCCTAAACTGTAAAATGGAAATGATAACAGCACTTACCTCCCAGGGTTGTTGTGAGGATCAGATGAGATAATATTTATGAAGTGTTTAGCACAGTGCTTGGCACATAGTAGTTACTTAATAAAAAACTCACTGCTACTACTATTACTACTAGTAGTACTACTACCACCACCACTACCACCAGCAGCTTTAGTTTCTTCATCCCTTTAAAGTTTGCAAAGCACTTTTCTCACTGATTCATTTGTTCATTCAACGAACATTTAGTAGGTCCTGGAGATGTAAGGACAAAAATGAGCAATATACCAACCAGGAAGAGAATCACATCTAGAGTCAGAGGCACTAGGTTCAATCCTCATTTGTTTATTTCCTGTATTACCTCAGTCAAATCATTTAACTTTGATTAGGCCTCAGTTTCCCCAGTTATAGAAAGAGAGGGTTGGACTGAATGAGCTCCCAGGTCCTTTTGGGCCCTAGTTCTCTACTATGCTATATAGTCTCTTCAGGAGAAGCAGTGTAAGTACAGATGACTAGATCGAAAAAGCAAATACTAAAGAAGGAGGGCTAGGACAGTAGCACCTCGGGAGATCAGGATGGATAGGTTTTTTCATTTAAGGTGCATCTTTTTTTTCCTATTAATTAATTTATTTTTAGTTTTCAACATTCACTTCCACAAGATTCTGAATTTCAAATTTTCTCCCCATCTCTCCCCTCCCCCCAGCCCAAGACAGCATACATTCTAATTACCTTCCCCCAATCTGCCTCCCTTCTATCACACACACTCTCCTTCTCTTATCCCCTTCCCCTCTATTTTCTTGTAGGACAAGATAGATTTCTATACTCCATTGCTTGTAAGTCTTATTTCCCAGTTGTGTGTAAAAACAATTTTTAACATTCATTTTTAAAACTTTGAGTTCTACATTCTCTCCTCTCTTTCCTCCCCACTCATCTCCATTGAGAAGGCAAGCAATTTGATATAGGTTATACATGTGTAGTCATGCAAAACACTTCCACAATAGTCATATTGTGAAAGACTAACTATATTTCCCTCCATCTTATCCCCCCATTTATTCTATTCTCTCTTTTGACCCTGTCCCTTCCCGGAAGTGTTTGCTTCTGATCATTCCCTCCCCCAATCTCCCCTCCTTTCTTTCATCTAGTCCTCCTATTATCCCCTTTCCCCCTACTTTCCTGCAGGGTAAGATAGATTTTCATACCAAAATCTAATGAGAATAAGATTCACTCATTCCCTCTTACCTCCCCCTCTTCCCTTCCATTGTAAAAGCTTTTTCCTGCCTCTTTTATGTGAGATAACTTACCTCATTCTACCTCTCCCTGTCTCTTTCACCTAAAACATTCCTCTCTCACCCCTTAATTTTATTTTTTAGATATCATCCCTTCACATTCAACTCACCCTGTGCCCTCTGTCAATATATATATATATATATATATATATATATATAAATACTGAGAAACTTAATACTGAGAAAGGTCTCAGAGAGTTACAGATATCATCTTTCCATGTAGGAATGTAAACAGTTCAACTTTAGTAAGTCCCTTATGATTTCTCTTTCCTGTTTACCTTTTCATGCTTCTCTTGAGTCTTGTATCTGAAAGTCAAATTTTCTATTCAGCTCTGGTCTTTTCATCAAGAATACTTGAATGTTTTCTATTCCATTGAATTTCCATTTCCCCCCTGAAGTATCAGTTTTGCTGGATGGGTGATTCTTGGTTTTAATCCTAGCTCCTTTGACCTCCAGAATATCATATTCCAAGCTCTTCAATCCCTTAATGTAAATGCTACTAGATCTTGTGTTATTCTGATTGTGTTTCCACAATACTTGAATTGTTTCTTTCTGGCTGCTTGCAATATTTTCTCCTTGACCTGGGAACTCTGGAATTTGGCTACCACATTCCTGGGAGTTTTCCTTTTGGGATCTCTTTTAGGAGGTAATGGATATATCCTTTCAATTTCTATTTTCTCCTCTGGTTCTAGAACATCAGAGCAGTTTTCCTTGATAATTTCTTGAAAGATAACGTCTAGGCTTTTTTTTTTCGATCATGGTTTTCAGGTAGTCCAATAATTTTGAAATTCTTTTTCCTGGATCTATTTTCCAGGTCAGTGGTTTTTCCAATGAGATATTTCACATTGTCTTCCATTTTTTCATTCTTTTGGTTCTGTTTTGTAATTTCTTGATTTCTCATAAAGTCACTAGCTTCCATTTGTTCCATTCTAATTTTTAAGGAGTTATTTTCTTCAGTGAGCTTTTGGACCTCCTTTTCCATTTGGCCAATTCTTCTTTTTAAGGCATTCTTCTTCTCATTGGCTTTTTGGAGCTCTTTTACCATTTGGATTGGTCTATTTTTAAGGTGTTATTTTCTTCAGCATTTTTTTAGGTCTCCTTTAGCAAGTTGTTGACTCGTTTTTCATGATTTTTTTTCCATTCTCATTTCTCTTCCCAATTTTCCTCTACTTCTCTTATTTGATCCCCCTACTGTCTATGGGCCAAGAGCTTCAGAAGCAGCCCCTACCACTGCTGTTGCCCACCACTGCTGCCCCAGCCAGGGCTACACTGTGCTCCTCTCTCACACCGGTCTAACAGACTTTTCCTACTGACCTTCTAAGTTGTCATTGGGGTTGAGAAGTCTGGAAACTGTGACAGCTCCCAGTGATTCAGTCCCCTGAGACCTCCTCCAGCCCTGTCCTTGCCTGCACAGGCAATGCTGGACTGCACTCTTCTCTCAAACTGGTGCAACAGACCTTTCCTGTCCACCTTCCAGGTTGACTTGGGCTAGAAATTTGTTTTACTCTGTCATTTTGTGGGTTCTGCTGATCTAGAATTTATTTAGAGTAATTTTTACAGGTATTCAGAGGGGTTTAGGGGAGAGCTCAAGCAAGTCCCTGATTTTACTCTGCCGTCTTGGCTCTGCCCCCTTATAGTGAATCTTGAAGAAGCCTAGGTGTTCTAAAATATAGAGTTCAGGAAAGGAATGAATTCCAGCCTCTGCAAAGGCTCAGATATGTGCCTAGGTAGGGACTGGTGGGCTGGAAGGTGGAATGTATGAAAGAGAGTAATTTGAAATAAACCAGGGAAGGTAGGATGAAGTCAGACTATGAGAGGTTTTAAATGTAGAGCAATGTATTTTATCCTAAGGGCAACTGGGAAACACTAGGATTACTTGAGGGCTGCTGGGTGACAAAGTGGATCTAGTGCTGGGTGTGGAGTCAGAAAAACTCATCTTCCTGAGTTCAAATCTGGCCTCAGACACTTACTAGCTGTGTGACCCTGAGCAAATCACTTAACCCTGCTTGCCTCAGTTTCCTCATCTCTAAAATGAGCTGGAGAAGGAAATGGCAAACCAATCTGGTATCTCTGCAAAAAGACCCCAAATGGGGTTATGAAGAATCAGACATGACTGAAAAAATGACTAAGCAATAACATAGAATCTCACAATTGCCAAGTTTGAGAGGCCCTCAGAGTTCTATCCACTCGAACATATGCATGAATAGGAACATACATTAATTCATCCCTAAAAGGTGGTCACTCAGTCACTGCTTGAATACCTCCACTGACAGGGAGCTCAGTAACTTAGAATGCATCCCATTTCACCTTAGGGCAGTTCTGATTATTAGAAAGCTCTTCCATATACCTAAGCCCATACCTGCTTTTAGGCAATCTCCTCTCACTAGTTCTGCCTTTGGGGGTCAAGCAGACCAAGGTTCTCTTCCACATGACAACCCTTCAGATACTTGAAGCTAGCAAGCATGCCTCAACCCCATTTCTTCTCTTTTTCCAGACTAAACATTCTCACTTCCTTCATCTGCTCACAAGTGGCAGAGCCAGGAACTCAAGGCAAAATCTTCTGACACTATTCCAGCCTTCTTTCAGCTGCATTGTACAGCCAATGAGCTCTTTGAGCTAAGCATCCCAAGATGGTTCCATAGAACTAACACTGGACTTGGAGTTAGGGAACCTTGGTTCAAATCTTTTTTTTTTAATTTTTTTGGAGGGGGGAAGGCAGGGCAATTGGGGTTAAGTGACTTGCCCAAGGTCACACAGCTAGTGAATGTGTCAAGCGTGTGAGGCCGGATTTGAACTCAGGTCCTCCTGACTTCAGGGCCGGTGCTCTACTAACTGCGCCACCCAGCTGCCCCCTTGGTTCAAATCTTATCTTTGCCACTTTTTACTTGTGTGATCTTGAAGAAGTAACTTAATCCAGTTGGCCCTCAGGGTGTTTGTATACAAACTAGAAGGGGGGGGGTGGACTAGATGACAATTAAGGTCCTTTCCCCCTCCAAATTCTGTGATTAAGAACCCCACCTTTGAGGTCATTCTGTCCAATCCTCTGGCTCCTGGTAGAACTGTCCTAAGTACACATCAGCATGGCTATGCCCAACCTTTTAGGTCCCATTATTCATGGATCCTGATTCTTAGAGCTGGAAGGGACATCAGAGGTCTTGTGGTCCAAACAGTACCTAGGAATCTATTCTATCCAATGTCCAACAGTCATCTTGTCTCTGCTTGAAGACACCCAATAATAGCCAGCCTGCTCTTGAAGAAAACCCATTCCACTATGGTGTGAAAAACTGGAAGGCAGCTTAATTGGTCAAACATTCATCCAAAGTTTATTCTTTCTCAGATCCTGTGTTGAGCCTAGGGACCTGGAGATAATAAAGGACAGCCTGATACAAATGCCATATGGACTCTAAGGAGGAAGAGGTGACATTCAGCTTGGAGGGAAGGATGACTCAGGGAGGGCTTCCCAGAGAGGGCAGCATCTGAGCAGGGCTTTGAAGGAAGAGTAGGATTTCAATAGGCCAAGACGAGGAGAGAGCGTACTCCAGCCCTAGTGGATGGCCTCTAGGGGCCTGAGAAGGCAGTATGAGATAAGGAACAGCAGAGTCTTCTGATCTCTAAGGTTCTTTTTTTCCCCTATTTTCTTGTATTATTTAATATTTTTAGTTTTCAGCATTCATTTCCACAAGATTTTGAGTTACAAATTTTCTCCCCAATTCTACCCTCCCCCACCCCAAGATGGCATATGTTCTGATTGCCCTGTTCCCCAGTCAGCCCTCCCTTCTGTCACCCCACTCCCCCCCATCCCTTTTCCCCTTACTTTCTTGTAGGGCAAGATAGATTTCTATACCCCATTGCCTGTATATCTTATTTCCCAGTTGCATGTAAAAACAATTTTTTTAAACATTTCTTTTTGGAACTTTGAGTTCCAAATTCTCTCCCTTCTTCTCTACCCACCCACTCTCCTTGAGAAGGCAAGCAATTCAACACAGGCCATACATGTATCGTTATGCAAAATACTTCCATAATAGTCATGTTGTAAAAGACTAATTATATTTCCCTACATCCTATCCTGTCCCCCTTTATTCAACTTTCTCCCTTGACCTTGTCCCTTTTCAAAAGTGTTTGCTTTTGACTACCTCCTCCCCCAATCTGCCCTCCCTTCTGTTGTCCCCCCCTCTTATCCCCTTCCTCCCGACTTTCCTGTAGGGTAAGACACCCAATTGAGCGTGTATGTTATTCCCTCCAATCTCTAAGGTTCTTGACAATGTTAGCATTCCATGATTCTGTGAGACCTTTCCTAGGGGCTCTTATGTGTGCAGGGAAGAGTGTGTCCCTTTGGTTTGGGGTAGAGGGGTGGGGTAGAGGAGCAGACAGTATTTGCTTATGTCACTATTAATGTGTAAGTGTGCATTTCTCTGTATGTTTTGGGGTATGTTAGTCTCTGAACCCAAATTGTCACTCCTCCCCCCAATCAGAGACAACATTCCCGATGGCTGGACCTTGATGTAGGGGAGTCGTACAAATGATATTCGTATACGTGTACTTAATGTGTGTCTTTGTACATGCGTGTAAAGTTTCTGGGTGTGTACGCACGAGAGTGTCTGAATCCCCTGTGTCTGTGCTTGGAAGAGCTTGGGCTCTTCCTCCCTTCAGGCTTGGGAAACATTTGTCCATTGTTAGCAATGCCTTTTTCCCAGCAAAGGAGAAGGAAATTGTCTAAAAGCAAACAATTGTTTTTCAGGAGTGTCTGCTCTTATCTCCTCCATAAACCTCACACGCTGCTCCTGTTCTTGGGCTGCCTGTCTCTGGAGAGACTCCAGGGAAACTGAGGTGCCGCTGACCTGCCTCTAACCAAAGGCACCCTGGTCTGCTGCAGGCTGAGAGCTCCCAGAGGCTAGGATCTTGGTCCCGTCCTTCTCTGCCTCCCCTGACTATAAGCGTCCTGAGGGTAAGACCTCCTCTCTTCTTCCTGTCACTTCAGACCATGAGTTTCCTTTCTCCACCAGACTGTGAAATCAAGGGCAGCCAGGTGGCTCAGTGAATAGAGGGCTGGCCTTGGAGTCAAGAAGACCTGAGTTCAAACATAGCCTCAGACACTTACTGGCTTGTATGAGCTGAGCAAAGTCACTTAATCCCTGTTTGCTTCGGTGCCCTGGCTGTAAAATGGGGGTGATAACAACCCCTACTTTGCAGGATTATTGTGAGGACCAAATGAGATCCTATTTGTAAAGCATTTAGCACAATGCCTGGCACTTGGTAAATGCTATCCAAATGCTAGTTACTCACTATTACTGCTAGGACCATAGTCCTGGAGCTGGATCTTAGAGGCCACCTGGTCCATTCCCTCCATCTTACAGCTGAGGTCCAGAACAGGGAGCTGCCCACAGGCTTCCAGGACTCCAAAGCCAGGGGATTTTTCCAAGTCTAGATCTCTGAGGGTGAGGGATCCAGGTCTGTTCTTCTTCTGTTTCCTGCCCCCTCCATGCTATTACACCCACACTCTGTGGATCTCTCATCACCCCCCCCTTCACCCCATTCTGCCCACAAATTTAGATCAACAGTGAAAACTAGAACCTCTCAGTCAAAGCCTGTCTGTAGCCTCCTGTTGTCTAGGCCCAGGGAGCTCACCCTCTAGAAGAGAAGAGACTCATGGGAAAAAAAAAACAATTAGCAAAGCTTCTACCATCAAAGCTGGGTGGTCTTGATGTTCCCCTTTCCCCAAGTGGTGCTACCTAGAACTTATCTTTTCCAGAAGACCCCGGGGAAGGGTATGGGAAAAACAGCCTCGGACTTGGAGCCCAGGGACCTGGTTCCTCTTCCAGCACTGACACTAACTGTGTGATCCTAGGCAAGCCATTTCATTACTCTTGAGTCCCGGTTTCCTGGGCTGTAATAATGGGGAGAATCATCCTTGCCCTACCTACCTCAAAGAGATGAGAAAAGCAACCCATAAACCTTTAATCATTACATAAATTTGAAGGAAAAATGGAGAAATTTACAGCTAAAAGGTACCTTAGGACATAGGACATAGATTTTTAGAGCTGGAAAGGCCATCTAGACCGAAAGTTCTTAGGCTGGGGTCCTCAGATCCCTAAGGGGTCCATGGAGAGATTCTACAGAGTCTAGGAATTTGGGTTTTTAAAAATATTTTCATAATTATTTCAATATAACTGGTTTCCTTTGTAATTGTGTATATTTTATTTTATATATTTAAAAACATTATTCTTGAGAAAGGGTCCATAAGCTTCATCAGATTAACTTCCAGAGGGATCCATGACACAAAAACAGTTAAGAACCCCTGTTCTAGACAAATATCTTCATTTTACAGATGAGGAAACAGAGGTTCCCCCATCTCTGACATTCCATGTTCTAAAATCCACCCCCCCGCCCCGCTCCCAGCTCTGATATTCTGTGTTCCAAGGTCCCTTCTAGCTTGAACATTCTGTGTTCAACATCCCTCCCCACCCCAATCTGATATTCCATGTTCTAACATTACCCCCCCCCACTCTGATATTGTGTTCCAAAGTTCCTTTAGCTTGGACATTGTGTTCTAACATCCTCCCCAACCCAGCACTGACATCCTGTGTCCCAAGGTCCCCTCTAGCTTGAACATTCTGTGCCCTAAGGCCTCATTCAGCTCTAACCTCTGTGTTCTAAGGCCACTTACATTCTTTGAACCAAAGAGCTCATTCACGAGTAACCTGAGAAGAGATTTCTCACTTCAGTAATTTGAACAAATCCATTTTTCCTGCCTAGGATTAAGGGTGCTTCCTCTGTGTGTCTGTGTGAGTTCGGGTGCTTTTGAGTCTTCCTTCCTAGCCCCGGGGCTGAAGCCAAAGGACCTTGTCATGCCTGTGAGTCAGGTTCAAAGGGGAAGGAGAGTTCAGCCTTGGTGGCTGTGCAGCCTCAGGAAGCTGAGATGGAGGAAGGGCTATGGGGGCTGGGGGCAGGAGTAGTGTTCAGTGGGGACCAGAAATGGAAAAAGCCTTCCCTTTCCTGGAGCCCTGGCTTCCCTATTCCCTAAAAACCAGCAAGAGGTAGAAAGGGGGCTCCAGATAGGCCCCCACCCACCTACCCACCCACTTACCAGCTAGGCCTTCTCTCCCACAGAGAAACCCCCAAAAGAGCTCAAGGTTTTGGAAGCCATCCCAGTCCATAAGAGGGGCCTGGATTCTCCCCTCACCAAAGCTTGGTCATTGTAGACTCCTGAAAAATAACAGAGGTTCCTATAAAATGAGTCAGCTGGATTAGACGTCCTCAAAGGTCAAGGCAGTGTTGGTGAGCCCCAGAATCACAGACACAGTGAGGGTAATATTTTAGACAGACAATTCTGGGTTTAGAGTCAGGAGACCTGGGTTTGAATCCTTCCTATGATACTTGCAAGTACCTTGACATTAGGTAAAATCACAAGTCTCTGAGCTTGTTTCTTAATCTCTGAAATGGAGATAACAAAATTTGTACTCTCTACCTTATAGGGTCGAGTATCCAACAGAATGACTGCAGAATTTTCTTGGAAAGAGCCCTAGATTTGGAGTCAGAAAAGCTGGGTTTGACTCCCCATTCCATCACATACTACTCAAATCACTTGCATTTCCAAGCCTCGGTTTCCCCATTTGTAAAACAAGAGTGATGATCCTTGTACTATTCTACCTACCTTAGATGGATGTTATGAAGGTCCCGTGAGGTAATTCTTATGGACTAATTGAATCTCAGAATCTCAGCCCTGGAGGGTTCAAAGGCAGCAAGATGTGAACCCAGGTCTCGACTCCAGATTCAGGGTTTCTTCCCCTAGAACACAGTGGTTCACCCCCCTGAATTCCCATCTCCCTCTCTCCTGGCCATGCTGAGTGTCAGAGTCAGGTGCCTCTTCTCTTCTGGGAACCCTGAGCTCTCAGACACAGGAAGCTGACCCAAGCAAGGAAGCCAGAAAGCAGTTCTCACCCACACAGCCTTGCTCATGGCTGCCCCTACCCACCTACTCCCCAGCTCTCCACCACTGTCTTTTTTTATGGGAGCCAAGTTCATGTCAGAAAGCTTCCTCCCTGATGAAATATTGGGTAAGAAACAAACACACATCCTCCCACTCTCCACTCTCCCCACCCAGGGAGGTCCCCACCCTACTGAATGTCTTCTCCAGTGACTACTTTCCCTTCCTCTGAATACTCAGCTCCAAGTGCTTCTCCAAGAACCCATTCATCCATCATCAATCCACTTTCCTTTTCTCTCTGGCTTGATGCATATTCTTGAGCTAAAGTACTTAACCGTTCTCATCCTCAGTTACCTCAGTCTGAAAAATGCACTCTCTCTCTCCCAAACAAGACAAGGAGCAAATGACCCTGTGGAAGTGTTGTTCCTGTCTAGTCCTCAGCCCAGGAGCCCTTTTCTAGAACAAGTGAACGAGGAGAAACCCTTCTACTCTGAGTCCTTGTTATGGGTCTTTGCTGTTAACAACAGTACCAACATCCTCATTTCTTTAGTGCATTAAGGTTTTTGAAGCACCTTCCTCACGACAATCTTGTGAAGTGCGTAGTGGAAGGATGCTTATACCCATCTGACAGATGAGCAAACTGAGGAAGTGGGGAAGTGCTCAAGGATATGTCAGAGACAGAATTCAAACCCAGGTCCTCCTCTCTCTCCAAGAGAGTGATTTCCAGTGTATGACACTACCCTTCAGCACAGTAACAAGAGCCTCTCCAAAGCTCTTTGCTCAGGCTTTCAAGCATTGTTTTGTTTTTTATGAGTTTGCAGACGTGAATATTTTGATACAAAAAAAAACCAACCAAAATGGGACAATGTATAAAATTGTGAACTTCTATTATGGTTTGATTTTTTAAAAGAAAAATGCTTATGAAATTTAACACGCTAGTAACCAAACTGCCTT